>VZRW01007625.1:550926-618657 GCA_013398125.1 Aegotheles bennettii | reverse complement strand
AGGAGGAGGAAGAAGAAGAGGAGGAGGAGGAGGAGGATCAGGATCTCGCCGGCGCGGAGCTGCCGCTGGCCGCAGGAGCAGGTCAGTGCCGGGGGGCGGCGGGGCCAGGGCCGCAGCCCCCGGGACCCCCGCGGGGCGGCCTCGGGCTGGTGCTGACTCTCGGCTTTTCTCTCCTGCTCTGTCCTCAAGGCCACAGCGTTCCCAACGAGAAGATCGCGATATGGCTGAAGGACTGCAGGTGGGTGCTCCCGCCGAGCCTGTCCCGCGCCGGGCTCCCCTCTCGGGAGCGGTGCCCGCCCGGGGTTACCCCTGCAGCCGGGCTGGGGGCAGCAGGAGCCGTGTGTGCGCATGGTGGGGAGCAGCCGGCACCTTCCCTCGGTGCTCGTACCGTGAGGCTGAGGACTTTCAGCCCCGGGGGGGCTCAGTTCAGGGCAAGGAAGGCAGCAATATTTTGGAAGCTGCCCGTTTCTCACCGAGGGGCTCCAGTTTAAAGCCTCGTGTTGCTTTGCCTGTTTTTTTGCTGAAGATTTAAAAAACCAGAGCTTTGGGGTCTTTACTTAGGGGTCTTAAAGAGCGGTGGCACGATTGGACTAACTTGATTTATTCAAGTCTCCACGGCTGCCATATGGACCGACACCCTCAACTTGCCATGTGGTATATATGTTCCATGTTTCTGTTACTATTACAAATACTTCTGTGGTGTTTGGAATGGGCTGACAGCATTACTTTTTCTTCATCCTCAGTCACATAGAAGTGTAAAAACTACATCCAGTAGCACCTGCTTTTGTCCCATCTTTTTCTCCATTCAATCCTAGCAGCCCTTGGGGCCAGATTTGGTGGGGAGAAGCTAACATTTAGCTTTCCAGTAGTGAACAATGGCATTTCGAGACCTCTCCTATTTGATATTTTGGTTTCCTTCTCCTTTGGAGAGCAGCTACGTTAAGATGAGAATTTACCTCTGAGACAGCTGTCCTTTTGTGATCTTTTGATACAGTAAGTGGCTGAGCTGAGCATCCTCCCATAACTGAAGTGTGGGTTGCTTTATAGCTAACAAGGTCCTTGGTATAGTTTTCTTCAGATAGCTACAGACTGTGCCTTGGAGGGGATGTTGGCAGCTAAAGGTTTGAAATTGTACTGTATCCCTAAAATACGATGTTCAGACCTGACAGGCTGTTCTTCCAGAATGGGAGATCTTTCTGACTTTACCTGGAATCTGATGTCCTGTTAGTCTGGCAAAGTATATCCTTAAAAATAAGTGTTATGAATTCAGTGCTTTATTTGAAGAATTTTTTGAGCTGGCAGGGCAAAAAATGGAGGAGTGGAGGGGGAAGAGGCCCCGGAGGGAGAAATTCTTCCTAGTGCTGCAGTGGCACTTCTCTCTGTATCTGCAGGGTTTCTGTCTAGAACCTTCCCTGGCCCTGTGATCCTTACAATTTCCATACAGAATTTAAGGAATAGCACAAAACTGTGAACTGACAGCATGAACATCTAATAGATGGTCACAAATTTTGATTAGTGACACAAAGCTTACAGTTTTATTCCTGTGCTCTGGTAAACTATCTGTTATTAAAACTGTCACCAAATGCTCCTGTGGAGTGTGTTTGTATCTCTGTCAGTTGATTCCCAAAACATGGGAATCCTATTTTACGTTCTAGTTCCATATTTTAAACATAAGGAAATAAAGCATGAGTTTACCCATTTGCTAACACAGAGATGCAAATTTAGTTAATGTGTGTTTGTGAAACCCATTTTGGTCCTTCCACACAAGTCTTTTAAAGTACTTACTGCTGCAAATCTTTTCAGAAGAATCTCCTCAGAAAGATAAAATTTGCACATTTTTTTTAAAGGTCTCTTAAACCAAGCTACTCAGGCTGGAGTAAGCCTCTGACTTTGTAAGACGCAGAATGCCTGCATACACGGTTTATATCTGGGAGCTGCCTGCAGTAGTGCACAGTCCCCTGTGGTTTATATATAATATACATGTTAGCAGTAGCTAGTATCTACAGTAAAATGTTTATTCAACTTGCACTGGTATGAAGTGATGGGATGTGTAGAAACCCTGAACTGATTGTCTCTTCATAACAATGTATATAGGAAAAAAGGACAGCATGACAGATGACAGAATAGCCCTGCAGATACTATAGTGTGTTGTTTAAAAAAGAATACTTAAAAACAACAATTGTGGTAAAATTTACAGTTGTCATCTCTGAAAATTCTTATTTGCTTAATAACACTGTTTTTGTTGTGGAGCTCTGATTGCTAGAAGTGTGGGCAACATACCCAGACAGAGCTTCTGTTTCTGGTCAATTGCACAACTTCATTCCTACAGGTTAGCTCTGCTGCAAAAATATAACCGTTACTACAGGTGAGCATTAAGTTACTAAAATAAAGTATTTTCTCTGTTACATATTTTCTAAAAGCAGTCCTTCCCATTTTGTCTGAATTTCTATGAGCTTTTGTGAAATGTACATGAGAAGAAAATTGCCACTTTTAAAATACCATTTTCTGATTGGTAGAGAGTTGGCAGCAGCACAAAAAAGCTTAATATCAACCCACTGCATAAATAGATCTGCTTATAAGATTTATTCCTTCCTTTGTTTCCAAAAACATCGACAGTGTTATAATGCGGATAAAAAGAATTACTGGCTGTCCCTTGATATTCGTCTTAGTGGTTTGGGGCTCTTATTACTTGGCATTTCTATTTCACATCTGTTTTGGAGGAGAGAGGAGGATTCCTAATATCCCATGCTATGTAATTTGGTAGACATGTTTGGTTTTGTTGCTTTTTTTTTAAAAAAAAAAACAACAAAGCAAAAAAACCAAAAACAAGTATGTGATAAGAATTATGGAGGCTTAAGAAATGTCAGATGTTACCCAGAGTTTCTGGTTCATTCAAATTTTGGGAATTGCATTTGCTGTCTCTCTGCTACTTTGAAAAGGGTTTTTGAAGTAATAAGAAAGCTTGCAAAGGTTCTTAGTTTTAATTTTTGTAAAGCTAAGACAGAAAACACAAGTTTTTGTATTATCGTGATAGAAAAGAAGACATTTTTGTCAACTCTATGATGATGTGTATTATGTTGATGGAATATATTTAAACTCTGATAGTGATACAGGGGATGCGGGAGGTATTTAGGAGCCATCTCCTGTAGACATGTAGGAAGTGAGTTCTTGAAATGCCTCAGAAAGAAGAAATTTTTTGCTCCAAGTTTAAAATAAACACGATTCCTGCCCAATTAAGTCTTTAAAAGTTGAGGTTTAAACACTTTTACTGCATGTGCAAACCCCCTGTCCCATTCCTGAAGACTATCCTAACATGACTGGTAGCTGAGCAAGCCAGTCTCTGGAATGAGAGGAAGCCTTGAGGCTGCATGTGGTCCTCTTAACTGCTCAGTACCCATGTCCCATGGCAGTGTGGGCATCGAGAATTCATTCAGTTCTTTTGCAGACCAATATTGAAATAAGTTATTGCCATATATGTTAAAATACAGTAATAAATGAGTGAGCACAAATGGAAAACTGTAGGATCCCTTGATCCAGGCACCCACTTGCTTACTTGGCTCTTTGCTCTGGCTGCCCTCTGGTTGCTGTTGGCCTTCCTGGCTGCTGTTTGAAGGCTCCTGGGGTGTGCTGGGGACCTGCTGTGGTGCACCTTCAGCTGGGAGACCTCGTCCTGGGGGCCCAGCAAGTGGAAAGGTCCCCCAGCCCTAACCCTCCCGAGTATGCTCTGAGACAGAGCTGGCCAAACTGGGCCTTGCTGGTGAAAAACAGCCTGGCACAGAAAGGCAGAGTTGTCTGTGCTATTGTCCGAGAGGATTTTTGTGTGGATACTTGTCCCTTTTTTAAACTCGTGTTGTGTCTAGTTCTTAAGTGCAAGTTTTTCAAAGGCAGTGGGTACAAGGTAGTGGTGCCTGTGTGCAGCGGCGCAGGCAGGGCAGCAGTTGGGTGGTTGCCAGGACTGCTTTGACCGGGCTGCTTTTCTGGTAGCTGTTAACATGCTGTGGAGGCAATGGACTTCATTTCTGAAAGAAAATGCCAGCTTCGGTGGCTGTTTTATCTGTTTTCTGCTAGCCACTGCATGCAGCACTGACCTTGGTTGTCAAAGTTGCTGCCAACAAGTTTCTGCATTGAAAAGATAGAGATGTGGAAGTAGCTACCAGGGAAGGAGAGGGAGAAGGATGGGAGCACACCCATCAAAGCCAGAGAGTAAATAACCATCACAGTTATTACCTCAGAACACAAGGCTTGTTGTAGCGTGACAGGTTTAGACAACGTGCCCTGAGTTTTTTCAGACCCTGACAGGACAGACACGCAGAAACCCAGGAGATCTGAGCCTCGGCAGCGTCTGTCCTGTCACCCAAAACACACTCGTGCACCTGGGTGCTCTGGCTGTTTGCCTTGGTGTCTCACCATGGCAGGGCCTTGCTTTGCTTCGCAAAAGACCATCGAAGTGATCTTGCTCCTCTATCAGCATGTGGAAGGAGTGAACTCTTCAGGGTGTGTGTGTGTGTGTGTGTGTGTGTAAAAATAAGGCTATGAAGTGAGAGGCCTGTTAGAAAGCAGATGCAAACTTTCCTTGCTTAATTTGGCCATGGCACCAAAACAAATAATTTATCAGAGCACTGTTTACTTTCAGGTCTTTGGGCAAGTTTATGTGTTTGTCTAATTAAAAACCCAAATGAAAGATACATAGTATAGGCACATAAATCACCTGCTTTCCCCTTCTTTATGAGTATTTATTATTAATTTCTGAATTTGTTTTGGGCTTTGAGAGTTAATGCTGTGCTACTTAATAACCACAGGCCTTTGGTTACACATGTCTGAGACAAGATGTGCAAGCATCCAGCTAGTGTCAGCAACTGTAGCGTGAACCTAGAGAGGGACTGGACCTGTCATTTGTGCGGTTGCTGCTTCTCCTTTTGGGCACCGTGAGGTTCAGCAAATCCTTTTGGGGAGCAGTAGTAGGAGGGATCATCCAAGTAAGAGCCAATGTGAAGAGTCTATAAAGTATCAGAACTGCCAAGTAACAGCTAACACAGCTGTCAAGATTTTTATCTTGTTCCTGATCACCAAATACTGCTTTTTACCCCTTTCTCCAAGAAGTTTTTAAAGTGTAGAAAAATGGTGACAGTTTTTGTCATATAAATGAGATTGAATTTGTCCATTAAAAACCCCATGATCGTATTTTGTGGGTGTTTTGCTGAGAAGCCCATGATTTTCCTCGAGAGTGGGCTGCTGACCCCAAAGCTTTGCCACTGACTGGTGTCTGAGTATTGCCGTTATTATTAACCTGTTTTGTTGTTTTCCCCTACAAGACATATTTATTCATAGGGCTGGGGTTTGTTTAGGAAGTTATTGCCAGTCCTCAGATGTTTGTGCTTTCTGGGGGCGGAGGGAGGGACAACTGTTGCTATCACAAGCTTGTTACATACTGTAAGGAAGGACATGAAGCAGCAAGTTTTTAAAGTATTATTAATCTCTTCTGTGGTTTCAGAACGCCTCTGGGAGCCTCCCTGGATGAGCAAAGCAATCCTCTGTTGAAGGGTAAGGACAGGCTTTACCTAATGAAATATTTTCTGCTGGGAACTGTTTTTGTGGACGTTCACCTGAGACCTCGGCTCTTTAGCAGTGGCACAAACCACAGCCTAGCTGGTGTTGTGGAGTTATCCTCAGTGAAGTGGTTGTGCCTGAGAAACTGGAGAAGGGGGGAAAGATCCTGAATAAATCTTTCTGGGGAGTTTTGTAAGCCCTTAAAAATACCCCAAAATGTGCAGAATGGGGAGGTTATCACTTCCTCTCCAAGCTGGCAAGCACTTGGCAGTCTAATAACTCTGGTTGCCACACCTGACAATTTTACTATCTGAGCATGTCTGAATACTAAAGTTCAAAGTACAGTGAGAATGTGCAGGTAGTGACAGGGTGCAGAGGAATTACTTGCTGTGCCCGGAGTCTTTGCTTCAACTCTTAATCTGGTACAGGGAGAGAGAGGGGAATGCCTAAGCTGGACTCAGACTCCGGATCCCCCTGGTAAGATGTCTAGAGGACAGATGGTGGAGTAACACAAGGCACTGATGTGTTGGGTGGTACCTCCATGTTCCCACTTGCAATTAATTTGCTTGTGGGTTGACTTGGGGCTGTTACTGAGCACGAAAGTAAAGCAGTGTCGTAGTAGTTCTCTTTCAAAATAATTTTTGTGTGTTCTCAAATGTAGCTCCTTACTTCTTAGTGCATTTTTAGTGTATGAGTAATGCAGTGGTTGTAAATATAGTCTGGTTATATCCTGTTGTATCAGCTGAAGTGTCTTGCTAATATCTTTGCTTAAGCTGTTGGAAAGAAAACAGTGTAGCATTCTAGTTGTTGAACTTCTAACTGCACGTTTTCAGGCATGCTGGTGAGAAATGGAGGAAGTTTTGAAGATGACTTATCCCTGGGAGCCGAAGGTGGGTGTGGCAGGATTATGACTCCTTTTTCTAGCAAAAAAAAAAAAAAACCACCAAAAAACCCCAACAGTCATCTGATTTTTATATTGAAAGACAGCATTTCCCTTCTGGTCAAAGGCAGTTGATAAAGCTGGCTAGAAAACCAGCGTGAAGCACATAGAAAAATACAGGAAGTTTTGCTTTTTGAGTTTATTAGATTACTGCTGGTGTTAAACATTCTGGTCTAACCCAAAGGTCAGAGGCAGCCCTGAATTTGCTTCAGCCTTCTCATTTTAATGCCCACAGTGGCAGCACAGCCTGGAGCACTCACTGGGGCTGTGAGAAAGTGGTTTCTCCTACTTGCTGTTGTTGTCCATGAGTTACTCTTGGCAGCTCTTCATGCCCCACTTCTTGTGAATCCCTTGGGAGTGGCATGTGCAGGCTTTTGAAAGGAGGAATGAAATTCTGTTAGCCAAGAGGCAAACCCATTAATGGCTAAGTGCTTTTAAAAATGAAAAGCACCAAAGCTGAGTAAGTATTTTGGATCAGCCACAATACACACTTTGCTGTTGCTAGCTGCTTTCCTTTTCTTTCTCTTCCCTTTTTTAAGGGGAAGGAGATGGCTGTTCATGGTGGACTTCTTTGTTAGAAAAAAACTTTCATCCTGTCTTTTGATCCTGGGCTAGAGGTGTCCATAAACAAACAAACAAACAAAAGCACTGTGGATCCAGCAGAATCATGAAATAAAATAGTAAAAAAGAATTTTCATAAACTGGGTCCTGGGGTTATCTGCAGGTTTAGGGGATTTAATGCAGTATCTCTTTTCAGTGTGAAAAAAGACAAAACCACTCTCCCCATTTAGCTTTTAATGTTTTTTGAACTACAGCTTTTGCAAAGTGTCAGAACTTGTATAGTAGAAAGCCCTTTTTTCCGTAACAGTCTTGCCAGTGGTGTCAAAGTAGTGGGACAGGACCTGAAGGAAGGAAATATCTTTAATTTTTGAAGATTCAAGACTTCTAAGGAAAAGTGGATCTGATAATGATGGAGAAGCACTAAATGATAGGATTAGTTTTCGTTTCTGACAGTCATTTCCACTTTAGTTAGATTGCCTGCAGTACAAAGATTTCATAGGAGAATAACGATATTCTGAGCTCTGAGCATAGGCCAGTCATAAGAGAGTTGGTACATTTTAAAACATCACATCACTTTTTTCTTTTCATTCTTTCCCCTTATCATTCCCAAGGATTCCTGGGTTTTATGAGCCTTTGGCACGATATAGGCAGAAGGTCATTTCCCTCCTTTTCAGATAACAAAGGTCCCAATACTAGAATCACTGGTTGATCTTCCTGGGTAAGGATGCGGGTGTTTCTGCAGGGCTTTGTTTCCCATCCGAAAACAAGGGGACAACAGAGCTGCTTGGAGCAGCGCTGCATGCCCTGCCAGACAAACAGCCCCTTTGAGGCTGATCTGAATGGCCTGCCCTTGTGCATCCGTGGCTGCCTGAATCCCGATACAAGCCAGAGCCCTGTGTGAATGGTACGGAGGGCATTGGGCAGGGTCCTGTAACCCCAGTCCCCTACTGAGCTGTTAAAACCCATGGTTTAGCTCTTCCCACTAGTCACCAGCTAATCCGTATAGATAGGCTTACCTTCATATTACAGGCATGACTATTAGAAAAAAAAAAGAGATGTGGCATCTGGATTTTGTATACATTTAAGTTTCTTTGTTATGCCTCTGAAAAGAAGAGAGAGGTTGGGAGGTTTCCATGTTTGCTCTCTGTTGCTGACTGTACCCCACTGGCACAGTGAGTCAAGATGCAGGGTTTTCCTGGCAGCATGTTTGGCATCACTTCGCTCTTCTCAGAGCTGATTCCGAGGGCTGCTATGCAGCGTGCATATGCACGTTCCTTGTCTGTCTCTTGGGGCAAGTTTGTTAGTGTTGAGTCGCCTCTTTGGGGAACCCATAATTTAAGGCTGGCTCTCAACTCTCCGGCTTGACAAGGTGTTGATTTTCTGAAAGAATGATGCTGCCTAGGATGTTCCCGTGTGGAGCTGGGCTGATCCAGCTGCAGAAAGAGCCAACTTCCCTGTTGGAAGCTGGTGACCAGGTACTTGGTACCTTGCTGCTGGCCTCCTTCCAGAGCCCTCTCAACTCTGAGCGCGGCCACGGCTCCCATTCACACCGCAGGCTTCACCTAGCTGTTATCCATGGATTGCACAGCTCGGGCAGCCAGGGCCCTGCCCCACTTGGAGAGCAGACCGTGCTGCTGCAATGACTAACAAATATAGTCTCTGTACCTGGCCATGGGGCCAGCTGCCTTTCGTATGCTCTTTACTTTCTCTGCTGGAGCAATCCTCACGTGCTTGCTTCTTCTCCACCCCTTCCCACCTGGGAGCAGCCCTGCAGCTGGTAGTCGTGTCTTCAATTGCAGAGCAATAAATGGTTTATATAACAATTACTAGCTTACCACACGTAAAATTTCTAGTTAATATGATTAATGACAGTATGTAAGTGTGTGTCCGTGTGAGATTTTATTGTAAACAGAGCCTGAATAAGCCAGACCATCTTTATATCGGCTGTATACCAGAAACACTTGGCAATTACATTTATATGGGAAGAGGAAAACTTGGCTTATGTGGGAGTATTGGTAGATGTGCCTGCTGCCTGCTTCTTCATACTGGTTGTGGGAAGTGTAATTCTGAAAAGGTCTGCGTGTAACTTCTTCTTGTTTCTCTGCAGCTAATTATCTACGGAGTGATACCCAAATGGAAACATGGTAAACATCTTTTTCGTTGTTGTTGTTTAATTCAGAGAAATATTTATACTGGAGGGTGGGAGGGAGGGAGAGGGCACAATGGAAGTTGTGGAGGCTACCTCAGAGCTAAAGCTTTTCTGGTCATGTCAGCTTATGTGAGAGGGAAAGAAAAGATCCATATAGCACAGAAACAGTCATTATGAAATACAGAAAACAAAAGCAGATTTTTATTCTTCCAGAAGACCTGATGTAGATTTTGGGGTATCAGGAGGAAAACAGAGAAATAGCAAGTCTTCTAAATGACTTAGTATGATTTACCTTCTTTGCCTCACTGATCTCTTGCCATTTCACAGATTTCAAGGGAAAATTAGTTTTACCTTTTTGAGCAGATATCGTTTGGGAGTGGGGAAAAAAAGACTTTTGAGAGAACCTGCCTTATAGAGAAAGCTTCTAAATAAAATGTGCTGTGACTAAAAACCCCTGTTGAGCCTTCAGCAAATGCCAGCACAGCCTGCATGGGCAGTATCTTTGCTATTCCTTCTGAGCCAGGCCCCGTAAATGCATTTTTAGGTGAATTCTCTGTCTTCCTTGGTTTCTCAGTGGTTGTTCAGGAGTGTGTGTGCGTGTGTGTGTTCGTGTTAGGATTTGTACAGTAAAATTCACCCTGGAAAGGTTTGTCCCCCACAGAGATTGTCAGTAACATGTGTGTTTGAGGCCAAGGTAACCACCTCGTTCTGGGGTAGCTTCTCCAGATGCAGGGAGGAAATAGTTTGGGATTGGGAAAGAAACTGGCCAGCACTCTTCGTTGGAGCTTGTCTTGCTCCATTTCTTCCAGCCTGGAGCCTCTTCAGCTTCCCCAGCGGCCACCGGCGCAGCTCACAGCCTTGTGCGGGTGGCAGCCAAGGGTGAGGGGGAGCCAGGTACCCCAGACACGGAGAGATGGCCCTGCCGTGGTGGGGTGGTCCTGCCAGAGGAGGCAGCGGCATGGGGAAGGGGAGGGAAAGGCAGGACAGGGCAGCTCACCCAAGCTTCCTTGCTGGAGGAGGGTGGGATTGGGGAAGGTGGGGCAGCAAGGGGAGATCAGGGATTTGTTTATTCAGTGTGCATTTGCCTTCAAATTCTTACCGTCTATGTACATTCTTACTGAGGCGTCCCAGGGTTCGCTTTGTTATTGTATTTCAATAAATGACATGGCTAATATAAACCAGATAACACTGAAGGGGAGAAGAGAAATTCAGCAGCGCTGGAGGCTTAGCTCTTCTCTGAGAAGGAGAGTCGAGTCCCCGAACAAAGGGGTTTATCGCAGGGGTCTTCTCCATTTGTCTTGACAGCAATGGTGTGCTGGCAAAGGAGAGGAGGCTGCAGTTCCACCAGAAGGGGAGAAGTATGAACTCCAGCGGGTCTGGAAAAAGCAGTGCGACTGTTTCAAGGTAAAAGAGTACTATGCTTTGAAGGTCATGGCACAGTTCAGTGGAATTTGGCTGCATTTTGCTGGCAAAACTTACTTCTTCTGTTCCTCAGTTAAATGGACTTGGCTTTATTTATGAGCATTGTTGCGTTTAGTAGCCGAGCAGGGAATTTTCATTTGGTTGCTTGAAAACTGCTATTTGTTTTTAGTTGGGGTTTGCAGTAAATACTGACAAATGGGCCCAAAGGTCAGAAACATCTGAAATTTTAATGACATTTTAAAATCGGAGCTCTGCAGAATAAGGGCTGACTTTATAAATTACAGGATTGGATCTGAGATGTGTCTGGGTCTATATCTCTGATGATGTGAGCCAAAGCTTCAGATGCAGAGATCTCCGCGGTTATTTCCTAAAGTAGGCTGAGCTGTGGGAGTCAAAAGTAGACCAAGCTGGCTACTGGACTGAATTAGCACTTGGACAGAAGAGACTGGGTCTTGAAAAGAGAGAAGTAGATAGTAAACATCTTTTAATTTGTCTAGTGTTTCTGAATTACTGGAACTTTATGAAGAAGATCCTGAAGAAGTGCTTTATAACCTTGGATTTGGAAGAGATGAGCCAGATATTGCTTCAAAAATTCCAGCAAGATTTTTTAATTCGTCATCATTTGCCAGAGGGATAGATATTAAAGTGTTTTTGAACGCCCAAATACAGCGCATGGAAGTGGAAAATCCAAATTTTGCTTTAACAAGTAAGTATGTTTTTGAAGCAAAGTTTATTTTTTTGTTTTCAACTATGTAAACAACTTCAAAAGAAGGTGTGTAACTAGTGTTCTGGCAACCCCCCTTTACAGTCTAAAGGCTAAATTCCATGCATAATCGATAATAAACCTCTTGCTTGGTCTTAAATATGGCAAAAGGTAACCATTGGTGTCACACACCTTGGGGTGAGGGGAGAGGATTTATAGTGGGGGAGAGAAATGAAAGGCATCCCGTAAGATATTGCCTTCTGTTTTGTATCATTCCTGCTTCTTTCTCCTAAGCTTATGTTGTAGCTTTAGAGCACTGAAACAAATAGCATTATCTGTCATCTTCTTGTGTTCTTCCGTATCTGGGTGGGATTTTTGAAATCCTGTCAGCAGTGACCTACTTCTGTAGTTGTTGAAATCTGGGCCAGTATTTCTATTGACTTGGACAGGAGCTTTGTTAGGTCAGTAATGAGTGTTGCTGAAATGAGGGCATAGCTGAAGAGTCCTCTTGTAGATGGAGAGAGCAATGCAAGTAACCCTTTTCTTCCTAGCACTTTGTAAATTAATTTGCACTCATGTACCTGTGGTCCTATTTTACTTTGTGAAAGCTTTCCTTGCTGTTCTCCTTGCATATTTGCTAAGGTCTTTTCCACTTTTTCATACTGTGTGGTGTCACTCATGTTGCAGGACTAGGCAGGGTTCAGTCAGTCTTTGGGACCCTTGATAGAAGTAGGAGGAGGTTTGGGGTTATGAAGTTATGATGAAAATTCCCTCTTCAAGTATGAAGAAAGAGCTGTCTCTGAGAATTCAAGCCATCGTGTAGCGATAGATCAACAGGTCTGGGATAAGATGACAGCAAACATCCTCATAAACTCTGCCTTATGTTTTGTTCTTGTGCAGGTCGTTTTCGTCAGATTGAAGTGCTTACTACTGTGGCCAATGCTTTTTCTTCTTTGTATTCTCAAGTCTCTGGGACTCCTTTGCAGAAAATTGGTAGTATGAATTCAGTGTCTTCCAGCAAAGAGGCATCCAGCCCTCCCCCTTTAAATCGCAGCAATACAGCCAGTCGATTAATGAAGACCTTGTCTAAGCTCAATCTGTGTGGCACACAGCAAGCTGATGGTAGCGGCTGCTCCACTCCTCCACCTGTTGAAAAAGGGAAAAGTCCAGCTGAACCAGGGAGTGAGGAAAGTGATGTTCAAAATGAATCTAAATTACCAAAATACTCTAAAAAGAAAGACTCTCCCTCTTTTTTGGCTACTGTAAAAGAGGAGATTGCCAGTAGTCAGACAAATACTGCAGACACACGTAAACTTGCAAACCTTCCTGCTGGGACTGATGATAGGCAAGAAGGCACTGTGCCTCCAGCAGATGTGCAGAGCAGCAGGTTGGCAAGCACCCAGGATAGACTGTGTGAAGAATCTGGTCTTTTGGACTCACCAAGCCTCAGCAGCAGTTCCAACACATCCAACAGCAGCGCCTCGACACAACGGCTGCCCGTGGCATCGCCAGGTAGAGACCCCTGCGCTCCACTCACAAACCCGTCCTTGATGAATCTAATGCTGCAGCAGAAGGACTCCTTTGAGATGGAAGAGGTAGGTGGAGATAGATGACTTTGTTTTTGCGTACAGTTTACATAACTTGCAGGCTGCCAGCAGAGGAATGTTTCCTCCTGTGTAGCTGACAGTGTTTTCTCCAGGAATACTTTAAACTCTCTGAGTGATAGGACTGTTATCACTCTCTCTCAGTAGGCTGCTCTAACTGATCTTCATAATGAAATAACTTGGTCCTGCTGCTGTTGTTGTTCCTGAGGAAACTCCTTATTCTTTTTTTCATCAAGCTCAAGTAATTGCAGTCACTGGCAAAACTGTTAGGAACTTTTCCTGTGGAATTAGGTCTAGGTTAGGCTTTCTATATAAAAGCCTTTGGTTTAAAATTTTTACTTTGCTTAAATTGCTAACTGGCAGTCATTATTTTCACTGCCTGAAAGTAAGTTCATTTTATAAGTCGTTATGGATTAAGGATAAATTTGTGAATAGAGCAAGAGTGTTGTTGCATGAAAGGGGAAGGGGACTATCTAGGGTGAGGTGCTCATCTTGTGCAACCTTTCGTTTTGATGACAATCTATGTTGATTTGTTTGTTCTCTGGAAGTTAGTTACCACACTGAGAGTGAGTGACTGACATGCCTTTGGCAATGGCTTAGTTACAAATTCTGTGCTGACTGCCTTGTAATATCTTCATAAAGGCATGTATCCATTTTTTGATTTATAATTGTCCCAAAGGGATTTTAATTCCCAGGTTCCTGTAAGTGCTTTGTTTTATTAGGCTAGTAAACGTGCAGCCTACAAATTCAAGAATGCAGGTTTTTTGTGTAGACTCACACCTTGAATTGTAAGATCTGTCTTAAATTAGTAGGTGTTTTTGTGGACACATTTCAAAGTGGCTCTTGTTAACAGTTGAGCAGTTACCTTTTTTGCCTATGTGAAATAGACACAGGAAATGAAGGCTTGTGATTTTATTGGTGAAATAAGTGAATAAAGCAAGTGAATAGAAAAACCCCAGAATTTTACAGCAAATGATGAAGTGTTGATTTAGTAGATACTGTGTCTCGTGTCATGTTGTCATTACAGGTTCTTCTAGATAAACTTAATGTTGTAGCTGAAGGCACTTATTAAGTAGTGAAGGGTAATTCAGCCTCTTGTAGTTCATCATCCACATGTTGTGTGGCCATCTACAGAACCAGAACAAAGGATTGATCCATCTGAGAGGGGAAAAAGAAACCTAGTGTAGCTTGATTTTATTTTTTTTTTATTTTTCCTGGCTTAGTTTTCAGCTGGATAATTTTCTTGATCCAGTTCGTTATGTAGCTGACAGATGTTTGCGTTGGCACAATGGGAGGGGTCTGAATGGCAGTGCATTTTGCTTCTTGATAGTTGGACTGGTTTCACATATCCCAGGGGAGAGATCCATTTTTTTGATACTTTTGGACAGAGCTGAAACAACTAATTAAAAATTAAAAAAAAGGAATGGAATTTTTCTTCAGAATAAGTTTGATTGTAAATGAAGATGTGCAGAATTCTGCACAAGTGAAGTGTGATGCATTTGTGAAGTTTTGGTTGACCCACTCTGCAGTGATGCCAGTACATAAACACAGCTGTTTTGGCAAGACAACATGCAATGTGGGATGGGATTGTGGTGAACTTTTGTTTACACAATAGAACATATACATATCAACCGCCTTCAGATCCCTGGGAGGGAGGGATTTGGTTTTGTTGAAGAAACTTTAGAACAATACCTGGCAGTGTGATTTTATTTTCGTGCGTCTCTAAGCAGGGTATAATGAACAATAAACTGTATTAGGAACAGTGAAAATAACTCCTCCCTTCATTTTCCCTGCTTGACTTGGAGTGCTTTCATATGCATAAGAAAGATGACAGATATATCAAGGAAGCTCTTTCCATGCTTACGAATGCCTCGGAGGTTTGAGCGCCCTTCGGAAGTCTGTGGCTGTGAAGATAGCTAGTGTGAGAGTGAGTCAGGGCAGGATTTCCCCCAAACACCCACTCCTGAAGGGGCCAGTTACAGTCCTGAAGGTTGTTTACCAGCATCAATATTGGCTGAAGGGACGGGGAGGGAGCGGGGAGTGCTTCTCTGCACTCGTCGAGCTGCACTGTGCTGCGGCTGCAGTCAGGATGCTGTCTCCCAGCCAAGGACAGGAGGTGGGGAGTATTTAGATGAGAAGAGGCTTGGCTGTTGGGAGGCTGCAAATTTAGCCATCAGAAACTGGGAGGTTTAACAGGATCAAGACACCTTTTCTGGAAGGCCAGTCCAATCAAAGGGCCTGTAAGATTACTTGCTGTTCCTTTTATTTTTGTTTGTTTATTTGGCTTTTTGTTTGTTTGGGATTTTTAAATTATTTTTTTATTTTTTAAAAAGGTACTTTTCTTAACTGTAAAAGGTGAGCCCTTTCTATGCTCCCCAGCATTTGGACAAAATAAGGATTTACCTCTTTGGTACAGCCTTCATCTCCCATAGGAACAGAAGGTTCTTGATATATCGTGTAAAAGTAATGCTGTTCACTTATTAATGGTGAAAAGTTCAGGCCAAGTACTTCTTAAAAACCTTTGTGATTAAGAAAATGCACCCTTATGGCTGCTGTACACATGATATCAATGCAAGTATAGCTTCTTCTTTAGCCAAATGCTAATTTGGGCTTAAAGCCATCAGCATTGTGTTTTTGCATTTTTTTTAGATGATCAAAAATGGGGATGAAAATTCCATTGCTTGGCAAATTTGAAATTAGACAGGAAGCCTGTTAGAGGGAAGGGTTGAGGGTGGTTGGACTGGGGGTTTTGTGCATGTAGACTTGCATGTGAACCAGTAGAATTTTTTCTGTAGCACACAAAAGAAAAAACATATTCTAGCTTTTGAACAAAACAAAGGCCTCCCTGTTGAGATTTTAGGCATATTCTTTTTGTTGTTTGAAAGGTTGCCTGAGAACTGCTTTCTTAGTAAGGCTGTGTTTCACATAGCGATCAAGTAATAGGATTAATTTTCATGTAGTTTTAAATTTCCCAGTTGAAATCTGCATGGCTCTGAATACATTATCTTCCTTTTTTGTACTGAAAGACACAAAAAGTATTTCCACAAGTAGTGGCATGGTGAAGTCTGGAGTAGATTCTGGCAGGGTCTGTGTTGTTTTGGAGAATTGGTGGCTTGTGGGAAATAATTGGTAGGGCAGCAGATGACAATTCTTACGTACTGACCTCTTGATATATTTTTCTACATGTATTTTGCTTGTTCTTTGTATTCAAATGAGGGGCCAAGAGTGCTGAATGGAAAAGACAGTAGTGTAAATGTGGCCAAAGGTGTTTTCACACGATTATTTCAGTCTGTCTTACAACAGGAACTCTCAGTAGTGTCACAGGGTGTGATTTCCTGGTCTTTTTGCACAATGATTGTAACCGGAGGGAAGCCTTGCACTGTGAGTGAGTGGTGCTGCCTAAGGATTGCTGTTGTGTTACAGGAGCATTGCTAAGTACCTGATTAAAATAATGGAGATACAATTTGCTCCCTCTATCATTATAGGTTGTTAGACTGGAGAAAAAACCCCAAACAACAACACCCTCCTCCCACCTTCCCCCATGTGCAGTGTATATAGCTTGGGCATTCTTAAGCACAAGAATGTATTCTAGTTGGCCTGACAAAATATTCATCTCCTCTTCCTGATAGATCCAGAGTACAGAGGGTGATCTATCGCATGTTCCAGCCTCTCACCAGCTGGCAGTGACCAAGTCAAGGAAAGGTGAGTAAACTTCATCCCAGGAGACAGCAGTCTGCTGAGCATCCTTCCCTCTCTGAAATGTGGATTCAGATATGTAAAACTTCTAAAGTTTCTTTTCTCTTTAGAAGGAAAAATGGTCTGGGTTTCGTTTTCAGCTAAATTACAGAATATTACTGCAAAGTGATGACCAAATTACAGGCAAACAACAGCCCTGTAACCTCACTGGCTGTTTTCACTTCTGTACGATTGATGATAGGTCAGAGGAACTCAAATGTTAATTCAGATTGTATGGGATTTTTTTCCTTGGTAGATCCTGTAATTTAAGGTACCCATTTAAACTAAAATTACACTGTTTTAAACCTAAATTGCATGATACATCCAGCTTTTTCCTATGTGCTACTGCTCCCTCTGCAAGCTGGCTGCACAGAAGACTAGTGTCTCTGCACCCACATGGAAATTGTCGTCCTTCACATGGCAAACTGTGTGCACTGGCTCTCGTGGCTCACTTAGTTTGTGCTTTCATCTCAAATTCTTATTTATATATTCTGCGGCTTAGGAGAGGGACAAGGCTGATCTTTAAGTTCACTTTGTGGTTGTTATGTTGCCAGACAGTGGCAAGTGAAGTCTTCTGTAGCCGTTACATGTATTTAAAGAAGAAATAGAGCTTCTTGCATTTTGTGAGATGTTTAGCTGCAATGCAACTTCTTGGTAAAACATGAGTAGCACCTCTAATTGCTAAAGAGAGGCAGAAAAACCTGTCTTAAGAAGCAGAGGTCATCTTATTTGCCTTTTCACACATGAACTGACAGTCTTGTGAACTGTCAGCTGAGTTGCATTAGCATGGTTGAGAATGCTCTAGACTATGTGCTGAAGGTTAGTGCCTGGTTATTAGGGATAGCTTGTGCTACTAGTTCAGTAGTGTTTTGCACAACACAGCATTGCACTTGCTAGTCGTCTTCTGTTACAAACACAGCCCATCAGAAGGACCACCAAAAATGATATCTCTGATTGATACCAGCATTTCTCCTTTGGCTGTATGTTCATGATTGCATGGTTTGCATGATTACATGTAGAGATGCACCCTTTACAGGTCAGCCTGAGCAGTTTCAGAAAGAGCTTTTCACAGAAGGATGACTTAAGGAACCAGGAGCTGCAGTCAGGGAGGAGAAAAATACATTCTTTTCATCTTCTGAAATTTCGTGTTTTCTGTTCCCAATAGCTGTCTTACTCTCTCTTCCTCCATGCAAGGAAAACAAAAAGTCAGGTGATCCCTGTGTGTACCTGCTGAAATGTATCAGCAGTTCTAGTAGTGGGTCTTCAGTGTGGCAGAACCAGGGCATGCTGGCTCACATTTTGCAGCTAGCATATCCCACCCACTTCTGAATTCACTTGACATAGATTAGTGATGACATTTTGTTGTCACGTAAGTATTGCTGAGTTTTCTATGATTTACCTAACAAGGATGTCAGTGCAGATGGTCAGCCTGCATGTTTGCTAAAAATTAGTCTGGGACCAGCATTTATTTCACCTGGAAGATGTGGAAAGCTAAGGATTTTGTTCTATACAGGTTTCAGTAAAATTGCCAAGAGAGAAAGCATTTGGTGGAGAACTTACTCAAAACAGTAGCCAATTTTTTTTTCAGATTGTTGACATGAGACACCACAGAGGCCTCTTTTCTCAGAGAGCAGGTGCTCACCAAGTTAGAAGGCATCCAAAGTTAATGGTCACTTATTGAAAATGCTGGCCATTGTGTCTAAGTGTAAAATGTCACTCTCACAAGCAATCTCTTGAGGTGGGATCAGCATGAAATTCAAGCACCAGTCTTCTGTTGCAATGTGATTTCAGTTGATGATCCTCATACAGACCCACCTCTTTCCTTGATGTTGGCTCTACTGTACATAAAATCTCATAAACAAAAATTTGTCCCAAATGAATGCTTCCCCCAAAGGAATAAATTTGTACCATTTTTTTGTATGCAGGTACTTCTGTCAATTATCAGGGGTAATGCTGTTCAGTACGGAATGTTATAAACCTTGCAATGTCATTTCACTTCTACACAAAGGGCTGTGGGTGCTTTCTGTAACATTTACAATGGTTTGGAAAGCATTTTAAGAGGGTCTGTAATAAGATGTGAAGTATTTGAATTTAAAAAAAAATCTCTTAATAGTCTGGAGACTCTTAAGATATGCTTGAACGACACTGAGTCTGCTGCTGCTTAGACTCCCCATTACAGCATGTCTCTCATTTCAGATTAGATTTGTTTATAAGTGGTAAGCTTAGATTTTTCAAAGTGGCTTGCAAATGATTGCTTTGCTATAGCACTGTCTTTGTTAAACACTTCATAGGGATACAAAGAAGTCTGTATTGTATTGACTAGCTCAATGTACTTTTGAAGTTATATCTCAAAAATGGTACTGAACTGAACTGAACTAGTAATCCAATATGCCCAAAACTGGCATTTTATTCTTTGCTGTTGCAAACCTCAAATGTTAATCTATTTTTGTGCATAGAGTCCTTTTTTTTAGGAATGCAGTAGAGAAGAATGAAAAGCTTCAGTTGCTTTGCACTGTAAACATACAGTGCTGATAAATGTCCACTATAAAAAAAAGCTTTTACAGAGTTATCTGGAAGGAAGGTTTGTTAGTTGGAAAACAAAATTCTTCCTGACATACTCATACGGCAGCACCTTCCATTCCAAAAATGCCCAACAAATAGGACAAAGACAGTTACAGCGTGTGGAGAACAAAGTATTCTTGAGACATCGTAATTTGTGAGTGTCTGGTTGCTGAAACCAGTGGCTTTGTGAAATTTTGAATAGCCACAAACCTGTTTCTTTTAAGGCATCTGACACTGATAGTCAAAAGCAGTGATTGACTGAAAATTGAGTTCTTAAAAGCGGAGAAAGCACATCATCAGCACTTCCTGTCCTTAATATATTACTGTATTTATAGCTCTCTGTGGGTGCAGCTCCACAGGAGATTGGAGATGGAGGAGTGAGAAGAAAACATTTGGAGATTTTGTTGAAAGTCTGTGCCTATCTGTCCAGAAGCTAGGAAATCCTCAGGGATTCTTCAGAGCTTCTGCAGCAGAGCTCCCTGCTGGGCTGTTTTTGGCAATGCTGGGATGCGGGGTGCATCAATATGGGGGAAAAGGGGCAGCAGATATTTAATCCTGTAATGGAATACTATATAGCCAAGTTAGGAATGTCAGTTTGTTAATAATCTTGTGAAATACAAAGTGCATTAGAGCTTTGCCGATGCTGCATATATTACTAAGGCTTCACGAGCAGTTTCCACCTATTTTTCCTCTTCTTCTGTATGAGCAGCTGAGTGATGCAGAAAGTGTAAGACAAGTACCTGATGGGACTGTTTGCGTTGGTGAAACTGTGAGTCCATTGGTGAATGAATATTATTTTACAATAGACTAATCATTCCATTACTTGATAGTGATTAGCTGATAAATCTGTGCTTTCATGTTTTGTAAGCCACCGACTTGTTTCTTCATCATTTGCTCTTGTTTCAAACTTTGTCAGCTTATTTGATATAGTTCTGAATACCCACATTTCTCTGGCATGTATTCAGTGCCTAAATATATTTTGATTTTTTTTTTGCACCACTTAAAACAAGAATCCAAGGGGCATTTTCATTGTGCTGTGTTTATCTGGGACGTGAGTTTGATTGTTCCTTCTGCTTTTGTTCATCTTGGCTGGTTCCTTTTCCCACACTTTCCTTATTATGCTGCCTCTAGCCTTCTCCTGGTAGTTCAGAAGATTTCCTCTACATAGTGTTAATAATAATTTTGTGCTGCAGCATTGGCATCATGCAGTGACCTTTTTGTGGAAGGTACAATTGCCTTAGCTGGGATATGCAGGGCAAGCGATGGTCCCAGGTTAGCCCCTACAACCCAGCCTTTGGTGCTGGATTTTCTGTATTCAAGGTGGAGAGAGGGGAGCCATATCTCATCACAACCTCCTTCTCTTAAGACTTTCAATTGTCAGGAGGCATCTTAATCAAGATCTGAATCTGATCTTTAGCTTTTTAAAAAAATGCGTTTATGCTTTCCCATTGTCTGCTTGAATCTGAGAGATGTCCAGGTGCCATAGAGCAGGTTGTACATCTGGATCAGTAGTTGACAAGGAGGGTGGATGCCATTATGTATCAGTATATCCCAACATACTAGTTGGTGTTTCCAGTCATTACAGAGCCAAACCTTGTCATTGCACTACTGAAGTAGCTGAGATTTCTGTTATTTAAAAGTTTTTACTGTGTTTACATGATAGCAGTGTAGTGGAGAACTCTGAGAACTTGCAAGAGACAAGGGTAAGGTGTGGTGGAAGACCACTTAGCTGGCAGCATCTGTCATGTAAGGATGTCAAAGCGTGTGCATAAATAACAAATGCTATAGAAAAGTATCTAACACAGTGATTTTTTACTCTAGTAGAAACATCTCTGAGTAGATCAAGAATTGATTTGAGGAGACATGTATGCATACATGTATACATATGTTTGTTTTGGGTTTTTTTATAGCTGAAAATGAAATATTGACTGAGAAGGAAATAGGTGGGCAGGTCAATATTTTCCTTGAGCAGTAATAAAGTTCATGCACATGAAACCAGATGCCAACACACGCACTGGTGAATTGCTTTATCTGAACTAGTTCAAATCTCACTCCTGTGGCTAAGGCTTTCACCAGTAATGCTTTTCCTTTTAAATTAAAATTCACCAAATAGGAAAAGAGACCAAAGGAGGTGACTGTTCACTTTGGAGGAGGTGGCAGCTTCCTGCTGGCCTCAGCTGTAGTGACAACCTGTTCATGGCATGCTCTTCCAGCTTTATTAATTGTATCAGGCAGTTAGTAAGAGCTAATCCAGTTCTCAGGGAAGTAATTTCTATTGTCTTTATTGAGAGCTGGGTGGGGATGTCTGTCTTGAGGTAGAAAAGTTATCATTGCAGGATATTGTGGCTACCATGATAACAGAACAGCAGCACAATTTGAAAGGCACTCCCTAAAGGCTGTGTGCAGTCACTGATACAGAAGCTTAAATGGGCAGTTTGCCTCTCCTGGTGTTCACAAACTTCTGGGCCTATTTCTGCGTTGGTGAAATGTTCATAAAAATTAGTACTAAGAAAAAAATCAGTTCTGAATATCCAACAGTTTCAAAACAGTTTTCATAATGCATTCCAATGCATTGAGCTGTGGACTGGGATTAATTTATATGATGACAGTTAAGTGGTTGAAGGAATGTGGGGCAAAATTCTGCATTGAGCCTCCAAGAAGACAGCAGCGGGCTCTCATCCCAGGGTGAGGAGGAGGTGGTGGGGGTCTGGGGGCTAGAGGTTGCTGTGGTCTCATTCCATCTCCAAGCTTTTACACTTCTGCTGAGAATAGAGGCAAGACATGATTGTTGCTCAGGCTGCCATCTGGCTAAGCAAAATGTTTATGGTGTTATAAAGTAAACCCCATCCTTGGTGAGTGCCTCCCATGTCTAGCAGGGAACAATATACGTGCAGTGCAGTACTGCAGAGCTACTGAGATCTCCTTGAGAAGCAGCTTTGTGGCTATAGTGCTTGCACCAGAGGAAACCACTCCTAGGTAGCATTGAGGATTTTAGAGTCTCTTCAGGCTATTTTAACACTTGCCTAATGTAACTAGAAAGGAACAAGCAGGAGGATCTTATCTTTCCTGTATAAAATGAGCACTGGGAATGTGCTTTGGCAGATTGCCTACTGATATGTCAGAGATATTTTGTGGTTGTCCACTAAACCAGTGGAGGACCGACTCTAGCAGTTCTCCCAAGTCCTGTGCATCACCCTCTCTGCTCAAGCAATGGTGTTCCTCTGGGTGCATGGCGTGGTGTAGGCTGACAGGAGACAAGTGATCTTCTTTATCTCCATGATCAAGAGGGGTGGCAAATCTGTACGTGTCAATACAAAAGCAACTGTTCCACTGCCTGCATGTGAATTAACCAGTGATTCGGTTTTGTGGAAAGAAAAGTCCAGCAGTGGCAACATCTCCAGAGTAGAGTTTTTTTCCACTGTACAGGAAAGAAAAATGTAAAAGATGATTCCTCTTCCACCGCTGCTTGAAGTTTCACAAGTAGGGCTTTGCATGAGAAGAGGTTTTGCTTGAAACAAACAAGTTGTTTCTCTGTATTGTTCAAAGTGGAACTTGAAAAGTAATTGTGTTAGTGTTGCTTTGATGTAAAAGGAAAGTGTGTATTGAATGGGATTGGGCTTGAAAGGTTGTGATTTGTAAAGTAATTACAGTTAGGTTTTGCTTGTTTTGAACAGATCAGCTGTTACGGACTGCGAGTCAGCACTCTGACAGCAGTGGCTTCGCTGAGGACTCCTCCACAGATTGTTCTCCATTTAATCAGCTTCAGGTAAGGTTCCCATACTGTGATTGAAATATTAGTAATTTTTGTAGGATAGTAGGGACCTGGGGAGGGCAGGAGTGATATTGATGTTTGACTGCTATCGTGACTGTCTAGATCCTATAAAACTTCTCATTTGCAGAATCAGAGCTGCTGAGTCCCTTACAGAGCTGTGTTAAAATTTGGAAGCCTTTCTGGTAGGTTAATCTGGATATACTTGGGCCTGGAATGAGCTCTAAGTTCAATGTGTCCTGTTTGCTGTTTCTAGTGTACCTTTTCTCACTGACAGAGGCTTCAGAATTGTAGTCCATTCCTCTCATGACTGCAATGGGTAGAGATTAAGGTTATGAAAGATCATAGTATTGTTGCTGATCATTTAATTTCTTGTATACTTTTTCCTTCCTACTTATTTTTGGATATTTTTCTAATATTGTTTTTTAGTTAGCAACTGACAGAAAGTGAAAACCATTTGATACTAACTTTACTGTGAAGGTATACTAATGCTTAGTTGATCTTGAGCTTCCACACTCTGTCTTTTTCCTATTCCTTTGATCTGGATCCCAGAACTTGCCATGATACTGACCAGAGACCACTTGTCTTAGAGGAGGCTTTTGTTCCAGCTTGGTGTTTAGGTCTCTGCTCAATACACACGTTTGCTCAGTGTTGCACCTGGTATTTAGGAGGGGTGTTCTCTTGCCTTTCCTCTAAAACACAGTAATAGCCATGATTTGATTGGCCTGTCAATCAGCCAGAGAAAGCTCTTGAGTTGGATCCTGGCCTCAGGGCCATTGGGTAGCTGTCTGGGACCTAAACCACAGTCCGGAGGAACACGCAGGTGGGATTCTGGGTATTGCTAGTAATTTCATTTCTGTGGCTTGCAGCTGCTGAACTTTTTTTTTTTTATGCTACTGTACGTTTTTTTCCTTGTGGCACACCAAACATTTTAAAAGCTGTTTGGCACTTACTAGGCAGAGATTCCCACCCTACCTCCCTTAAACATCAGCTTACACTTTCCAAGAGCAAGAGAGTGAATAAAGGAAATCATGAGCCCGAGTCTCTGTAATGAGTCTGAGATACTGGTTCTGCTCTTTACCAAACTGGGACTGCACTGAAGTTGACAGGCATATTAGAAGGTGACTTAGATTAGAGTTGCTCACTCCTGATCTTTGTATTGCTTGCAACCTGATTAAGAGTCCAATAAAAGCATGTTGCAGCTAAGTGCCCTTACACTGGAAGACTGGTGGACTGTAAAGGGATGAGATTTTTCTGCTTTCTGTTATGCTGTTCTTAAAACATGAATTGAGACTGCATGAGGTTTGTGCCAGGGAGTTGCTAGGATCTCTTCTACCACCTTCACTGCTTTATTCAGACCAAGTGCTGAGCTAAAATCAGAAAATGTGGGTGAATGATGAAACTAGGGGAAATGAGAACTTAGCAGCTAGTGAAGAGAACCTGTGAAGGGGGTGCAGAGGGGTGTATATTGTTTCTTAAAAGTATGGTAAGTTAGTGCCATCTACTGTTAAATAATTGACTCTGGCAGCCATAGCATTCCTCTGAAACTCAGGAGAAAACTCAAAAAGTGGAACCATATTACCTCTCATCCCTGACATCCAAAATGAAGATTTCTAAGGGAAACTCAAAAAGTGGAACCATATTACCTCTCATCCCTGACATCCAAAATGAAGATTTCTAAGGGAGATTTTGGCATTGAGATGGGATATTCTGCAGGGGAGTTCCATGTTACCAAAGAAGCTAGAAGAAATCTCCAAGTTCTTGAAGCTTTGCTTGCCTGACATGTAAGTGGACAGTGTGATGGAGGATTAGAGACCCAGATGTGCACACATGTAGCACACCTAATTTTACCTAGACATCACAATCTTTTGTTCTTTTAATACCTTTGACTTGAACAGCATCTGAACCTGCACAGTCTTTCATACTAAATTGTGTCAGTGAGTGCAGTGTTAAGTAAGTGCTTATGAAAATGACCTCATACATGTGCTCTGCTTGAAACTGTGATTTAGAATGAAAAGAGGAAGAAGTATCGGGAGAAACGAAGGAAGGATGGGGGCGATAGTACCGGATGCAGTTTTCAGTAGAGATTAACAGCCTAATGTGAAATTCTCAGTCTCAAACAATTCTGTGACTTGAAACAGGCCGAGTGTATAGGCAGACTGGTTTTCCCATTCTTAGTGTTATCCTGTGACAATAGTTTCACTACAATCTGCACTTCTCCTCACTTCTCTGTATGCATTCCCTAATACCACCCTTAGTTTCAGAGCTGACTGTGAACATTTATATATAGGAGATGCCACGTACCTCCACTCTGCTATCTCGTTGCAATCGCCATCTAAAATACTAGCATTTTACTATTTTTACTCTTTTTACTCTGCTGCCACTTCTTTTCTTCTGGCAATAAAGAGTTTATTGTCAAATCAAAGAAATGTCTGAATAGTTTGCTCTTTTTTTTTTTTAAACATCTCTTTTTGGTACCACATTTCAATATGCTTCTAAGCCATCTGTGCTTTTTCTTTGTTCTCCTTCACTGTTTTTCTTGCACACTAACTCCATTACTCTTTCTGCTCCCCACCACAATGCCTGATGAATATGGTCTTGGACTCTTAGCCCAGCTCCTGAGAAGGCAGTAGCTGAGTCTGCAGTATGTTCACCCCTTTGCTGGCTTGTATCTTTCCTAGGTTCAGGAGTCTTTGCAGGGCATGGGAAGCAGTGCTGATAGCTGTGACAGTGAGACAACTGTGACATCGCATAGTGAGGAACAGATGACACCGGGAGTCAAGGAACTGCCCTGTTTCAATAAGTTTGAGGAGGAGGAAGATGATGATGATGAGGATGATGACGATGATGAAGAGGATATTGTCTCTTATGTAGAGAGGCGGAAGGTAGAGGTACCTGCTGAGACCAGAAGGAG
This sequence comes from Aegotheles bennettii, assembly GCA_013398125.1. Taxonomy (NCBI): domain Eukaryota; kingdom Metazoa; phylum Chordata; class Aves; order Caprimulgiformes; family Aegothelidae; genus Aegotheles; species Aegotheles bennettii. The sequence continues at coordinate 592,751 of VZRW01007625.1, read as the reverse complement.
CGAAGATAGAAAGATTGACTATGAAACTGAACAAAATCAAGGAGGAGAAAGCAAGTCATCTCTTATATCAGAAACGGTCCAAGGAGAGGTCAGCTCTAAAGAAGAAGACATTTGCAGTGAGCGAAAAGAATCGGAGCTGCTGGAAGATGACAGTGTGTTTGAGTTTCCTCAGTACCACACGCACCATATCCTCAAGTCAATGGAGTCTCTGGAAGGTGGCAGCTCCTCCCCATCGCCCGTGGACAGGGTTCATGTTGCCTTGCAAAGAGCTGAGATGAGGATTGTCAGTACATCTGATTCCAGGGCTGGACGTACTCTGCTTAAGTCAAAAGATCTCCTGAGGAAGCAGAGACTCTGGTTTGCTGAATCAGGCTATCCTCTAAGGCGGTCTCAGTCTCTCCCAACTGCATTGCTGAATCCAGTGAAAGTGGTGTCCTCTGTGAATGTCCAGTTAACTCCAGGAAAAGAGACTCTGTGTAGTCCTCCTTCTTTCACCTATAAGTACACACGTGTGGAGGAAGACAAGAAAGCGATGTCTGAGAATGACAAAAGTGAGAGTGAGGCAGCTGCTGGCCAGCCAGTGTGCAAATCCACGCTGTTCATTGCACCTTCATCCTCCAGGAAGGAAGTGCCCCAGACTGGGCCCAGCAGGCTGTCCGAGGAGTCCAGTCCCACCAGGGTGCAGAGCTGCCCACTGCACACACCGGCACACATGTCCCAGTCGATGTGCTCCCTCCACTCCTTCCCCACCGAGTGGCAGGACAGACAGCTCTGCGAGCACATGAGGACTCTGAGCACCCACAGTGTCCCAAGCATCTCCGGCTCTTCCTTCAGCGGTTTGCTTTCCCCTTTCAGCTGTCCCTTCTCTCCAAGGCATGCTGGATTTCCTCATCGACCTCATGCCATCAACCCACCTTCCACTGTGGAGATGCAGCTGCGCAGGGTCCTACACGACATCAGAAACTCTCTGCAGAACCTCTCACAGGTAAGAGGAAGTCAAATTTTTGCTTTGGGCAAAGGGGCTTCTTATTTTATCTTTACAAAACAAAAAATGTTAATATTCCTTTGCATAGTGTACTAGATCACGAAAAAATGACATTTTCTGCAAGGTTGATTTGCTGCTGTTTTAGGACCTTCTGTGGCAAATGATCATCTTTTCAGTGCTGCACTATTTTTGCATTTGATTTTTTTCTTGTTGCAGTTGACCCAGATTGATTTTTAATTATTTTTAAATTATTTAAAAAAGAAACCTTTTATGGATATTCTTGTGTGGGAAGAACAGTGTATTCTTTATCAGCTGTTATTTTAAGGTGATAGTCATTAACTTTAGATTTGAAAATACATATTGATGGTCCTTTAACCTCCCGTCTTTGACATCCTTCCCATCAAACTGATGGAAGTTGTTTTTTTTTTCACTGCAAGTCCTGTGGCTTCACTAATGATGTCAGTGATAATGGCTGTTCCACATACATTTCTGTGCTGTTTCATGCCAGCCTCCTGCATGTTCAGCTCTGGAGCGTGTCAACATGATCCTGAAGTCATCTGCCTTTTATTAAGAATCAGTTTTGTCACTGTATGTTAAACTATCCATCTCATCACTCGGAGAAGAATTGCTTTAAATTGCAAGCACATTTTTTTTACCATTTTCTGCCACACCTTCTGTTCTTTACCTCCTGATTACCAGCTGTGCCTCCTTGCCCTGTACTTCTGTTCTCTTAGGTGGAGATCCAGCTTAGGAACCTACAAGCTGCTGCAGGAGGCTATGTGGGCAGAGCAGACTTTGCTTGTTTATATATGAATATGTGAACACTGTTCAGTTGTAGAGCTTCAACAATTTTTGTGTCAACCCAAGAACAAACATGCGCCTGCTCTCATCATATTGCAGGTGGTAGGCTGTAGTGGGCTTTTTTGACTCCAGTTGTTTTATTTTGCCACTTGTCCAAAGTAAGAGGCTAGTCCAGCCTGACTTTGGTTGTATCAGCCAGCCTTGTCTCTCAGAGCGAGCTTGGGTACTGGGACACAGCTCTGCAGTGGAAAGCTGCCATCAACTGTGTTTTAAGTCATTGCTCAGGTAGTGGATGGTGTTCCTGGGAGTGAGCATTTGCAGATTTTAACCTTCTTTGTAAAATTTCCTCTTGGGAACCAATTGCAGCCTGGATATGGGCAAGGTTACCATGTGCTACAGCCCTTTTATCACTTAAACCATGCTCACTAAACCTGCTGAAGAAGAATTCTCTGTATTACATTTGGAACTCATGCTCAAGCTGGTTCAATTAAAAAAACAAATTGGTATCAGAGGGGATAATAGTATCTCCTAGCCCACTTGTTCTACTTCCAGTGTAGTTTGTCTAGTCTAGTTCCATTTTGGGGACTTGGTCCTTCTCATTACAGAGGTTTGTATGAAAACATCCTGCTTGCAATACACAGTTCTCTGGTGCTGCTTTTTCCTGCAGCTGAGTTCAAGTTTGGCATGCAGCATGCTCAGCTGCTAAAGAAAAAGGCAAGGTGTTTCAAATACATGACTGTTTTTAGGAAGGAATGAAGAGGAGTAGGTAAATTCCTCATAGAACATGGAACAGAGAAAACTGAGAGAGGGAAAAAAACACATCCCCTTGATGCGATCATGTTTGAGCAACACTTCTCTGGATGGATGGACATGGCTCAAATTTTCCATGGTGTGTCAATTGTCCTTTGAATTCTTTCAAAATTATGTTGGAGAAGTTGTCTGTTTCACGTTTGAAAGGGTGAATGTTTCTGCTGTTTCCACTGTTCTCTGTTGTGCCATGTCTCCACATGTAATAGCCCCTGAATTTTTTCTGGTTGCTCCATGTGTTGATGCAGCATGCAAATAGAAATCAACACTTGTCAACACTCTTGTTTTCATGAGAGATCATTAGTACGCAGGGGTCTTTGGCTGTAGGCAATGTAGTGAGATTAAAAACCCTAAACTAAGAACTGAGAAAACCCTACAACAAATGTGACTTTAATCATGAGTTGAAAATGGGACACTGTTTAATTTGCTTAGTTCTGTTTTCCAAGTTGTTCTTTTTATCATTAGCTAAGACAGTTGAGACTACTGAGTTTTCAGACATAAAATGCCTGGTGGCTAAAAGCCTAGCTTTTATTCCTACTTACTGTGTCAGACAGCATTAATGTGGGTTTTCACCTGCAGCACATTTGCATTACAGAGCTTTGGTGTATATGCTTCAGTTAAGAGCTTGCAGTGTCATTTTGTAAGGTTTCCTTTTCCTCTTACAATATTTACGTAGAAAGCAGAAGTTGTGATGCCAGCAAGGTTGTGTTTTAACAACAGCTGCTTTTGGAGTATCTGCACATTTGGGAAGATGAATTAATGAAGAAGATTGCTGACATTCCCATTTCAAATTGTTTGTTTCTTCCGTAGTACCCAGTGATGAGGGGTCAAGATCTTTCAGCAGCCACCAGTTACACTACTCAAAGATCATCTATTCTACCTCTCTATGAAGTAAGTGACCTTGTTCACACAGTGGTTCTTAGGCAAAATGAAATACAAAGGAAAGTTCTAAATGTGCCATAGATTGTGCTAACTTTGGGCAGTTCCCTGTCTTTGCTTTCAAGAGACAGCAGATGACTCCATCCTGCAAGTAACGTTAAAAAAGAATTAATCTAAATACATGGAAATACTTTCATGTGTTTGTGTGATACATCTGACAATGCTGTTTTCTTGAATTATTGCGAGTTCACAACATGCAGCCTCTGTAGTACAGTGAAGTTGCTGAGGTTCTGCTTAACTCAAAGAGCACATCTGGGCAAATGTGATTTATTTAAATTCAATTTTTCCATGTAATACTTTTTTATTCTTTTTAGAATACTTTCCAGGAGCTACAAGTGGTCAGGCGAAATCTAAACTTATTCAGAACCCAAATGATGGATTTGGAATTGACTATGTTACGTCAACAGACGACAGTTTATCAGCATATGACAGAAGAGGAAAGGTAAAATTATCTTTTTTAAAAAAAGAGAGAAAATACTCTGGAAATACTTAAGGAATTGTGTCACTGCACCTGAAATCAGAGCAAAAAATCTATTTGTTTCAATTTGAGCAGGGTTGGAGCTGAGTTTTTTCCAAAATCGTATGTACTTTCTTCTTCCCATTTCTTCATTCTAAAATTTTTTCCTCTTTGTTTCTTCTAATCTCTGTTTCTCATTAATTGATGTTTTTTTTTCTTAATCCTTTCTCTAAAGTGATTTTACAGCTGTGGATTTTAAGGATTTTTATCATAGGATACTTGAACATAGGGTATTGGGGGAGAGAGAAATCATCAAGATTTTCAGCTTAGATTTTTATTCCAAAACCACCACACACCGCCCCCCCATCTTTGTAGATGTAAATAAAAAATGAACATTGTAGCATTCAGATGCTTTTTGAACTTACAGTGGCCACTCAGCAGGATACAGATGGCATTCGTATTCTGGCTCTGTCTGTGCTCACCATGAGCTGCAGCAGCAGCTGATCTGGAACAGTTTTCAAAACTGCTTGTATATTTACTTTAGTTGAATTAGCTCTCGACTAATCACTTTTGAAAGTAAACATGTTTGAAATCAGTTGGCCTTTTTAGACAGTGGCACCGTGGCCAAAATGTAGCTGCGAATGCTTGGGAATCTAGAACCATGCAGGAGAATTAATGTGTGATTACTGTGTTGTTCTGTGATTTTTGTTGTTACTGGCTTTAACTTGGATTTGATCAGGTATATGTATAAGTGTTGATGTCTTCTGCTTGCATATATTAAACATTTAAAGCTAAAATTTTTGGAGTGTTCTGTGATACACCATGTTGTTTAATTTTCTCCATGAAGTGATATATATTTCCTATAAATGGAGAAAGACTCGTTCCATCTAGGAGATCAGCTGATTTTTTCATGAAAGAGGAGTTTTCTGTATTCCACTTTGAATTCCTTTGCATGGAGTCCTTTACTCATGGAACTGTCCTGCTCAGTTCTCCCTTTGTGTGTGCAGCTGAATGCAGTGAATGCCTTTCTTGTTCTTTTTGCAATGGACTTGGTATAGATACGAAGCTGATCAGCTACAGAGCTTGAGAAAGTCTGTCCGTATGGAGCTGCAGGAGTTAGAGATGCAGTTAGAAGAACGTCTACTTGCTTTGGAAGACCAGCTGAGGAGTCTGCACATGTCTTCACCTTACAGACCTCAGTCACACATAGTAAGCATTACTTTTGCAAGAACATTGTGTGATCTCTGTGTAATGTTAATAACTCATAACTGTTAAAAGTCTTACAACAAGATGGTATCTGGGGAATCTAATTATGCTGTGTGTATTAGCAGGGGATCATATTTTTTTGTTTTCAGTCAGTTTTTCATCTTGGGAAAAGGTGTGTGAATAGCGGGACTTTCTTGGTATTAATATGTACCAGTACATATGTTCTGAGTTTTTAGGTCTGAGATTTCAGATCTTTTCTGTCAGTGCTTTCTTCTTTTTTCTGTTCATGACCCTGAAATCTCACAGGTTTGGTGGGTAGTGCTCATGTCTGACATCCTTGGCAATGGGGATGGTCTTTCTGGAGTTTCCCTATACAGATTTTTTTTTTTTTTTTGCTTGTGAAATGAGGGCAGAGATAAGAAATATACAGTATTTCTCTCCCAAGAAACAGAATGTTCTTCACCTCCAGCCCTACCAATCTATGCAACAAAAAAGCCCAGGAAAATCCAGTTGTCGTTCTTCATTTTTTCCTCTAATCAATGTGTGGCTGCCCACCAAACAGTGGGAGAAGCTCTGCTCCCACAGACACTCCCAAGAAGCACAAGAGGGAGGATAAAAAAAGACACTTGCATACGTTTATTTGTGGCGTGGCGATATACTTTCTCTTCTTTTTCACTCAGCAAGGGACTCTTCCTATTTTTTCTGCTGCAACTCTGTCATCAGCCAGACAAAAGAAGCACAGACAAAAAGTGTCGTATGTTCTTCCTGAGTTTCATTCCTCTTTCTTAGCCAATCCTCTTCTGTAGAAGCAGCACAGGCATAGGCCACGTCTTCCTCTTCAATATTGTTGTCATGGGAAAAAAATTGAAACCCAAGAACAGGAAAATATGGTATTGCTGTGATTCCAAGCCAAACTTGCATTCTTTGAACCACATAAATATCTTTTTATTTGTAAATACTTTTATAGAAGAGGGCCAGCTTTAAAAATGACTGAAATAAACTTTCTCCAACCAGCTTTGCTTCCTGTTTCCAAGTTTTTGCTTTTACAGAAAGTTGTCTGAGGCATAGCATGTTTATGTGTTAGCTTCTGACAGTGCTAAAAAAATTCCAATGCATTAACTTGACTTAATTTTTCAGGGTATGTATGGAAGCAGAAGTGCTGACAATCTATCGTGCCCTTCTCCACTGAATGTCATAGAACCAGTAAGTAATTGTTGTGCCCTGTGTGTTTTACTCAGAAAATGAACCAGGAAGGGATTTCTTAAAAAAGGTCGCAGGAGATTCATTTGACACATAATCTTGGAAATACTTTACTCACTTGAGGAGTTCTGTCAAGAACAGCTGCATTCCCTTAAGCAAAGTTAACCGTGGATGTAAGCAGCTCTGAAGCCTTGTTTGATTTTAAGAGGAATATGTAGAAGTGAGATGTTGTTTGCATTTAGTTGATATGATGACTAAGCAGTGAGTTTTGCAGGGAAAATGACTTGTTATTTTCCTGTGCATTTTATGCTAGGAGTCCTGTGTAAGCTCCTGAACTACTGCAAACAAGTAGTTCACAGTCTGCAGAAAGAAAAGAACGAACTTGTTTTAGCAAAGAAAAACAAAATCAAGCCTTAACATGTGTGTCTGTCAATGGTTCTGGCAGGATGCATCCGTATTGCAAAAGTCAGTGGCTTGGGAAACAGCCACAATTCATATTTATGTTGGCTTTCAAAAAAGTCCATTCCTTTTTATGATCCTCTTTGTTGCAATCATAAAGTCAAAGCATATATTTATTTTATAGCTGTGTTTGTTACATGGAGAGAATGAGTAAGTGATTGAATAAATAACAAGAAAGCATAGTTGTGTCTGTATGTGACTTTTTTATATGCTTAATCAGGACTGTTTCTTTTCTGAATCCTTAGGTCTCTGAACTTATTCGAGAGCAGTCATTTCTGAAGTCTGAACTGGGTTTAGGACTGGGAGATCTTGGACTGGAAACTCTCCCAGCAGAGGGTACAGAGTCTGTATTCTCCCATGGACACTCGGATTCCTCTTCAGTGTGCTCTGGTCACGCTGGTAGAAAAGCTGGTGTTGGATCCTCTGAACTAACAGGGAAGTCTAAGAGTCAAAGCAAGAGGTTGTACCGAGCCTCTGTTGCCTTAACACCAACTCCCCCAGTGAGAGCTGGTGCTGGACAGCAGGTGGAAAGCTCTGAGGAGCTGGCAGACTCCAAGCTAGAGGTGGAGCACAAACTTGAAAACGTCCCTCTTGTGCCTTCAGTTGATGAAATCCACAAAAGCGTGGAGCAGGAGGAGCTGCAGCAAGTCATACGGGAGGTGAGGAGGGACGGGCTGAGGTCTAAGATGTTTGAACAGTGTTTACTGAAACCTAAAGACAAGTTACCTGTAACTCTTGGCCGCTGGGTTTTTCTCTTCTCTTCTCTTCTCTTCTCTTCTCTTCTCTTCTCTTCTCTTCTCTTCTCTTCTCTTCTCTTCTCTTCTCTTCTCTTCTCTTCTCTTCTCTTCTCTCTCCAGCCAATGCTCCATACTGTTACTGTTCTGTTATTAAAGTCTCGGAGCTGGTTGCTCGATGTGCAAGCCACAGTTGTATTCTTGTGCAAAGCCATAGACCTTTTTTTCAGTGATAGTGATTAGCACATAAATTAATAGCTAGTTGCTACTGTAAGTCTGGATGAGAAGGAATTTGCCATCTCTACTACTTGGTTAAGCAGCAGTATTTCAGATTCGCAAGTGAAAATTTCTCTGTCATGATTGCTTGCTAAAATGCCATGTTAGAGTTAATTTAATTGATGAAATACCGTTTCTGAACCAACTCTGTAGTAATGTTAAAAGTACATTCTCAGTCCCTCTACTCCAAACCACTAAAGGCTGTAGTGTAAGTGAAGATTGTAAGTGAAGCAAGCTGAAGTCAGAAGAGAAGTTATTCCAGACTTTAAGACTGATGTTGGACTGATGCTGTTGGACTAGTTTTATTGGCAGTCAATGAAAGTGAAGGGTGCTTGGTTATTTTTCCTGCAGGCCAGGTTGAAAAACAGGACTAAAACTGCATGTTTTGTTTGTCAGTGGCATGACAGAAAGCCTTATGGCAAGTTTTATAAATGGGAAAAGGAAACAAAAGAAACTTCTTGTTCTCAAAAGCATTGCCTGTGAGAAAGTGGAGCGAGATCTCTGCTGTGAGTATACAGCAGAGGGAGGTTGAGAAGCTGTGGGTTTCATTCCCTCTCCTTCACTGGAGAGGGACCACTTAGCCTCAAGTTGAGGGTCACTGTCCCTTAGCCTTTAGCTTGTTCCTTGAAGCTTTGGTGTGGCTCTGCTATAAACCCCTCGAAAGGCCATAAGAGGTGTCAAGCTCAGGAATGTACAGCAGGCCAGGCGTAATGCATCCAAGTCTGCTTGCTTTGAGGCTATGAATAACTGGAATCAGCTTTGCCTTAGCTTTGTTTTTAAAACAGAAGAGAGGCAGGCCACTCATCTTACAATAAAACATCAGCTGTGATCCCAGAGAGTCCTTTTGCCACACCTTCACCCCTCTTCTCTCAGTGCAGAAAGAGGCAGAATGTACTGGACCATAAGGCATCCTTTTAGTCATTGTCTGACCACAAGACTCTGCTGTGTCTGTCTCTGCAAAGCAGAGATATTTCTTGACTGACTCACTGTGAGCTTTATTATGCACTTTACCACAGTGAGATCTGTGAAACCATAGAGTGAGTAATACTAAGGAGTGTTCTGATAGAAGATGATAGCTGAGAGTGCAAAGAATAATGCATAGCCCTAAGCATTAACTGTGAGTGAACTGCTGGTGTTAGAAGAGGATGTAGTTTGGCAGTGAGGTGAAAAGGAGACCAGCTTTCAATAAGTAGCCTCATGATGCTGAATAGTCCTTCGCCCCATCAGTGGCCCTATTAGTCATTGGGATGAGTTATGGAAAGTGGCGTTATGCTGTGGAAAGAAGGGTACTGCCATCAGCTTGTGGTGAGGTACCACCAGACCGATGACCTTGGTGATGCTGCAACTTTACACCTCTACTTTGAAAGCAAAGGAATGAATGAGGCAGGGTGGCAAGCGTTCAATTTTTAAATGTCTTCCCCCTTGCCACCCTCCTGCTGCCATCTTCTCTATGGTAGCTGCAGTAAAGTTGGAAGGAGTCTTGGGGAAGACCTTGTTTTGGAGATGTCATAAAGTACTCCCAGACATTCCAAATTCCCTCTGGTCCATTTTTTTCTTTTGTCCCTTTTGAAAGGGCTCCTCGCCCACTGCTCAGAGAAGACTTGCATATGAGATATTTATCATGCCTTACATTTTGCTGCCGATTCTGAAGCAGAGCCAGGATATTACATTTGTATCATGTCCAGTCTTTTTGTAAAAACCTGTGTGTCAGTGGAGTGGTGTCGTGGTGGGGGGTTGCTAAGGGAGAAACTGAGAGAGGAAGGCGAGAGCTGTAATTCAGTGTAATATAAAAGCAGCAAAGACTATAAAGGGAGCTGGAGTCAAAGTACAGAGTTATTTCAGTCAATATTTTCTCTGAGGTTAGCCTGCGTGAAAGTTCCTCTTTAACTTCATTAATTGATAGCAAATAAAGATGTGTATTCTTTGCACAGAGATTGTTCTTTGGGTTGTGTGGTGCTGAGGACATTGTAATGCTGAAAGAATCCGCACTGAACTGAGAGGCTACTGTTCAAAGATGAGTAGTCAGCAAATAGCTGAGCTTGACTCACTTGGTAAATGTTTGAGCACACAGAGAGATTGTCCCTCAGTTTAACTTCATTGGCAGTCTGTTTTGGGTCGGCTCTGATTCTCAGCTTGAGAAGTTTTGCAGGTCAGAATGAAGATGCATTGGCTCGAAGCACCTGGTAGTTTTTGCAGAGCCAAGGTATGCTATTAAGTATTGGTCAGGAAACTCTCTTGTATTTCGTAAGAGCTAAGACAGAGCATAAATTGAAATGTGTCTTCCTTAAGAAGCCCTGTTTTTAACAAAGGAATTGCAGTTTCATTGTCAAAAGAAAAAAATCTGGTAGGATACATTCTTGATGTATGCACTCACAAATGTTAAACCCTTACTTATTCCTCCCATTCTCTGCAGCTGTGTGACCTTGTGTTGGGGAAAGAAAAGTCAGGCAGTGTTTCAGAGTATGCCTGGGCGGGTTGTAATGCATGTGAGCTTTGACCTGTAACTATTTGCTGGCATTAAAAAAATCCATGGTGTTAACTTTTATCGTTAATGGACTAACTCCCACGGAAAAGCATTCAACAATGTGAAATGTTAAAACACCAAACAGTGTCCCTCTTGCTCTGAAGAAAATACAGCCTGACCTCCACTGGAGTATCACATGAAGCACTTAGTGCCTGACTTGTAGGTCATAGTGTCGCTAGGAGTGCCACTGTGCCCCCTCACTCTGCTCTTCTGCAGTTTAAAAGGTGTGATAGTTTAAAAAGCTTTCTGCTTAAGAGCAGCAGTTCTCCATTGTAAATGACATTTAATGTAGTTATGCTTTAAAGAAATGTAGGATTTTCCTGACATCTGTTTTAAGAGGCTGTAATGGGTCTTTATGGGGCAGAGGGATAGTTGGATAGAGCCTTCCCTTTTCTGTTTTCCATTCAAATCCACGTTAGCTCAGCATCAATCAAAAATGTCTGCTGGTTGTTTATACTTCCCTTGTGCAGGTGTTGGGTTCCTCATCTTGCTGTCTTGAACATAAAAACACACCAGCTGCTGCCATGAAGAAGTGACATGAGAATAAATTAGAGTAGAAAATAATTATTTTAAGTATAGAAAATATACCTCAGGAGTATGGGGACTATGGAAACCTCACACCATTTTCCATCAGTAGGTGAAGAACACCCATCTCCAGAATTTCCACTGTGGACATTTCGCTCTCAGTCAGTTCATTATTTAGCAGCAACATAATATTACAGTAATGGTAATTCTTTCATAGGGGGAAAGATCTCTGGTTTACTGTAGTAAAACTGTCTATGAATGTGGCACTGTGTTATTAATTCACTATTGAATATTAGTGTTGTATCAATGTAGTATATGTACCATAAATGAGTGGGTTCTCTCCTCTTTCAAATGATCAGTTTTTCATTCAGATACTAAAAATGCCAGTGGAGCATTCATTGACTGCATCTGTCTTTTGTATGGCAGAAGCCCTGGCAGCAAAGCTGTGCACTCTGCAGGGTAAATGGAGGGTACACCTTGCCCTAAATCGTTTGTAATGAAAAAGGCAAACATTAGCATTAGTCATGACACACACATGGGGCTGAGTCACTGCAGGCTTTGCTGCTGTGCTCGCTAGGCAGGAATGACCTTGATGAGTCTGGAAAGGAGGGAGAAAGCAGTGGCAGTGAAAAGAAGCAGCAGAGGATGGCCTTGTTGTCATCTGGGCAGGAAGGTGAGAGGCAGAGGGCTCAAGTGATCCACCAAGGTCAAGCCAGAAGTTGTTGGAAGAGCTGAGAATAGAAAAGGAGCTGCTTCCCTTCCAGTATCCACCTTGCCACAAGACTGTCTGTCATACTAGACCATTTGCTTGCTAATTTGGGAAGCTTTTGTAAGTTTTCTTTGGAAAGTGAGGTTTATTTTTATCTATCCGGCGAGGGAAGGGCACAGAATGACTGTTTTATAGTGTACTGGCAGGCCCACGCCATGTGATAGTGGCGAAGGAGAGCGGAGAGAGCAGCACAGGACTCTGATGACGGTGGCCTGCCAGACAGCTGGGGTGCTGTTTCCCTGTGCCAGCATTTCTAAATCCCAAAGCCCTTACTGCACTGACAGCAGGCCTAAAGCTTTGTACCTCTGTGTGTGCTTCAGCATAGACATCGTCAGGACTTGTGGCCATTGCTAAGCCATGTCCTGTTACACACTGACTTTTCTTCTGGCAGTTAATCAGCAAACAACTGCACTGGAAATGTGTTTCCCAATAGTTATTATAGTCTCTGAATTTCTGCTTGATGCAATGTAGTAATGAAACAAGGGACTTTGCTGCTAATGTTTTAGGGATTGAATTGCTTGCCAGTGAGAACAAGGTTAAATAACCTGTTGCTAATGCTGCTGCCACCCTTCTGACGTTGCTTAATCCTCTTGACGCACCAGGAAAAGGAGAGACTTAGGAGAATAATTACAAGATGATCGCTGAGATGATGAGAGGGCTACGTAAATGTGGCAAGGCCATTGGGAAGGTTGGGTTTGAATAAATATTATTCCTGTGGTATTGGTGGGGCATCAGAACATGAAGGGATTTGTTACTGACAAAACCAGGATTAGACATTTGGGCTTTTTTTCTGGCATTGAGTTTCACGTTCATTACCGCTACTCAGGCACTTGAAAGCTACTTTGAAATTACACTATGAACAGTATTTTCTTTGTTCTAAGATCAGTTGTTTGTGGCAGGAAATTATTTGCCCTTTTCGTAAGAAAGAGAAAACGGTACTGCTTAGCTGGGCTGATGAGTGCTTCTGTGAGTGACCCAGGTGGCCGGGCTCTGGCTCTTACCCCCATGCACTCCCTCACCATCATCGTCCTCCCCTGTCCTTGGAACTGCATCTGACTTGTTAGTGCTTCCCCAAGTGAAGACCATCCAAAAAATGAGTTGGTGCCAAAGATTTCTTATACTTGAGAGCAGCTCGTATTATTTTTCTTTGCCATGCCCTGCTCTTTTCCAGCATAATATCCTGTTGCAGAACTGGGGTTTGCCTCCTTTTCCCCTTTTCCTTTACTGTAGCCATTAATGCTCTGTTCTTTCTTTGTTCTAGCCTCACCTACAGTCAGGTGCCTGCTAGTAGTAATTCCTGGGTTTGTTTTATGTAAAACTTAATGGGTAAATACTTTGTCACAATCCTGTGAAGTAGTCCTTGCTGTCATAGACCATATCCCGGGGCCAACTGATGGTGTGAGCAACAGTTGGAAGTTCTCTGTCTTTGCTGCTGAAAGTATGTAATAAGGATTAGTCTCCTTTTGATTTGTATGAAAACAGCAGCTCCTGTTCATAGACTTGGACCTTTTCTACTGTGTAATTCATTTGTGAGGCAGATTGGTCCTGCCTTCCTTTTCAAGAGATAATGTCTGATGTCAAAAAACAGTGCATTTGGGGCACTTTTGATGTGAATATCGTGAAATGCCATTTTCAGAACTTTAGCATAGTTTAAATGTATTTTATTTTTTTTTATGTAAAACCAGTAATCCTAAGTGTAAAATACAGATATATTTACCATCTGGAAAAATAAGACTACTTTGGTTTGCATTTATATGATTTGCCAGAACTTTAAAATTACTTACAGTTATTTTTCCAAGAGAAACTCTTATATTTTTCCGTTTGCATTTTTTTTTAAGTTGACTTTTTGGTATTGTACATTTTCATATGTCAATAATGTCAAACATGTCTGCAATATCATTTAGTTTTATCAGTTGGTTATATAACTTGCTGACCTTAAAACTTTGGCTAATCCCTTTCAGATCAAGGAATCTATTGTTGGTGAAATAAGACGAGAAATAGTAAGTGGATTGTTAGCAGCTGTGTCACCCCAAAGCAGACCTGCAACTGCAAAGCAAGATACACAGCCATGAAACGGGTACTACAGGTAATCTTTGGCAAACTGCCACAACCAGGGGTTTTTTTTTTTCTCATATGGAATAATATTGTTAACTTAAACCTTGCTTTGTTTACATTTTCGCCTTGCAACTTAAGTGATCAAAAAGGAAGTTCATTAGATACAGAGAATACTGATAATGCTAGATAGCTTTGGGAAATCAGTTTGATTATAGTTTGGCCCATTCTGTCGTCAGTTTTCATTCAGTGGTCCTTGACTTTTGGTTTTGGTGGGCTCTGTAATGACTTTTCATGTGAATGCATCATGTGAGAAGGTTTCTGTAGTTTGCCTGCCTTAGATATGAATGTTATAAAAAAACATGCTTAAACATAACAAGCAGACTTCTGAAAATCTAATTTAGGTATTTGTCTTGCTTTTTGTTTTCTGTAAGGTTGGATGTAATCAGAAATCCTGTGGGATTCTGCTTTGGGTGGCGTATGCTGATGAAAGTGTCAAGTTATTTTTGCTTCAGGAGATGTTAAAGCTGCTGAGATAGGCTACTGTATTCGACGCTTGGTTCTACGATGTGTACCTTTCCTTGAGTTCATCTATAAAGACTTAGACACTTTAGCTAGTTCCTTAAACTTTCTTTAAAACATCAACAAGACTGTGGCTCTCTGAAAGGTTTTGTATTTATTTGTATGTCCCTGTTGTAAATTTTTACATAGCTAATTTCTTTGTTTAATGATGCATCATGAAACTTGAAGATTTCCAGAAGTAACCGATTTATAAATAACACACACACGTTCAGCCTAGCTTTTTTTTTTAAGAAAAAAAAATAATAAAAAACAACAAAAAATCCCCCAAAACACTGACCTCTATGAGGTATTTATTGTGCAATAACTGATCCACTTTTAAGAGCTTGAAACAACCAATAATGGTTTCCACTGCTGTTACTTAGTGCCACTTCAAAAGAAGGAAAAAATCCTGATGTAAAAATTGCTGTTAATTCTTGGGGCGGTTACTATTAGCAGAGTGGTAAAATGACATGAGGTTACTGAAAACTACTTAAAGTTCTGACACTGAAAGAGTTATCTTTTTGTAGAAGACAACTTTTAACTAATTTTATTTACTTCCTTACTGTTTGCCCATCCTTCTATAGAGAAGTGCCTTATTTTTAAGCACTATTTTTTGTCTTTGTGTTGACTGCTGTCAGTCATACCAAGAGAAGTTCTCTTCTGCTTCATATTAACCAAAATGCAATAAAAGTACTGATCTTCTGAAAGCAATTAGGATGTGCAGTTTGGAACGGATGGATGACCTTGCTTGTATTATGGAGAAAATGGAAAAAATCTCTTTTCCTTCCCCATCCCTCACTGACTGTATTTTCAGCTAGCCTGGTGAACATGTGTTCGTTCCAATGGAGCAAATTGGAAGTCATTAGAGGTTTATGTGGTCAAACAGACATTTAGTGGATATGTAATATCCTATTTTGCTGTGCTTGGAATCTCTTTCCTCCTTTGCCATTTCCATCTACTAAAACTCTTTATACTATGTCAAGGTCTTTAATCAAAAATAGTTTCAAATATAACAATATTATATGAAAAAGTTTATAAGATTTTAAATTGTGTTAGGATGACACACAAGGGCTGATCTCTTTAAAATAAAAGTGTATATTAAACCAATAAAATATTTATTTTGCCTATAATCTGTGTCAGTGTTTTCATTGTGTGTGATTTACACTTAAGCAAAATAAATAACACAGATTTGATCAAATAGTACAGAGTGAAGAACAGCAGGAAAGCTGAAGACTTGGGTTTCCAAAAGCTTTCAGATGTTCAGGGGACCTTGTATGCTTAGGAAATGTGAGATACAAATTTGAGAGAAATGTTGGCACTTAAAACGAAACTCATAAAGTTGTTGGCTCCTGTTGTGACTGCAGGAATTTGGTTGGTCTTGACCTCTCCTCAGAGTTTGTCCCTGTGAGCAGAGCTAAAGCTTTCATGAAAATCTCATCCTGCATGTTTAAAAGTTGAAATATAAACTCTGACAGCACTTAATGCGTGGCAATCCATATGTGATGGTAAGCTGCAGCAGGTTTCTGGTTTGCTTTGCAGCTTGCACGAGTACAGAGTTCCATTCCAGAATGCCACCAGCCAGACACGAGTGCCTGCCATCTTTCTTCACGAATGTGCAAGCCCAAAACCTACTCAAATAATCACAGCAGCAGATGCTCTCCTTGTTTCCCAGCCAGATTAAGTGTCATACTGAACCATTAACATGGGTCCTGTGCCTGTGTACTACTCAAAGTGGCGTTCCAAGAAAGGTGGCAACTGTGGCTCTCAGGGAGCGATGGAGGAAGACAGTTTAGGAGCCAGTGGCCACTGAACAGCAGCTGCCAGCAGCATCCTCTGTGGTGTGGCAGGCTGGCTCCTTGTTGCTTTGTCGAGAAAAGTCGCTTGTAGGTAACATCCTGGTGTCTGTAGGGGGGTGTCTGTAGCTTGTAGGTGGTAAGAACATTAGATCTCAGCAATGCAGACTTTCATATTTAATATATCCTGAGAAATGAAAACTGTGTGCACTTTTCATCCAGCTGATGGAAGGCAGATTTGTGAGGTTCTGGCGTAATTTAAAATAAAGATATTTCAAAATGACATTTCTAAAAACTGTACTGAAAATAATGAATATGCAAACATCTATTTTTTCATAATTCTTATAACAGATTTTTGCTGTTCTTAAAGACACTTCCAGCTAATATTTTCTGAGTGACATTTATCTAGATATAGTAATGTCTATAAACACTTGTTTAAAAACAAAATCATAGTGCACTGCTGTCATATAAATTAAGCTGAACTTGTATTGATGTCTGTTACAATTCTGCTTGTGCATTAGGAGCAGCCATCATTAATGTTGGGGACATGCCTAACCTGGGTGGCTTGCCCTTTAGTAACGTCAATTCAACTATAATGATTTTCTGAGCGTGGACAGTTTTCCTTTTGTTTAATGATTGGAACTGCTACTTTCCTTACAAATTAATGTGGGTTTTTTTCTGCCAGTCGGCAATTTGATATGAATTCTATGCAGATTAAAACAGCTTTATTAGTGACTGATAAATATTGGTCAATTGAAGTTGCTGTGAATAAAGCCGGCAGTAACGCCAGAGATATTCTGGATGCTTTTCTAATCTTCACTGTGACAGTGGTTCTTTGTGCCTGCCAGCTGGCTGCAGGAATATAAAGCCGAGGGCTGTATTTTGAAAACCCTAAGGGCTAGCTGTTTTCTGTGGGTACAGAACAGTTACATCCCTGTTGGTAGCAAAATAGACTGTTTTAGCCTGCTACAAAGCAGTACGTGCCTATGGCTTAGCTCAAATCAGACAGAGGTTCAGGGGCATAGTATTTGGAATTTTTTTTAATGACTATTCTTTTTTTTAAGGTGAGTAAAAGCATATTTCTAGGCCCCATTGTTGCAGCAAAAAGCTACAAAAATGACCTCTGCTGAGATGTGGGGACATCTCAGCATCCAGCAGCTGGAGGCAGTAGCGGCTCCCACGCTGCTTAGGTTAGTGCTGCGGTGCCTGCGAGGGGCTGCTGCCACTCACCCACAGCACTGTGTGGGTGAGACCTGAAAAGGAAAGGACCGAGGATGGCCACGGGCCCAGCTACTACGTGACCAGGGGTGAGTAAGCAGTGAACTACCTGCTGCTGATAGTTCCTGCAATGCTGTTTGGAGAGGGGTCTCAAAGTGGCCTTGCCCCTACTGGAAGAACTCATAGGCTCTTGAAGCTCTTTCAGGTACTTTTGCTGACCATGACCTTCATAGAGAGAAGGCTGCCCTATATCTTCTGCTTTCTCCAGAACTGTGTGGTGTGCAAGCTCTTGGCAGCCTGCTTTTCAAAGGCAAGTGATGCCCAAGACGCTTGAAGCTGTGCATTTCCTAAGGACTGGTTTGCTCTGATTGCTGCCTCTTTTAAGGGGAGAATTTAAAGCCTTGCTGGTACAGTCCAACCACTGGTGCTCCCCTGTATTACCCTACTGACTCTCGAGGGGCAGCGTTTGTACAGCCTTTGGATTTTGTGTACTGCTGAGCAAAGGGCTTACACTTGAAATATAGCATAGGTCAGAACATTTTAATTCGGTCATACCAGAGGTGAATCTGTTGCAATGAGACTGGCCACAGGAAGATACAGATTAGGGAGAGGGGAGAAGCAGCCCAATTTGGAAACTAGAGTAGTTCAAGGCATGACTAGTAGTGTAAAACAAAATCATGACTAGACTACTGGAAAAATTTCTCTTTTGGAGAGGTTTTTTCACTAGGGAACAAACTCTAAACTCTGAAACCTGGATGATGTCATAAAATACAATAACTGCTAGTTAGATGGCTTTAGTCCAATGCAACACTTTCTTCTGAATTAACATGATAATGTCAAAATAATATATAATTTCATTTTCAGGAGAAACAAGAAACTCATTTGATATTTCATATGTGATTTTAGATGTGATTCATATGCATGCTATAGAATAAAAATGCACAATACTGTTATAATAAAAGTTGTAACAATAACAGACAAGATTTTTTTTTTAAAAAGAAACAAAATCACTTGATAATTCTAAATAGCTTGTATATCAGGTAATTCTGCATGGATGCTTGCTGAGTGATGGTGAATATTATATACAGACACATTTTTCTCTTTTTTTTGACAGGGTAAAAGGGGAGAGCCTGAACAACAGTTAAGTAATTAAATTGTGGCAATGGGAAGGCAGCATGATGAAAAGTAAGAATTGCCTCAGTGAGTAAGTAGCTGTTCTGCTTGCCATGAAATCTTTGGTAGATACCTGCTTTCACAGGTATTTCTAAATTTGTGAGGTTTTTTATAATAATGTAGGGTTTGTAATGTTTTAATTTTCTAAAGTAGTCTTGTTTCCCATTGATTATTTGCTATAACATATTAGGGAGTTTTAGAGACAATTTTTTTAAGAAAACATCTACAAAAATATTTCAGTTTAGTTTTGTGTGTTCAGCTTTAGTTTTAGATTTTGTTTTAAAAGTATCAGAAAGACAGTGGAAGTGATTTTAAAGGGCAATGTCCTGCACTAAAGATTGAAGAATGCAGTTTTTAAATACGCACTTAATGCATTAGGTATTGTTACTGGGGAGAGGTGTTCAGGAAAATTTACATCTGGGCAGATTTTTGCATTGGCATAAGTGATGGAAAACAAGCTTATCAAAGGGATTGATTATTCTTAAATTCAAGAAGCATAGCAGTACAGGCACATGAAACATTTGGAGTTTTGTTGCAGTCAGTAACGTAAGAGCAGCCACAGCAGATGAAACCAAAGGTCCAGCCTGTTCAGTATCTTCACCCCCACAGTGGCCAACAGCAAATGCTGCTCTTTGGGAAGAGTGTAGCCCCAGAGGAGTGTGGAAATCATCTCTTCCCTCCTTCCCTCCCACTCCCATCAGGTAGTGGCTCTGGGATTTCCTGACCAGCAGTGGAATCCTTGATGGATTTCTTGCTGTGAATGTGTCTAATTGCTTTTCTAGCTCGTGTAAAGTTTTTGTGTCCACAGCATCCTGTGGCAATGAGTTCCGCAATTTAAGCAGGGCCTGCTGCATGGAGAAGGTTCTTTGCTTGAACCAATCCCTGAATTATTTCTCGTGATTCCTTCTGGCTCTGCTGCTGCCTTTTCAGGCCCTGTGAGGCTGCAGAGAGGGTGCAGTCTGAGCTGGGTTTGCCCCTGACTCCTGCTTGTCCCTACTGGCGGAGCAGCCCCATTCGGGGTGCTCCTGGTACTTGTATAAGAAATAGCAAACAAACGTGGCCCAGCTGCCTTCTCCAGGTCACCAAAGCCCGGGTGGGGCCCTGCAGTTGTGCTGCTGCATGGCTCTGGCCAGCTGCGTTGCTCCTGTGAGGGTGCTGCAGACACCACCTTGGGGGTCACCATGTCTCCTCTAGGCCTTGCCTGTCCTCTGAGGTGCAGGAGGAGGCAAGAAAGAAAGGAAATCTAAAGAGTCTCAAACTAAAAAAATCAGAATTTTAAAAACATATTCTGAATTTGGCATACTGAGCTTTTATAGCTCAGTTGATGACTTTCCATTTTTAACCTAGTAGTGTATGTTTGTACACTGAGTTTTCTAACTCTGATTTGGAAGCTGTAGAGTTCATTCCTTGTTCAGCTTCTCTGTATTCTTTATTTCAAATTTGTTGTGGGTTTTTTTTTATATTACAGTAGAAACTGAATTTTATATTTCAATTGTTGAATTCCATGGTATAGTCAGTCAATTTTTGCATTAAATTTTAGTAAAGGAAAGATAATATAATTTCATTCTAAAGTCTGTGTAAACTGCCAATAGTAGTTCTGTTTATTGAAAAATATATTAGATTTACCCTCTTCTTAGTAAGAAAGTAAATTCTAGCATAACTTTCCACTGAAATACCTCCCTAAAACCAGTACTGAAATTTTGGTTTCTGCACTATTGAACTATAGATATATAGAGACTATATTAGACATGGCTCTTTTGACTGTATAATCAGGTTATGTGCCATTAATTCAGCTCATTTCCTATGTTTTGGATGCGTGTATTCCATGGATGGTAGTGGAGAGCACCTACCTGTAAATGTCTGTACATTACTTGATAGTCTGGAGAGCTGCGAGTCCCAGAGAAAAATAGATTGCATCAATTCATATGTCCTCGGATAAAGGTAACTTTAAACTGGTTGTAGAAATTATACTGCTAAGGAATATTATCTCAGCTAAAGAAATTGTATAAATAGAAATAGCTCTATTTTTTACTTATCTAGCTTTATGAATCCATGTATGTAGTTAGTACCTAAGCGTGTCCAAGCCTGCTGTTTGATGGATGAGTATTGGCTATGAAAGTTTGGATTAGGCTGTTACTAGGCCATCAGCTCTCGCTGAATGTCCCACCAACTCTGTCACTGCCCAACAAGTCTTTCTATTCTTCTTGACCTGCCTGCAGCAGCACTTACCACTCACGGGGCAGTTGTGATCTGCTCTACGTTCTCCCACCCTTGCAGATTGTAAATTCTTTGCATTTTCTGCATATAAATAGCAAACTGTTTTTCCAGTGGTTGAGTGGGAGCCACCCTGAATGCAATGCCTGTATTTAGCTATTCTGAAAGGAAATTTTCAGGGTCATTTTGAATATGTCATTGTTTATTCTCAGAAGGCTCATATGTGATTTTAGCACCTATGAGCAATGCCCGGTGCAGAGCCCCGAGAAGAAAAACTCTCCATGAGCAGGTAGGGTGTGCACAGCTAAGACCATATCCAGCATCCATGACCAACACAAAGAGCTGTTAAACTGTTGCTTCTGCATGGACAACGGCAGTGAGAAAAATGTTTGTTAGTTTGCTAGAGAAGGGCAGAAGGAAGGAGCATGCTAAAGTCCCCTTTGGCTGTAGCAGAAAGCTGGTGAGCAGCAGCTGGGAAGCCATGTGCTCTGCAGCGTTTCTTCCCCCAATGATGCTGGGGCTGCCCAGCAGTGCGCTGAGGAGGTCCCAGCTGAGAGCCCAAGGAAAGCATGGATCAACACATCTTTGCAAAGGTTCTCACGTATTAGTGGCTACAATGAGGGTTAAAGTTATTGTCTTAAGAGACATGCTGGAAGGAGTGCCACTTTCCAAGACGAGTCTTTGCTCAGTGAGGGCAGCCTGATGGATCAGAGAACTGTAACGGAATGCTTCCCTGCATCTGCCCTGGTGAAATTAGAAGCCAAGGCCTTAAGTAGGTTGGCTTCATGAGCAGCTCCAGCTCTCTCTTGTCCTCACCAGGCTGATGCTGCAGTAGTCCCTGACCACAGCAGAGAAGCTGAGGCAGATCATAACCACAACAGAAGTTGTGTAAGGAGAGTGCAGGACAGAGACGCTTGAATTCCTTTCCCAGCATCCTCTGTCTTTGGCTGGAAAAAAAGCCCCAAAACCTATAAACCTCCCCTAATACAACAGGAAAAATATCTCGGGCAGGAACTGTGCTAGGAGTACTCTGACAGCTCTTCACTGCAGTAGGGTATATTAAAAGGCAGTGCTTCATACCAGAACCTTGTGAATGACATAGGAAGGAAAGATCTTGGACAGTTATTATTTTTTGTTCCATGATAGTTTTAGCTGAACCATGAAGGAATTTGAAACATTGTGGGGAGTGCACTAAAAACAGAAGATGAGCTAAAAGGATTTGGCAGTACTTAAATGCATTTCAACTCTTCCCCAGACTATGATGCAGGCTATAGAAAATGCAAGCACACTTTGCCCGGAGACATCGAGTGCTGCAAATTAGGTGTAAGAGTGAGCTGATGTAGTAAACCTGAAATGCTATATATGAATGTGCTCTGAAATATGCTGCTTATACTATTTTAAAAATGCTTTTATTGTTGTAGTGCATGTGAAGATTGCTGGGCAGCCAGCTCCAAATAGGCACAGAGAGGAGAGCTACAGAAGCAAGTACCTCCACATCACATAGTTGGTGGGCCTCTCTCCAAGGCGTAGCAGCCCCATTAAGGATTTGTCCTTGTGTATTGTTCTCTCCTGTTGTCTGGCTCCCTTCTGAACCTGCCAAGAAGTGGCTTTCTTGATTTGTTTCTTCATATAATTGTTCTTTTCTCAGGTACCATTGCTAGCAATGACTTTGAGACATGATTCCTTTAGACACCAATGTCCAGCAATCTAGAGCTGAAATACACCTCTATAATCCTTTGAGCATTTAACGTTTTCATATTTTTTCGTATCTGAATGTGTTTTTTCAACTGACTTCATCATTAACATAAGAAATTTTAAACCTTTGTAATGGCAATTATAACTCCTGTAACACAGTAACATACACTGTAATTGTAGCATAATTTAATACATGAAGTTTCATATATGCCTGTAATAGATATTTTATGGCAAAGTTTTTTCATAGAGAAACCTGATATATAAAATATACTATTTATTAATATATAATAGCAAAGCAGCTGGAAAACTTTTTTCTCACATTATCTGGGACTAAGAAAACAAAAATTATTTTCTTTCAAGTATGAAAATTTATCAGAGAAAAGCCACAACTTCAGATGCCTGTGTATGTCCTCCCCTGGACGTATCTCTGTATATATCTGCTATGTCTGAAGCTGTCATTGAAGTTAATGGCATGTCTGTTCATGAAGGACTTGTGAAATTTGATAATTAGACTGTCCTGAAAACAACTCTCTAATTGTCCTTAGTGAAAGCAGCATGTGCCTCTCTTACTTCAGTGTCTTAGACTCAGTTGTACTGGCAGAACTGCTGCAATTGCGCCCTGGCTCTAATTGTTTGTGGAAGTCTATAAAGCAAATTATGATTCAATTTTGTAGGAATAGTGAAAGCTTAAAGATGGTCATATGAAACACTGGACATCATTATTCTTGGTGTCATTTGTTGTGGCAAATGAAACAGAGCATTTCACCTTAGCACTGAAAATATTCAGGACTCAGCCTGAGAGGACCCAGAATACCCTGATCTCAGGCCCTGCTTTGAGCAACAGGTGGAACCAGGTATCTCCAGAAGTCACCTACAAGTGTGACTCTTCTCTGGTTCTACAATTCTAAGTGAATGCCATCTAAACTATCACAATAAATCTTAACAGGAAAATTGCCAGCTACTAGCCATCATCTGGAAACCACTATGGTACACAGTAGTTCTGATTTGGATGAGGAGGGACATTTCAGTCCTCACTGAGAGTTATTTTTGATCACGGAGTCAACTGGGTCTTTAGCTACCTTTAGTGCATTCTCACTTCCTGAGCTTTATCTGGTTCTTCATAAACCAACTTAGCTAGTGTGCTTGCCTCTGTTCAGAAATACCCTGGTATTCCAGTACAGTTTTCATTTGTATAGATCAAAACCAAACAATATTCCACCCCGACTTGCTGGTTTATTCTGCTGTGTGCAGCCTCAGCATTGTTCTTAACCATGATCCCTACTCTTTCCCTGCCTTCTCTGCTAGCACAGGTGGGAAAGTACTTAGTAACTCTGAATAAACACTGTATTCCACTTAACTAGGACAGGGTGAAATGCTCTTTGATGTGTCTAGCATGAGGGAGCCCAGATAGCTGGCTTAAATGTGGATGTTCTCAGTACCTAAAATCATGTGAGATGGATCCCACCAGCAGAGATCACAGTCTAAATCTGCAAACCCAGTCTAAGGTACAAACCCACTTAGCACACCAGGTAAGCTTCATGAAAGTGTAGGCATCTGTGTAGCATCATCATCTAAAATCTTCCTGGAAGAGGTTTAGAAAAGGATTTGAAACAACAAAGGCAATTGTTTGATATGTGAGAAAAGGAGAGTGGTTCTGGCACATTGTAACAGAGATGAAATTATTGCATCCACCCCTCCTGCTACCTCCACCCCCAAAATCTGAAAACTTCCTGATTTGTGTTCATCAATAATTAAGAGCCCATCAGCAATACTCAGAGGGAGCTTGCATTGCACTTCTGAGCAGCCAGTTAGTAATGTACGGTGGAGAGATCCTCTTTTTCAAATCCCAGGGCTCCAGGCCATGCAGTGCTAGTATTGCATTTTCAATTAGCTTCTGAGTGAATGCTTGGCATATGTAGAAGTGAACTGGTACACAATTAGCTTATTGTTCCTTTTAGCTTTGTGCTGAGAGGATCTGAAGGATTGCAAAGAGAGGGGAGAGAATTAAAAAAGAAAACAGCCAAGCCAGCGGCATCTCTGGATGTGGAGTATTGGAGCTGCTCAGCTCACACAGATCCCTGTGCTAAGTCGGGAGTTGGGGCTGTTCCTGAGGAGCACTCAGCCTGGCTGCGGGGAGGGCACCCGGAGAGAGGTGCAGTCCAAGTCTCATACTCCAGGCTCTTCTCTTGTCTGACTCGCCTCAGCATCACGATGGAGCCCAACAGCCCTAAAAAAATACAGTTTGCTGTGCCGCTGTTTCAGAGTCAAATAGATCCCGAGGCAGCTGAGCAGGTAAGGAGGATAAGTTTCTCTTGGTGTTTTGAGGGAATGGGTTAGGAATGGGGGCAAGATGTGGGGTGAGAATGGGTAGTGCTTCTGGCCTAACTGCTTTTCTAGCTTACACCAGTGTAACTATAGATTAAATGCTCCGGAGGTTTTAGCGATGTTTGGGTACACCCAAAGAGAGGGGAGGATATGTCCTCCAGCCAGAATAAGGTTTCTTTACCTTGGATAGGTTTATTCAGTATATATTTGTTGTGCTTTTTCTATAACTGGACTTCTAGCCTAATATGTACACTTCACATGAATACACACTCAAATCAACTGAAGTATTTTATTTGTACATAAAGCAAAACATGAAGCTGATAGTAGGTGCCTAATGGAAATATTGCACACGAGACAGCTTTATTACCATTCATTTTAACATGAGAAAATAAGTTATGTTTTGCACAATAGTTATCACTTCAGTTAGCTTCTATATTTCTCATAGTTTTTATACAGTCTTCTTTATGTCATTGTGTTTTACACACTTGAAAAATATATGCAAGTAGAAATATGCCTGACTTATGTCCATATTATGTGTGTGCTATTCTAATTTTGAGTCACTCCCAAAATATACACATACATATAATAAATATAGCAATACAGACATCTTAGTTGGAAAAGATATCTGTTACTGTGTACAGATACGTGCAGATAAGCATAACGAAGAACACAGGGAACCTTAGGAGAAAAGCTGGATAAATCGTAATTAGGTGACCCAGTATATTTCTCGGTGTGAGTCCTTCTCAACATTTGCTTCTATTTCAGTAAGTCTAGTTTTAGATGACACCAGGGGAATATTATAACCTTGACAGTTCCATGCCATTAGCTATGAAATTATTTACACCTTTAGGACAGGTATCTGGTTTCCTGAATATTCTGATGCCGTGTCTCTTGAAAGGCAGCCGCCTTCACCAGAAAGTGATGAGTTGTGAGTGACCACTGAACAAAGAAATGCTAGAAGGGTGCAGGGGAGAATTGCTGTGGGTCTTCATTTTGTTCGTAGGTACTTAGGAGCTGCAAGATGTCCATACCTTCTAGTACAGTCCTGCAATGAATTCAAGCAGGATGTATTCTGATATTTTTCTGAAATCTGTAAGAACCATCAGATTAGGTTCTCCCAGAATTCCCGCAGCTTTTGAAATGCTGTGGCCCAAATTCTACCCAGTATTTATGGGCAGTCCTTTTTTTTATATTATGAGTATAATTCCAGGTGCTATATGGTTTCACTGTGTGTATGTGATGAAATTAAAGTAGTAAATGCTGCTGTCAGCTGCAGTTATGCTAATCTGGAATAAACCCATTAACTCTGATGATGTAATTTTCCATTTACACATCTGAAAGCAAAATTTGAACCCAGCTAAATACAGATGTTGGCTCAGCAACTAAAAAAGAATGAATGCGCTGACATTGATGTTTTGTGTCAAAATGCCTTCTAGTTTAAATACTCTAGTTTAAATATTCTCTCTTTCTTAAATTCAATAGAATATCAATAGCTTGGAGGCTTTAGTGAAGCAACACAAAACTTCCAATGCAAATGTGTGCATTATAGGAGGGTAGTCCAATATCATGTAGTTCAACCAGTGTTAATGAAACAAAAGTACCTAACCAAATAAACTCTGAATAAGAGGAAGTGCATATAATTCAGGAATATATATTGATATGTAAAGATCTGTTGTGTAGTGCTCTTTGAAAATATTATTTTTAAAGTCTTAAGTATTGTTTTTCTTTAGTTAAAGAGCAGTAGTAACACCTCTGGCCACAGTTTAGAAATATCATGAATTCATTGGAAGACATATATGGAATATCAACTTTTAAGTGCACTTACAAAATATTAATATTAGTGATGACTTGTGAGAGCTATGACAGCACTAGGTATTTGCACACATGAGCTCACAAACTGCTGCAGTCATTTTCCTGAAGCAAAGCTAGAGGTCAATCTTTTAAGATATGACTGATACATGTCATCAATAGATGTCCAAAAACTTATTCAAGATAATTGCAGATCCTAAAGGTATTTTGGAAAGCTCTCCCCTGTGCCTTTGCTTTCCATTTACAAGCAGCAGCATGACCCTGATCACTGTGAGAACAGAGGAGCAGTCAGTAAGACAGTGATGTGCTGCTGTTCTTTAAATATTTTCTTTTGTAACTTTGCCTGGCCTATATTGGGAGTGCACCAGTTGGATTTTTTGCTTTGCTTTGGGTGCTGGGCAGTTGGTGGACCCTAGTGACTCTTTCCTGATCTTTTACAGATCAGGAAAAGAAGGCCTACACCAGCATCACTTGTCATCATGAATGAACATGTGCCCCCAGGTAAGTGCCAACATAGCTTCTAAACCTCTGAACTTGTATACACAGGATTGTCTGTGTATACACAGGATTGCAGACATAATTGCAAATTGATTTGATTAACTACATGGTTTTAAAAATCCAGCATTAATTTCATAGAACTACATATCAAATAATGGATCTTAGAACAGGTTAGAGTAAACCCCATGAATACGTGTAGTTCTTGGCTGCCAAATAATGTCAATAATTTCAGGGTCTTATCTTCCATGTAAATCTTTTGTTGTATGTACAAGGAGAACATTACCCTGATCCAGGACTTCTGTCCACAAACGTTTCCTTTCTCTGGGTGGATACTTTGGAGATCCATGAAGTCCTAGTCTTGATTTTCCGATCTCTAGAGATACTAGGGTGGCTCCAGGGCTAATTCAACAAAGTGAACTGCTTCTGCAAAACAAGTTGTTTGCTGATGAAACATGTGATATCTTTTTTCATAATTTCTTTTCAACTGCGAATACATTATCTTCATCCAAGACTCCTCCCAGAAGATTTTCTGTGGGGTGGGATGACTTGAGGTTGCAAAATACTTTGTCACATAAATGTGACTTCAGGAAGACTCTTTAATAAGCTGTTTAGAGAGTATTGTAAGTGAAAAAACTCAGTAAAAATGGATTGCAGGAAGAAGTCCTCAAAACATAGTCCCTTTGAAACACACTACCTACTTGATATCAAACTTTCCTTTTATATAGTACTCTGCAACATTTTTTTCCTGCCTTAACTCTTCATCACCTGAATCTTTTTTTTCAAGCAGTTCAGGCTTTGTTCACTGATGTGTCTCTTAGGTCATTACTGTATGCACTGGCACCTCAGTAAAACAAAACCACCTCAGCTTTATTAAGATCGCCACTCACTGCACTGTGCTGAGGGTCTCCACTTCTGATTAACGTCACCGGTAGCTGAAGTTCCTCAGAAAGTGCAGAAAGAAGCATTTAGAAAGCTCTGCCTTTGGGATTGAGATCACTGCAGCACAGCACATAGGCATATCATAGCATGATATATGCCTAAGATTATGTTCTTTTGGTATTGAGAGTGACCCATGGGTTTACTGCAGGTCTAACACCAATCCCAGTTTGGAGTGTAGCTTTCTGGCCTGAATTTCAGAAAGTTCAACTTTCAGTAATAGTGCATGAAAGATCTGCCTTAGACCGACTTTCCTTACCTTAATGGGACCTGCAATGCCTCTGTGCTAGGACTTAATTTAAAGCAAATTCACCTTGACTGTTAATGTCTTTTGCAATTTACTTCGTACACATTGTACAGTCATATTTCCTCTTATAAACAGATACTTGGTACAGTACCAAATCAAAACCAAACAGAGAATAAGAACTCTTTTTAATTTACAGGAAATTTTACTGTAAACAAAGTGGTATATGTCTGTTATCTCCTTTCCTGCAATGTTCATAATAAATCTTTAAATAAATCATTTTTATTATGAGTCAGGATTGCTGTAAGCATCAGTCAACTTCCATATAAGCCCAAGAGCTTGTATATTCACCTTCTTCACTTACTTGTATTTATTCATTTAGATATTATCCCCTCTTACTAGGTACTGAACACTAATATCAATGAAGGTATTCTTGATTAAATTATAATCTTGATTGTTTTTGATTTTCCCTAAAGTCAGATAAAAATAAAACTTCAGAAGCATCTTCATTTTCCTGCACCTCACTGTGTGATTTATGCATGAGCGTGTGCATTCATATTTCCATATGGTATGCTTGGTATGGGCAGCTGTTTTGAACGGGGCGTGCACACATAGCTGTGTAAACCTGCTGAATACAAGGACTGCAAATCCAAATTGGAAAGCCAGGCAATAGCTTTACAATGGAAATATAAATAGTAAAAAAATTCCTTATGGGCTTGATCTTGCAAGGTGCTGTGCGTTTTCTGAAATTATTGTATGCCTTCAGCTTTCAGAAGAGTCAGCTAGTTCCAGGGCTCATGACACCTTGCTGCTTAAACTCCAAATACTGATTCTTACTGGATTTTGAATAGAATTCAATGGGATACTGAATAACAATTTTTCTCCAGAAATGTTAAATTCACCACTATGTATGTTTACAATGAATAAAATTAAGGATGTGAACTTGAAACTCTGCTTCAGAAACATGATTCCTGAGGTCAATGGGGAAACTGAGCAGCAGAGAACTCAAGGTCAAAGCCATCTATTACATTAGAGCTGGGCTAGACCAGAATCCTGTCTCTTGAATTTTACCCACCAGAGTATTTGAATTCCCTCACTAGGAGCAAACAACTAATGAAGGGTATGCTTCCAAGGGTTCGTAATGTGTGTCCTAATGCTATGTTTGGATGCCCCTGCAAAGTTTACTCAAATTATCTAAACTTCTATTTTGAAGAAGAGAGACAGGCATTTTCTAAGAATCAGACTTTTCTATGGCCTTCTGTTGCAGCTGCTTATGATTGCAGCAGGAAAAAAGCAGCATTTTTGTGGTATTCTGGTGTTCTGGTTGCAGACCTATCTGGAAACCAGAAGGCAGTAAAATGTGTTTGGACGTGTCACAATTTGTAAGTTCAGTTTGAGTTGTGCCATACAAAAAACTAAAATAGTTTTCTTCTAAGTCTTCTCATCCATCCCTGATGTGTACTACAGCTTTGACTGGAGTCTGTCTTCACTGGTACAGGTCACGTCTAAGTGAAGATGGAATATATACTATGGCTAAGTCATTTTAAACCAATGACAGCTACTCAAAAACTTAAGAGTCTTCTTGTCTTCCAAAGAGACAGTAAGGGCTAGACTACACTAAATGATTTAAAGACAGGTGGTAGATGTGACTGTAGGAGCTAATATCCAGCCTTCAGTATCACTTACTGGCGCATTTTCTCCTGTTCACTATGGTTGGCATCATATATAATTGCAATCAAAGTCAACAGAAGAGAAATTTGAATTGCAGCAGCAGCAATGATTGCAGTGGACAATACTGGCATGTGAACAATGTAGTAATGAATAAGCCCTTAACTCTTTCTGTAGGTGCTCTATAAAGTGCTCTATGATGGGTTATGTCACATCTGAGCAGAACAGCTGGCGCTAGAAAATTGAGACTTGAGTTGTGAAGTTAAGTAACTATTGTGTTTCTGTTGCCATCAATGGAGTTATATTTTGTTTGATTTCATAATATCTAAACAGTTTATTTTTATTTGAAAATACAAGACCCTTTCACTATCTGTGAGAGCAAAACCAAGTCATAGTGGACAGAACCACATAAATGTGCAGCATCTCATCCTGTGCAGGGTGCCTGTATAGGTTACTGGGGTAGCCCACTCATAATCTGCTATAGCCACAGTTGCTCCCTATCCCTACTTTTAAAAAGGAGCGTAAGCATATCACAGAATCACAGAATTCTAGGGGTTGGAAGGGACCTCGAAGGATCATCTAGTCCAACCCCCCTGCCAGAGCAGGGTCACCTAGACTACATCACACAGGAACACATCCAGGCGGGTTTTGAATGTCTCCAACCCCTTCTTCCATGATCCATAGATTCTTTTTTTCCACTTGAGTTTGCAAGTTTTAAAGATGCTTAGTTTTAAAGATACATTTAACTATTCAGCTGTACAAGAGCTTAATCCAAAAATTGCTAAAACTCTCCTGTTTCATCTTTCTCTTGCAATATCACTGGAACCATCAGAAACTGAAAATCGCCATACCCTGAAAGCAGTCTTTTCAGCCCTGCCATCATATACTAATCACCTCCTGTCGCCTTACCAAGCAGAGAAGAATAGATATGAAAATCAATTCTTATTATCTGAAATACAAGTCTAATTGTGCTTTAAACTAGCAGAATATCATACTGCGACAGCTCAAGGAAAAGCTGGTGGCAATGTAGAGAAGTATCAGTTAAGGGAGGAAAACATGTGAGACCACAACTCAGGTTTAATGCCATTAGGGCTCGCTTGGATCAGAAGACAATGCCAGCATTCCTGTATTGCCTGCCTTTGCCACAGAGCCAGCACAACATCAAACAGTCTGGCTGGCAAAAGCTATTCAACTTGTGTCAAAGTGTTCAGTCTTCTTGAAGCATTAGAATATGAGTAAACATTAGGATAAACTTCTGCATTTCGGAACTTCCTATGTATTTGCTGGTTCCAAATTTCGTTTCTACTAATTTGCATGTTTTGGCTTACTTGCTTGTAATGTAAATGTTACTTGGTGTTTGGAAATATGGAAAAAATAGCACTGTGTTTTGATAATTCTTCTCCAGAGCTGCTTTTTTGTATTGTACAAATCTCATTTTGAGGCCGAAAGGGTACGTTATCACTGCAAAAGCAATATAAAACATATATGCCACGTACAACTCTGTTCATCCGAGTTTTCTGAAGGCTAGAAATCATAACTTGAAGATAAGGAAACTGTACCTCCCACGAGACAAGAAACTTGCTTGCAACTTGTCTTTGGACATTAGCAGTTTTTCTGTGTTATTCCCAGCTGATTTTCTGTTGCCCAGACAGGGATTCATGCCTTTCAGTTTACTGCCAGTTCCCCAGAGGTCTGCTGAGATAACTCAGGAGCATCCCCAGTATTTAGTGCAGTAACGAGCAACACAGGCAGGTGGACGGTGGGAGAGAAAACTGTCCTTACACCTGTGGCAATCCCATGACAACCCAAAGTGGATTAGGATTTTCAGACTAAATTGATTCTAGATAGTCCCAGACTTTTCCTGTGCATTAAATCTCGTTATCATATATAGATGTACTTTTCTGATGATGCAAACTACACCAGTACCACATCTTTGAGGGGATAAATGCTATACGCTCTACCCAACTTTAATGTTTGTGACTAGTATTTGTTAGATTATGCTTTTAGGTGAATGAATGTGTTTGTTTTGCATCTAATGGTCATATTTCTTTTTTTCCAAGACAAAAGAAACTGGGATAAAAAAAAACCTACTAGGTAGGAGGCACCTGTTTCTGGGTATTGTGAAGCAGTCCTGCAATACTTTCTCAGGCAAAAGTCTCATCGAAGCTTGGATCAGCAGAGAGCTCTTGGTCTCTCTCAGTTCATGAAAACTGATATGTTTTTCAAAAGCTTGAGATTCTGGTAGGACATACTGCTTACTTTGGTTCAGGAAATAGAAAGTGAGTAAGCCAAATAGCAGCTGTTTTCAATTGCAAATTTAGGCTTCTAATGTAGTAATAAAACATTTAGAAAAACAGTACATTAATGAAAACTGTTATTAAGTGTATTTTTGGGGGGACAAACTAGTTGGCCTTTCTATATGCTAAATGTGGATGCCATTTAAGTGTGCTGTGTGGTTTTATTTCAGCTAGGAGTTGTGGAGGTATGGCAGTAAGCAATGAAAAAGATTTGTGGCCCTCCCACCACAGGACAGGTACAACTCAGTGTGTGTTACCAATGGCACCAGGATGCTCAGAGATCGGGCACTGTTGTTGGGCAGGGCAGCAAGGACTTTCGTGTTCTTTAGGCCGGTGCTGGAAAGGACTATCTGACACAGTGAAACAATGAAATATATAAACCAAACATTGCGTAAGTCCTGACAGGCGATAGGGATTCCAGAACAGAGAGGAAAATGTCTGTGCTTGAAAATATCCAGCTGTTTGCAGGCTGATGTGTGACTGCAGACATTCATTGGCAAACTACATCTCTTTTTCTTACCTATATACACTATGCTTGGATGTTCTTTTGTTTGAGTTGCTTTTAATTTACTCTGCAGTTCAGGCTCACAGAAGCCCCCGGGACAAGCCGCAGCATAACTTCTTCACACATATGCAGTGTGAGTAGACTTCGTGATCTGATCCATGAAAATGAAAAGAAAAGTTCAGGGACTTTTTTAAAAAAAGGATTTTATATGTCATTGTCATCATTTGCCAGAACAGCTGTCATACTTTGTGCAGTATGGTAAGAACAGAAAGCTGGAGGGCTAGGCTTGGGTTGGTTGAGGTGCACTGGGCACTTGCTGTGCCTAAACCAAAGGTTATGACCAAAGCAGCCAGATGCATTTTCACTGTTCTTTGAGGTCATGAATATGTTAGTTCACAAGTATAAAAGTACCCTGGGAACATTTTGGTTGTTGTGTAAAACACATAGTGTGAAACAGTTGGAAATATGTATCATTTCATATGGTGCCCAAGTAGAGTCTGGACCGTCTCGTTAGTAAGGAATGCTTGACCAAGGAGAAGGGTCTGAAAACTACTCAGAAAAAGTCAAAACAAGGAGGTTTTGTGCATGTTCTGGTCAAATTATTTTTATCCATGCTTTTGCCTTTTCAGTGTTTAATGACAATTGTGTAGGTACATTTTACATGACACATGGGCCATATGAGCTTTGTTGCACCTACTGACTGCAGTCTAGTTGGCATCTAGTTGGCTGAAGTGAGTATATTTAGCCAAAACAAGAAAAAGTCCTCCTCGTTCAGCGAAGCCTGCCTGCTGTCCCTGAGAGGGGGGAGCACAGGATGCAAACAAAGCCTGAGAAAGCTCTGGTCTGTGGAGAGGCCTGGGCCAGCCTGGCAGACTGGAAATAGAGGTTGGATATTCACTACCAGGACTCAGATTTCTGACCTAGATCAGGGAAGTGCTGCAGCTGAGAGGCCCAAAAGCCCCCCCCCCCCAAAAAAAAAAGGATAATAATAAATCTACTTGTTCTAATTTGTGAGGAATTGTACTTATCCATTTCTCTCATACCAGTTTTAAATCCACAATGCATGAATTGACGTACTTTTTTTATTATCAGTGCAGCTAAGCCTCTAATGTATAGTTGTTCCTCCTGCTCCCTGCCTCCTGTCAGTTTTGTGTTGGAAGGGTCAACGTCCATGGAACTATCTGTAAGTGAAGGAGGTATTTTTAGAGCTGAATGAACCTTGTACTCTTCATCTGTTTTCCTCGTTCCTTATACAAAAGCACCATAGAAACAGCCTTCTACCCCAGCAGATTATTTGCAAATCATTTTTAATATATATAGCTTCATGTTACAGATCTCCAGCTGCTTGGTTATTCAGCGTCAGGACTGATAAGCTTTCAGACTGTTTACCTCTGTTATCACCTTTGTGCGTATGAACATAACAAAGAGGTGTGCCTTGGGGTAGAGAACAGCCGTGTGTGCAACTGCATATCCTGGACAGCTTCTAACTGCACTGCATTCATAAGACTTAATATTTTGCTAGAGGAACTCTAACAGATTTGCACTGTGTCAAATACTTGTGCACCTCATACAGTTTGTTTTGGTGGCAATTCTGAGTAGATGGTGAGTTTTTCTATTAAAAAAACCTAGCTGTTATTAACTAGTTATAGTCAAAGTACTTAAGCTATATGTAATAGAGCTGAATGAGTATACAGTTTGGGAGGTTAGTGGCATTAGAAAAAAAAAGTTTGGAAGCCTGAAGCAAACATTGTATTTGTGTTTTAAGTATTTTTTTAGAATGGTAAAAATTTTTAGATTATTTGAAATTAAATCCCTTTAAACATCTTAAGACAAAATGTTTTGAATATCAGATTAGTTTGCTTTGACATTATGTTTAAATTATATTTCAATAATGTAATAATACGGATTTTAATATTTATTATTATTATTATTATTGCATCAGGTAATAAACTAAAATCCATTAATACATGTTTCAGCCTTGCTGAGGAGAAAAAAAAACAACACAGGGTTTGTCTGACCTCTACTATTTGGTACTTAATGCAGCACTCATTTGCCATGGTGACGTATGTGGAATAAATAGATAATGCAGACAGATAAGAGAGATTCCAGCTTTTAGCACTAACCTCATTATGTTCAGAATATTGGGGAGGGGTTGCACTTAAAGCATCAATCAAGATGGCCCCGTTTATTGAGCTTTCAGAGACAAGGTTTAACTCCTTATACGGAGTAACTGAAGCTGAAGCTTCACTTCAAAATACACCTTAAGTGGGAATTTAATCAATCTGGACCAAACGCTAGCCGAGACTCTAAACAAAATAAAGCTATAAGTCATAAAAGTTTTTGCTAGCTACACAAGGGTGGACTGCGGAAATTCAGGAAGATTGTGGGGAAGTGTAGAGATTAGCTTTGCTTTCCTGTGAGTCTGAGCTGTCTGTGTCACCAGCTGGTGGAAACGAGATCAGCTGGACCAGCCAAGTCTCTTTTTACAGTAATCAAAGCACTTCTAGGGAAGAATTAAACTATATGTCTGTTGGAAGTAGCTCTGTTTTCCCCTTCTCACCCTCAAAAACCTATTCATGTGTCCCCCTCAAAATCCTCTTCATGTGTCTGTATTTAAAATCATCACTTCTAATATTTTTCTCAAATGGCTTTACTGGGGGATCAAGATATTATCATAGTAATAGAATGAAGACCAGTTACATGCTCACTCTTTGTTCATGTTTTCCCTGGGATACCTGGCATGCAGAAGTACCTCAGAGGATTTATGTCTTGGCATTATTCATTGTGTGGAACCAAGAAGCACTTACAGATTCGGCAGTGCTAAGTAGACAAATGTGCATTTTAAAGGTGGTGTTTTTCACCTGAGGCCGTGTCCTTCATGCTGATGAGACAAGCAGAGAAGAGTCACACAGGGCAGAGCATGAACTTGAGTGAGGCAGATAGAAAGTTCAATAAAGTGTTGAGTTCTGTTGCATCTTCTGGTACTGTTTATCCTGGTACCTAGGCATCCCATAGCCTAAACATTTCAGCACTGAGTCTCAACTGCTCAGAAAAGAGAGAGGTTTATGGTGGTAGTATTCTATTCAAGTCTTTCTGAAGTTCTCTGCCATAGCTGTTCTCAAACTGTGACAGAAAGCAAAGAAGATCTGGGTGAACCTTTCCTGCACTTTCTTTGTCCAGTACCAAAGAGTAATATCTCTGGGATCAGCCACTGTGTAGCTGCAGCACTCTCTCCACCTTCTCCCTGTTATATTAGGATCTACAGGACAGTGGCAGAATCGGGGAGCAATATAAGCTACAAGCCCAGCTGGTCTGAATGCAACATGTCTGTATTACTAAGTGCAATTTTATAAAGTTTTCTCTTTGAAGAGGAATTGTATTGATGAACTAAAAAGTGATTGGGAGGGGGTAGGGGAGAACAAAGAATTTTCCCTTTAAAAAATTGTGATCCAGAGGATTTTTTGATCCGGATCAACATTAGGTTTTTACTGTCTGTTTTTGAAATACAGTAAGTAGACAGTAGGGTTGTAATTGTTTAGAAATGTGCGTTCAAACCTCCTAAAATGCTGATGCTAGTGTGTGACTTAGGCCTTAATGTGTACAGCATATCCTGTAGGAGGGTGTGGAACAGCTCATTCCCTGGGAATGACAGTGATGCGTTTCTGATTGTGACAATATGGATGGAGATGTATAAAACAAAACCCAGAATCCCTGCTGCCCCTGGTATATTGAGGCTAGCACCAAATCTGAAAAATGCCTTCAGAAATTACAGTTGGCTTAGTCTGAGTTAACGTATGTCCTGTCTTTTCCATCCCACCTAGTTGTGTTGATGGTGAGAACGAGATTAAGGAAGCTCATTTTGCTGACTCTTTGAAAGCTTAGAAAAACCTAACAATTAATCTACAAAACTGGTATTTGCCTCTTCTTTTTGTACAAAGGGCCATAAACCCCAAGAAGTACTATTATTAGTAGCTCTCTTGATTCATGCATGAGATGATACATGTGTGTGAGGAGCTTTGTGCATGTGCGTTCTAATCATGAGCAAGCCACGAGCAGTTGGCCAGGACTGGTTTTACAACACATTCCTACTGAAACCCTTGAGGTATTATTCCAAAATGAAGGAAACTGCAAAGGCAGCAATAATAATCACTGGCTAAGGAAGATTTTTGTTTTGTATGTGTTTTGTTCTCCCCTGGCAAATGCCACTTTCCAAGGTACAATGCACAACTGTTCAGCTGTATTTTTTTTAATGGCTTTATGAGCTATAGCATGCAAAGAAATATTTGACCTTTTTAGTTTCGGCTGCTACTGCTGGTTTTTATTTTAGAGCTTAGAATATTACAGCTCACAGCTGAGAAAGGAACTGTTTGCAGTGATAGCTATTGCAGCTGTAAGTCCAATACAAAGATTGTGATCGGTGGGTCAATTCTGAGCCATTTTCCATCGCAATTGATTCATGTATATGAAGCCATTAGGAAGTTCTTTAAATGTATATCGGGGATCAGCTAGTGAACTGTATTTATGGTAACCATGGATTTTTCTTCATGATCTTTGTATACCTCAGTTTCATTTAGATCTTCAACCTCTTCAGTATCTCATTTGAACATAGACTGAACATAAAGCAAGCCGCTGGAAAGTAACAAATTACTGTTACTATTCAGTATTACTGATGAATTCACAACTCGGTAACTGTCTTCTCAAGGTACTTGGCATCCTTCTGTATTTGCAAATATTTCATGAACTTGTTAAGTCTTTTCACAAGCTAATACATTGTTATGACTATTTGAGTCAATGGACAAAATAATTGCAAGCTATTTGGGAAGCTTTTGTGTATGTGATTTGGTAACATTTGGTAACACAGTAGCCATTATTTGCAAATATTTAGTAGTCTGGCGGTATGTTTTCCTTGGGCACATTCATTTCAGAGGGACATTTCTGCTCTTTGAACCTTTTTCTCTGAGTATATGCTTGCTGGCAGTCACTTAACAGCTCTGGCCCTCCTCTAACTTCTCCAAAGCTGTCTTTATCTCCACTGCTCTCCTAGTTCCTTTGTGTGAGTTTTCTTTCACTGTCAGATTTCAGGCCAGGTGAGGTTATGCTCTGAGTGTGGAAACTGCCCTTACTCCATGCAGCAAAGATGTAATCTTTATTGACGTCTGCTTTTGTGTTAGAATAGACCCCGTGTCAATGTAACCTTACAATGAGGTGAGTTCTCCTGCACAGCTGGACAAACTTTGAGACACCACTTTGTGCTTTAGGTCTATTTTCCAGTCCTTGTCCTTTGCCTTGTTCCATATCTCTGTGAACGTCTGTTTTTCCAAGGTCTCCTTGTAGTTCGCTTTGGCTCTCCAGCACTGCCTGGGGCAAACAGAAATGCTGGCTTGCAGCTTCCCCTTCCAGCTCGCACCAGAAAATCAGTGTCACCCTGGTTTACATATGTTTGCTTCAGGAATAAGGGAAGTGTTCTTATGTGTGTCTCACTGTAAAAAAAAAATTGAATCATCCTAAACAGCTGTGCATAGAAGAGAATCATATAACTATCATCATCTATATTTAATTATTACTGTGCATATTTTGAGACTTAAGTTTACCATCAGCATTCCCAATAGGCCAAGGATTTTAAATTTTGCATCACTGATCACAGCAGTTTTCTTCAGTTTATCTCACTTATTTTTACTTAGTTTAATGAATTAACCTGGATTTTTAAAAATGCAGGGAATATTAGTGTAACTGTCATTATGTAGTTTAGGTAATGAGTAAGAGTTCTGACTAAGAAGCCTGTTTATGGATAGCTGAAGTTCCTTCCCAGTTGCACTAACTCTAGAACTAGTTCATTAAATAAGAAAGTAGTTTGCCTTTTTTTTTTCCTTTTCTTTCCTTTTTTTTCTTTTTTACAAACTCATGCTATATATCTAGGATTAAATCTTGACTTTTAAATCAATGGCAAAACTTCCTATTGTTTATGGCCTAATAAAGTCAGCAGTGAAACGATTTTCCGCTTCTCACTTCCCTCAAAAATTCTATTTTGCCTGATTTGTTTTGCAGATGCAGCCCCTAGGTTTGTCACAGTGTTTGCAGTGAGCAGCCCTCCACTTGTGCTGGACTCCTTTTGCCTAGAGCTCCGCTCAGCAGCCCATAACGCCCCACCACACTGGGCACTGACAGAAGCCCTCTTTGCAGAGGGTGGGAGTGCAACAGGCAGCACAGATCTGTGATTAAGCTTTGTTGAGCTAGAAACGGAAAGCGGTACTTTACTGTTAACTGAATGATATTCTTTTGTAACGAGTTAATTTGAGGGAGCTTTGATGCAGTGAAGAGGCAGGCCCTGACCTGGAGCTTCTGCCCACAGTGACACCCTGTGGTCTTGCTGGAGGTTTCTCCCGGCTCTGGTCAGCTGCAAATTATATGAAAAGTGTATCTTGGAGTCATTCCTGGTAATTTAGTAAGAGGTTTCTATTGGGTCCAGAAAATGCCTCATCTGAGAGATCAAAAGAAACAAAAGCCTTTCACTTACCTCCTCCCTGTTCCCCTTCTTTAGTCAGTTGCTCTTTGAGAGCTCTTTTGGAAGCTCGGTTTCCTTCAGCAAAGAGGAGTTTATGCTGCTTAGAAAGAAACTAGAAGGAAACAACTCCAAGCCTAGCATCATTTATATTGTGATTTAAAGTCAATCTTTACATTAGTTATCCAAACAGAATGTTTATTCTAAGGATATTTCACTCTGGGTTGATTACTTTCATGGGAAGACCTGCCAAGCCTGTAATTGCCCCCATATGATGGATGAGGGACTTCATGTCTGCTCCATGCTTCACACTCACCTGACCCTCTCATGGAGCAGGGCTACAGAACAGGGCCTCTTGTGCTGTGAGGAAAATAAACTTCTGCATGGAAGGATTTTTTCATGACAGGTTTTTCCACCAAGCCTGTTTTGTCTTCTGTCATTCAAAGCCAGGACAGTATCAGCAAGAGCCTTACAGAGCTGGCAGCAGCTGGAAGACCATGGAGTCAGGCAGAGGTGTAACTCCAAGAAGGCAGACAGAATAACTCAGTCCTTGTTAATAAGAAGGAATAAAATAAAGAATTAAATTTGAATTCTCTTCCGATGTATATTTTGAGAAGCTATATTTGATTTATGGGACTTATTTAGAATTTGTTTTATATTTATATTTAACAGGTATCATAGGGAGTGAGAATGAAAAGCTGAAAACAAAATGCTTAAGAGAGGGATGATTTTTGTGCTTGTAATAATTGATGACTGCACTGTGGTAAGGCTGCAGATCTGATTCACCACTGTTATATTCTAGTTTAATGCCAGTGAAACTAGACTGATTTCCATGAGTCTGGCATGAAACTAGAATAACAAGGTGGTTCCTTAGGCACTATAATTCCCTTCTGAGACTCGTGTGATGTAAACAAATACATTTAGATTCACATTTGCGGTTTTTTTAATGTCTCCAGTTTCTTCCAAACCAGATTATGGTCTCAGAAAGTCTGTTTTTAAAGAAAATTTAATCTGTGTAATTTACGAAAGGTGATTTTATTTCATATTCTTATGTCTGTGAGTTTGAAAGTAGGCCCTTGGATACCATCTGTATGATGTTTAGAGATACAGATGCTGTTTGGATCAGATGCTGGTGTGTGTGTTGGGAGGGAAAGGATGATCATTCTTTACATTTGGAGGTTGACTTTGAGCACCATTAGGAAAGATTTGGTCTAACAAAGGAGATGGCTGCCCCTACTCTCAGTACTCGTAATGACTACTTGAATATTGAAGGTGAGAAATACAGAGCTATGTAAATACAAATGTGCTAATTTAACTGGAAGTGAAATTTTAAATGTCCAAGCAGCTGATTCATCTGGCCTGTGTCATTTTAGTGAACTACAAAGGGCTCATTACAGTCAGGAGGGAGATAGGCAAAGCTACCCTACAATCTGCTCTGAGCCAGAGTGATGAAAGGTCTCTTGATGCTGGTGCTGTCAGGGTAGTGCGAGAACTTTTCCATGCTACATACCTTAGCTGCAAACGCCTTATAGAGTAAGCATGCAAACCATAGAATTGTGTATATATCAAATTCCTCTCTCCCATATGTTTTTATTAAAGCTTCCTATACAAATATGGTTATTAGTGTTCCCTAAAGGGCCAGGCAGTAATTCAGATGCCGATTACTGTGTGAGTTGCAGCAAAACCTCAATGTACCACTCTCCTGTCAGCACTTGACTGAGGAAGGGAGCAGACCCTCCAGCTACGTTTATGGCAGCAGCTGGATACTGGAGTTTAATGAGGTGCTTTTGAGATGTGAAGATTTTCAGAAATATATACTCATGCTAGGAGGGCTTACCAGGATTTTTTTTGGTAATTAAATGTAATCGCATTTATACCCATAGTCAGGTTTTTGTTGATAGATACAGACAAATAAAAACCAGCAAGGAAAATCAATTAACTACATAAGCATTTTTTATGTTTGCCTTTTCAGACTTCTTTCCTTTTCTTGCCTCAGTGGTTTAGCAAAAAGCAGTGAGATGCTAGCTGATCTGGCAATGTGTAGTCAGAACTCTGGCAAAAGCAGAGTATGAAATATTTTTTTATCTTACTTTGCCTTCTGGAAGAAGGGAAAAGTAGTTTTGATAGCAGAAAAAATAAAATAACATTATGCCAGTCAATTTCTAAATGAGATTTCAATGAGCTTCTTTTACAAATACCAATGGCAAATACCAATGATGGTGGTCAAACAGATTACAGAATCACAGAATCACAGAATCTAAGGGGTTGGAAGGGACCTCGAAAGATCATCTAGTCCACCCCCCCTGCCAGAGCAGGGTCACCTAGAGTACATCACACAGGAACGCATCCAGGCGGGGTTTGAATGTCTCCAGCCAAGGAGACTCCAAAGCCTCTCTGGGCAGCCTGTTCCAGTGCTCTGGCACTCTCACAGTGAAAAAGTTTTTCCTGATATTTACATGGAACCTCCTATGCTCCAGTTTAAAACCATTGCCCCTTGTCCTATCATCAGTCATTACTGACAAAAGCTTGGCTCCATCATCCTGACACTCACCCTTTACATATTTGTAAACATGGATGAGGTCACCCCTCAGCCTCCTTTTCTCCAAGCTAAAGAGACCCAGCTCCCTCAGCCTCTCCTCATAAGGGAGATGTTCCA
>VZRW01007625.1:397438-550665 GCA_013398125.1 Aegotheles bennettii | reverse complement strand
CTGGTGTGTCAGCCACTCCTCCCAGTTTAGTGTCATCAGCAAACTTGCTGAGGATACATTCTGTCCCCTCATCCAGGTCGTTGATGAAGATATTGAACAACACCGGTCCCAGTACCGACCCCTGAGGCACTCCACTAGTCACAGTCCTCCAACTAGATTCTGTCCCATTGACTACAACTCTCTGACTTCTTCCCTTTAACCAGTTCTTGATCCACCTCACTACCTGATCCCCAAACCCATACTTTATGAGCTTATCTACGAGGATGCTGTGGGAGACAGTGTCAAATGCCTTACTGAAATCAAGATAAACCACATCTACCGCTCTACCATCATCCATCCACCTAGTTATTTCCTCATAGAAGGCTATAAGGTTGGTCAAACATGACTTACCCTTGGTAAAGCCATGTTGACTGCTCTTAATGACCCCCTCATCCTTGATATGCCTAGAGATAGTGCCAAGAAACAGCACGGAGGCAAGCTGGTAGATTTTACTGATCACGAAATCGAAAAGTGAAATGACTGAAACCAAATTTTCAGAAAATTTCAGGTTTGCCTGCTACTAAGTGGCAGGAGAATTTCAGGTTTGCCTGCTACTAAGTGGCAGGAGAATGCATAATTATTTGGAAAATTATCTTTCTTTTCTTAGTTCCTAAAATTGTGTGGGTTTGTGCCATTTAAATGTAAATTTTTGAAAACACACAGCAAGGCAGGAGCAGAGCTCTGCTGCCCACTGCCCAACCACACAAACCCCAACCCTGCAGCAGAAGCAGAGAACCATCCTCTACCACAGGAGATAGCTAAAGTGAAGCAAGAAAAATTTTTTTCCTTTTCTAAGTGTATGTCATCATTGAAGATATTGATCAGAAGTCAGCAATCAATTTATTTCTTTCACACTTTTTTTGAGAGAAAGCTTTGCTCATGGACATGGCACTGTTTGGCTGTGGAGACATTTTATCAAAACCAATGAAATGAAACAAACTGGCTGAACTATTTCATAGCAATAGGATAAGATGATTTGTCTCTAACTTGAGGTGTCCTGCACTAAATTTTGCATGTGAAAGGCTGGATCGAGGCTTCTGTTCATCTACTTTGCTCTCTCCAGTGGCAGTCTCCTGTTTATACAGGATTGGGGGGCAGGATTATAAGAAGGCTCCAGACTGACAGTGACTTTGTGTTCTTAAAGTCTCTCTTCAGGCTCACTTCTGTCAGATTTAAACCATTCTTGTTTAAATCATTCTTTAACTAAAACCTGTTATAAGCATGCAGCTCATGGGCTGTTTCCACTATGTGAGCAATTACAGACTATTGTGTTTATTATTTTTTAAGGAAAAAGTTAGACACTATGACAAAAACTAACAAATCTGAAGCTCTATCAGCCCCCTGTGATTTTTATCTGAAATTTCTCAGCTTTGTTTTCCCAAGGAAAATTCCAAATTCTCTACATGAAGCTTTCTCCAACAATTATACCAGTCTCTTCCTGAGTTTCTTTTGTGTAAAAGCCGGCCTCTCTGATCTGATCTGCTCCTCCAGTGCCTGACTGAAATCCTACAGAAAAGGCTTTTATTTGTTCTTGCCAAGGGGAAGGCAAGCAGGGTACTTAGCTGGATGAGATAAGCCTTTGCCGGATGACTCCACTGCAGAGCCCATGGGTGATATCAGAGGCCAAGTCTTTTAAAATAGGTCACCTCTTGCCCTCTGTAGCTGCTCCAAGTGCATTAACACTATCCAGTGGGAGATGAGAGGGAAATGAATTTTGATCTTACTCTAAAATGACCATAAGGCTTCCCCCAGCATGGTCACACCATTTGCACAACAGCAGAGATTCACAGAGAAAGTGATCAGCAATGTCAAGTGATTGTTCTCCCAGTTATAACCAGCATCCTTCCACCGCATTATTTTCTGACCTCATATAATGACACCTTTGGGCCAGCTCAGCTTATTATGTCACCTTGGCTGGGTGGATGTGCTAATAAACATTCAAAAATGCTCTGCTAACAGCAGCATGAGGGAAACAAATCCCTTCCTCCATATTTCAGCAATATAGCCCAGCCAAATCTTGCAGTTTTCCCTGTGAGTGGGTAAGATTTTGCCCTGAAGACTAAAGCTGTAATGCTGAAATGGGCTCTGTGCAGTTAGGTGGGCTTTCAGAAGTGTCTCTCCCTAAAGAAATAAGGCTTCACTTCAGGAAGTCTGTGTAGATTATCTCAACTGATAGAAATAACCTTTAGACTGAACCTTTCATTGATGAACATGGACCGTTTCTTTTCCTGAGGACACTGGCTAAAGCCTGAAACCCTGTTTATTTTGCCAGGTGCTACTCCAGGCTAAGGTAAGGGTCACACTAGCCTCAGACATTATTTCCCCAGCACAGGGGAAAGTCCTCAATTGCTTTTTCTTCAACACAG
Source organism: Aegotheles bennettii (assembly GCA_013398125.1). Taxonomy (NCBI): domain Eukaryota; kingdom Metazoa; phylum Chordata; class Aves; order Caprimulgiformes; family Aegothelidae; genus Aegotheles; species Aegotheles bennettii. Next base: position 548,260 of record VZRW01007625.1, on the reverse strand, counting down.
GTATAAAAACCTTTATACAAAGCTCCAAACTTATTTTTATGTACCTTGACTTTCCAGGGACCTGGATATATACAAAGAGCTGTTCTCAGCTCTTCATGTGATTTCTATTATACCACTTTAAAACAAAACCACAAAAACTGTCAAGAAATTACTTGAGTAATTAGATTCCTGTTAGCTAATTAGAGCAGCCAAGACTAAGCTAAACTCGAAAAATGCCATATGTTCAGATTTGGAATATAATACAGCTGTATTGTGCTCTGTGAGCAATGTTATGGTCTGTGAGGGAGGAAAATGGAGCATCATTACAAAGTCTCCTTCCCTCCTGGTCCCAAAAAGAGAGCAAACCTGTAGGGAGAAGTGATCTACTAAGAGCTTGGTTTTGTTTCATATGAGACAGAAATAGATGATCGCTTGAATTCATATCCTTTGTGATGTAATTGCTTAGTTATAAACATGATAAGGAAATTTCTCATTCTGTATAACTGATTTTTGCTAGCAGAATCCTGACTGCACAGTCAATGGGAACTAAAGGGTGTTGGGGAACCAGGAATTTCATTTTCTCCTGTGAATGAAGTGGCATCACAATCTGATATTTGTGATTTAGATTCTGATTATTTCCTGACACTTCGGAAGAGAAATTTATGCTCAAATTGTTGAGTAAAGAAATTCAGCTTCTAATTGTCAATGGATCTGAGAAGGATTGAAGAGTGGGAGCTGTGTGGGCTGTTTGACTTCTGTAGATGGGCATGTCTGATTTGCAGTAGCTAACTGGTGATGTTCTTTCTTACCTGCCACCTACTGTCCTCATCATAAATTTTGTTGGCTCAGAGGTCCTCTACATGAAATCTCTTGATGCCAGAACTGACCTGCTGTAGTGAGAGCATCAGTTTCTACATGCATTGACTCTCTCAAAGACACTTTCTTATTAAGAATGTTACAAGTCTTATTAAGACTGTTACAAGAACATGCTTTCATGAATTTATTCAGACCGCTTTCAAAGCACTGTAAGTTACACTGGCAAAACACTGTTTGTCCAAGGGAGAATGTTCACGCAGCTATGGATGTGACCCTTCACTTTGACCAATGTGGCTCCAAGTGTTTCCCCAGGCAGAGCGCTCTTGACTGAGCTCCAGCCCACACTGCGCTCCAGCTCTGCTCTCTGTCGTCGCTACATTTCCCCTTTTACTTCTGCTGTAACCCCCCTGTCCCTGTCTCTCATTACCACTTCAGCGACACACAAGCACTTCTATCTCCCTTCCATGTATCCCTTCCCCCTCATCTTTTCTTCTTCCTCTACAGAAATTATTTTTGTTTATTTTCTACTCTCTTCCTCAGTCTATGGCACTCGGTGATCTCAGCTTCCCTTGTTCCCATTCCTTCTCACTCTTCTTAAAAATCTGTACACTTCCCTGAGTCTTTTCTGTCAGAAATAGACATGCAATGGTCTTCCTGGCCTCAAGAATAAATGCGTGCCAAAATGTCCCACTGACCAAACTGCATCTCCAACCAGTCCTACCTTAGCCTTCACCTCACAACTCACTTGAAACACTTCATGGCCTCAAGTTTGTCCTTTGTCCTTGTCCCGGTCGGAGAGCACCAGGATCAAACTGTGCCGTGGTGCCTGAGCCCCCGGCCCCGCTGGTGCCACCCGCGCCGGGGCAGTGCCCGTGGGGGGGCTGTGCTGGGGGGGAGGCAGGGCGGGTCGGTGTAAAATGGCTCCCCAGAGCCCCCCTGGGGCTGGGGCTGCGGGGCTGGGGGCGCCTCCTGCCCTCCCCGCCCGGGCTGCTGTGGGCCTGCAGCCCNGTCTGCTCGCTGGAGAAGAACAGCCTGCACCCAGGCAGGGCGCCTGCCCCCGCCCCCTCCCGTAGGCCTGGCACAGGCGCTCCAGGGTGGGGTTTCTTGTGGGCTGTTGGTGGGACACTGGGCCCAGGCCCCCCCATCTGCTGCCAGGCCCAGCCTGGGACTCCTCTGGTCTGCAGGTGGTCACCGTCCTGGAAGTGCAGTCTCCTTAGTTGCATATTTGTTTATGTATCTGAATATATTTACGTCTTTCTATAGAACACACTCTTTATTATTGTTGTTTATTAACATTANCCCCCATCTGCTGCCAGGCCCAGCCTGGGACTCCTCTGGTCTGCAGGTGGTCACCGTCCTGGAAGTGCAGTCTCCTTAGTTGCATATTTGTTTATGTATCTGAATATATTTACGTCTTTCTATAGAACACACTCTTTATTATTGTTGTTTATTAACATTATTTATTATTGTTACTGTTTTCTGTTATTATTTTCTCTTTCATTAGAATTGTTCTAGGGGGTTTTTTCCAACCTCAAAGTCTCTCCCTCATTCCCCTGTTATCTTCCCCTGAGAGGGTGGTGGAGTGATAACAGAGAGCACCTGTCCCCCAGTTAGGGGCCAAACCGTGACACTCCTTTAGGTTCATTTCTGATCTCTATTTACTGGATTTGAAAAAAACATTTGTTTGTGTGATTTTGTAAGTCATTCTTAAATTTCCACATTGTCTGATTCAATTCCTTGGCACTACTTGACCTGTGGATATGAATGATTTCTCTAACCCCATACAGGAGTTCCCAAAGTTGCCTGTCAGGTAAGGGCTGCTGAGTGAAAAGAAGGGCTGGAAACTTTCCAGTTCTGGTAGGTTTAATGTCACACCACTAAGAACACTAAAAGTGCAAGCCCAATGAATGGGTTGCACAGCCTTAGGAACAAGACCTGAAGCTCAAGAAAGCCGCCGATTGCAGTTTTTGTTCCTTATGCAAGCCTCAGCTTGGTTTTACAAAATATATTTTTAATCTGTGCAAGTTTAGAGTTTCAGGATGGTGTGGGACATAATTCACTTTTCATTGTCCTCTGCTAAAAGTTCCTGATTTATTAAAATTTCAGCCTCCAAACTAAATCCAGGATCCTGAGCTAAAAGCAAAATCCAGTGTTGAATCATTGAAGTCTGTGTCTGTTTGTAATCTTTCTTCTTAGTTGTATACCAAGCACATAAGGAAGTACCCATTTAGCCAGCCTAATTTCCTACCCAAAGTGCTTTACAAAGGGAAACAGACACTCCTATACATAAATAGGTACTGCTATAGTTATTTACAGGTAGGGAAGCCAAGGAAAGGATTAGTCACCCTACCAAAGTTCATACAAATGTCAATAGCAGGAACTGGCCTCCTGCTTGTCTTGTTTAATTCTGTATCTTCGGGACCATGCTTTAGTAGTCAGCACAGTTTTCAACCACTCTTTTTTAACGGTGAGTATAAGTCATGTCTTTCATATAAAGGTAATGGAAAATAAATAAATTGAGAAATCCAGTAAATCAATTCATTTTTATAAGATGCACAGATACAAAACTAAAGAATACAATAGTAAATACAACCACTCTGCCTGGACTGGCTTTTCCCCTTCACGCACAGCACAGCACAAGCAGCCAATATCTAGAGAATAAGTTAGATGAAGTGATATTACATAGACCTAATTCTTCTCTCAGACCTACGTTTACAGACCTGCCACACCTCAGTGGAAACTACAGTGATATCTGCAAGTGGAAAATTTTAGAAGGGGTGTGGGTACAGTGAGAGATTGATGTCTCTGTTCTTAATGGCATTTTGTTTTAGAGCTCCAAACTACTGTGCACCAAAGGTCTTACATGATCTTTTTGAAACATTTGGGAAGTCTTCATCAGAAGACAGCTGCTTTCTGACCATTAACAACATCAAGAAAGCAATAGAAAAATAATTTAATCTCATACACTTACTGGTTAAAGGCAATGATTAGGAAGATCCTTGACCCTCCTCTGCTTCATACAATTTTCCTTAGGTGTTCAGACAGGTTGGCAGAGATGCTGATTTCCATTAGAAATCTCTAGTATTGACCACTTCTGCTATGCCTATAGCCCAAAACAAATTAAGGCAACAAAACCAAACAGTACCAGGAAATACTTCAGTCATTTCTGTCACTACACCAGTAATGTCATGAAACTTTTAAGATGAAAGGCTAGACTTCGTTAAGCTTTGGTTTGCTAATTTTACAAATTGCTGCTAGGTGCTCTTCAGTACCAGTATTGGTCTATTAGTAGCTTAACTGAGGTGAGGTTCTTTTCGATTATTATGTGAGTCCTCTGTGAATTTGCTGTGCATCGTTTGGCAACCAGGTCTTTTCTGATCATACAAGAAAGCTCATTCCCTGGGCAAAGCAGCTACATACCCCAACAGCCAGTACTGAGGGCAGAGCCCTGCTGTGAGCTGAGCCAAAGGACCTGCTGCTAAAGGCACTCCATCTCTTGATGTTAATTCATAGACAAAAAATGGGAGTTAAGTGCTTTAGACATAGTGCTTATGTCTAAATGCTGATCAGGGCCTCCAGTGTTCTGAAACACACACAGAGGAAAAAAAGCTGTAAATCAGAAGGGTAATTTCTTATTTACAACAGTGCTGGAGGGTTCAGGGCAGAGCCACAAGGGTTAGCACTGAGAAATGCTTTTCTACTAACTTTTCTCTTTCTGTATCTTTTCTCCACTAGAAAAAAATGAGAAGAGAACAAACATCTCACAGGCAGAGGTAAGTGAAAATTTTTTTTAAACATATTTACTGTTAAAATATTGCTAAAACCCCTTTGAAACTCACTGATTCATTCTAGTTAATGTCTTATTTACATTGTCACACCATCTTCAGTAACACAGCCATTTAAGGCTGTGTAAAGCTGTGTCGCATCTCAGCTCTGCTGGTTCTCCCTTCCTCCTGTGGCAGGGAACTGGGAAAGGCAAGTTTACCCTCTGCCTTGCGGCCATGGCCTGACAAATCAAGCAAATCTGGCCCAAGGTGACCCTGCCAGGTCACCTCATCCAGCATTGCTTTGGGTCTGCAGATCACTGCTGATCTACAAAGGCATTGCAAACTCCTCGCTCCTTTTCCCATCCTTTGCCAAGCCCACAGTAGGCAGCACATTGATATTGTTTGCAGAAGAGTTAAAAGTCAGCCCCTCTGATCTCGTTTTCTAACCTCCCCTTGCACAGCTCCTGCAATTCCCTGATCTCTTTCTCCTTCACCCATTGCTCAGAGAAGCAGGCAGTGCTTAAAATAGCAGTAGGAAGTATTGATTGGGTCAAATTTGGACTCAAATGCAGACATACAAAGATTTACTGAGTCAACGATCAACAACCTATTGCAGAGTGTTTATAAATGGCTTTCTTGTTTGAAAGAAGACAATATTGTATTTATAAATGTTATAATTCCATCCACTGTGATAAAATAAGTTAATAGGATTGGCCATACTTGTGTGAAAGTGGTTTTCTTAAGAGCTATCTCAAATGTTCCTTGAAGAAATAGATCTGATTAAAATACACAGGCCATATATCAGTTAAAGTACTCAAGGAAAAAGCCATTTTTAGCAAATATTTGAGAAAAAGTAACATTGTTATGACCAAATACAACTAGAAATTGATTACATGAGAAAAAAACAAACCTTGCCTCCACATAGCTTTTTTTAAACCTTTTTCTTAGGAATGTGATATGGTGCTTATGTCTTCAAAAGCTAGCTATGTGTGACCTTGTGTAGTTTTGTTATCTTTTGTATATGGACATATTTCATGTTGGTATAATATGGACACCAATTTAACTGCTTTTGTTTTGCAAAAGTTGCTCTGCTTTAGCACTGGAATGTATTCCAGTTAGTTTTGCTAACTATACCTTGGTATAATTATACTACCATGACTCTGTGTGTAATTTTACTACCATTATTTTGGAATAATTTATCCTTTGTGCATAGATGTGATTTTGGGGCCATAAAAAGTTTAACTGTGTCTAAATATATCACTTAGACCCAGTTAAAGGTTGAGTGATTGGCTGCTGAAATTATTATTTTCGGAATAATAGAACACATTGAAAAAGTGCAGGAGGAGCAATCTTCTGTATATTTATGTAAAAATGTATATATTAATGATTTCAGTACTGCCTTGCTTATACATATAATCATTCATTACACTTTACTTAATGGAATATTGGTTAATGTAAATCTTGAAATTAGTTTAATATATGCAAACATTTATTTGCCTTATGACAATCGGTTATGTAGACTGTTAAAAGCACTGGCTGTCTTAATTTTAAGCTTAACAATATTTTTTTAGAGCAAAGGGTAATTTCTGGTAGTAGTGGGTCTGTTTTGCCAGGGAGCCATAAAGGTTGTCCATTAAACACACATTTTGTCTATGTAATCTTAGTTTTCATTGTATTCATGAAAGCCCAGGAGCTGGCATCGTATTTATACAACATAATTTTCTTTGAAACTTCCCAGATTGAAGTGTGCACCCTCTGAAACCACTCCCCATGCCCGTCTCTGACTGCCTCTCTCTGTGTTTTGTCCCTCCCCAGTCCCAGAGTGCCTCTCCCAAGCAAAGGAAGCAGAGTGTCTTCACCCCGCCTGCCCTCAAAGGTACTGTGCAGGTACTGTCTCTGCCCGGGCAGGGCTCACCCCCAGTGCCGTCTCTTCTCTCACAGAGGGAACATCTGGGTGTGAGCAGTGGCTATCTGCCAACCAGCAGCACAGCTGGGAAAGGTTCATGCTTAGCCACCATTGTTTTCCCACTTTGAAGCGACTGTCTGACATTGACCATCTGCCTGGTACTAACCATCAACTTATCCTCACCACAGAACCTTGCAGCAGTGGCAAATTTATTATTTTTTATAAAAGCTTTTTGGTTTTTTGCAAGGCCTTGGTACTTTTATTAGTTTGAGATAACAGTTAATTCCATCCCAAACATTGTAGAGAATTCCTTGAGTACATACATTTTAGCAGTGCTGGCCCTATACAGCTCTCTGTTTCTTATTTAAACCGCTCCTGTACATACTGCCTCCCTTTCCAGGCAGCTGTGAAAAGGAAAATAGCCAAAACTGTGGGCTGGGTATCTCATCACAGGAAGTGCGAAGCTTTTCTTGTGAAGACATGGAGAAATGAGAAATCTCAATAAATGCTTGAAGGGCTTTCGTGCTTTTCAGGAATGAGCGTAAAAGCAGCAGGAACGTTAGCTGGCATCAGAACAGCTACATTTAGGCCTTGTTTTCCAAATCACTCTGAACAGAATTTGACTTGGTGATGCAAGATCTATAGTGATTCACCAACACTTCAGACTGACACTTGTCGGTACAGGATTATTTTTAGATAGCAGACCAAAGGCTATGCTGACATGTGTCTTCTGAGAGGTAATGAATATCCTCAATTTCCATTCCTTCTGCTTAATACAATTTATTACCCCACAAAAAAAGTGGGATATCTGGTTTGTTGTGTGAAACACTGCAGCTATGGATAGGCAATTTGCCATATCAGCCAGTTCTACATATTTCATGCTGTAGCTTCAGTTCTCTAGCACTCATCTTAGAAACAGTTAAAGCATCACTCAGGTGTCATATGGCACTTGCTATCTGTCTGTCAAAATGGGCTAAGTTTATTATTATTAGAAATAATTTTATTACAGTCAGTTATAATAATTTGTGGCAGGAAGAAGCTTTGCATGGGTAGCAGTAATACCTGTTGATCTCACGGCTGTGTTATTTTGCTGTACAAGCTTAAACTAAATACTGTGCAAATGAAATGCTCTGTAAAACAGGTCCTTACATCTCCTCTCAAGGACTGTAGCCTACTCAGTGTTACCTTTAATACCCTGCTGAGGCCCGGGGAAGTACCTGGCATAGTTTGCTTCTACATCAATCTAATTCCCAGGGAACAGCAGGAAAGTAGGAAAGTATGTGATCCAAGGTAGAGGTAGCTCACAGCTAACCTGAAATATGTTGTAAACAGAACAAAGCAAAGCACAAAGTGTCTTTTCTCTATACCTTAACACCTTAAGCTACACAGTATTTCCAGATACACAGGTGGGCAACTGGAATTTGATAACCCTTCCTGTAAACAGGCTGGATTGCTCCAGGCTCACCATACTGTGACTGCCATAAATGCTATCTTATTTATTTAAAAATGTCTTGAAGTAGAAAATTCATTATTTCTTCCTCTTCCTTGTTATGAAAACATGAATGTTATTTTGTTTAGGCTAAGAGCTTAGGAGGCAAACATAGCAATTTGAAATACACTGCTATGAAGGCATTACTGAGAAATACAGTTTTTGTAATGACTCTATTTTTATAGCAGTTGAAAAAAACAATGTTCAGCAGTATTTTCAGAATAACAGGATTCATAACTACACAGTATTCCCATAGCTTTGCATATATTTATTTCCTGTGGGGTGTTTCTCCCTCAGTATAATTGCAATATGGTCTTCAATATACAGTAAAGAATGAGATTCTGCACAGTGAACCCCTCTCCTTCACACCCCCTTTGGCTGCTCTGTATCCTCTGGGGCTTTTATTAATGGAAGGTGGGATAGACTGTAATCCAGCACCTTACATTCAAAGATGGAGATAATAAATCTCTATAAAACAGAACTTGTAGAGGAAAAGAGTGACATGTTCAGTTACTACATTCCTCTGGAATTTCAGTAGTTTTTAACTGCTGTTAATTCAAAGTTCCCAGAAATAAACCAAGCTTGCAGGCAGGTGCAGAGCCTGGAAGCCAAGACAGCAGCCGCGTGCTGAGAGCTTTGGGATAGATGAGGGGCCATGGCACAAGCTTTGCTCTGAAGCAGAAAGGTCGTTAAGAGAAACCATGGGGAGAGTCAGGATTCAACCTGACTCCAAATCTCCAAGTAGCTCTTGAGATTACTATTTCTTCTTTGAAATGAATGCATTTTTTTTGTGCTTTTTGTAAATCCTTTAAATGATTACCAATGTGTGTGAGAAGGGTTGGTGGTTTCATGGATTCATGGCTAAGCAAGAGAGAGAAAGCAAGAGTAAATGAATTTGCACGCTGTGATTACAAACAAAACAGGAAATTGTTAACATAGTTAAAAGGAGCAGAAACAACATCAGACAATAGTCAGGACTAGTTACAGTACCAGGACTATAGCACATGTCCCATGAAATATGCAAATACATGAAAAGATATGAAACAAATGAAAATACAGTATTGCTGATGTTCTACATGTCATGTTAATATATGGAGATCAGCTTCTTAGTTAGATGTGGGCATATTTTTTTGCCCTTTGTCATAGCAGTCACCTAACCTGAAAGACAATGTTATTATCTGCCTAAGAACACCCCTAAATATTTTAGCTCCATCCTTACAACATCTTGCTCTAGCTTGAGGCAGGTCTGTAGTTGCTGCAGCAAGCTGTAGCAAACCCATGTGTCTGCAGAGCCAGTGTCATGTCATGGTGCAACAGGCAGGTCCTTATTACTGTGTATTTGTGTGTACTTTGGCTCCTGCTTTTATTTTCCTGAACGAAAATGTACCAGAGTCCCTACAGGCGGAGCAAATAGCTGACTCATGTCAGAACATTGTTCTTTTTACTGGAATACAGTGTGCTGAAAAAATCAGTGTGAGAGCTATTGATTTAAGTGGTAATCTGGAGAGCAAATCAGACAGCAAACCAGATAACTGTTCAGTGCAGTGGTTTTTTTAATATTATGTTACCAAACCTAATGGATATCAAAGAAGTTTTCCATTTTGCTTTCAAAAGTATTTCTTTTTCTAACTGTGCGACACTAGTATTTGATGCTCTTATGTGGCATGCAATGTTGGCAAAAGACAGTGTCTGAAGATTGCACCAAATTAATCCATCGTATTTTCAGTATGTTGCGATTTACTTCTTGTCACATTTTTTTTCTAGACATAATAACACTCTTAACTGAGAATTCATCACCTCTATTTCCCCTGTTTGTGTCACTTTTTACTTCTGTTACTCTTGGGCTTTTGTCTGAACCTCAGATTCTCTCATCCTCCTGTAACTTCCAATGGTCTAATACACTAGCCTTGAATCTCCATCACTTTCTTTCATTTTAAGCTCTTTTTCTTCATGTGTGGAGATTGGCTTGAACTTTCCTATGAAAACACCATAAAAAACAGAAGAAGGTTTCTCAATTTCATGTCACTGGTTTTACCTAGAGCAACCTTTTCCAGTCAGTTCTCATTCTGTAAAACCTATTTCTCCTATTTACTAATCGGCTTCTTGTTCTGTATGACAAAACTGAGAAGAATCCTTTGGTCCTTTTCCTCTGTATCAAAGTAGACATCCAACTGTTTTAGCACAAATATCCATCCAGCCATCCATCCACAAATAGCATTTTTAGAGATATCCCCATTACTCTGATCAGAGGTTTAGAGAAGCCCTTCAGAATCTTTCTGAATTCTCACCCTTTTCCCCTCACACTCTCCAGAGAAGTCTAAAATGGAATGATAACTCTCCCAGGTAGACAGATCGAGTGGAAGGCAGCTTAGACTGCCAAGGCAGAAGCACATTGCACTTATCCAACGTAATGGTGCTTCCTTGGTGTCTCATTACCACTTGGATATCAAAAGAACACATTTGAGTCTCAGAGCTACAACTGCAACTTTCCAACCTAAGGCATACTTTGTATTGAGGCAGGTTTTCTTTTACCTAGATAGTCACTTTTTGTCTCAGCTCATCCCTTGAAGGAAACACAGACTGAAGTGACAGGAAGCAAGGTTTACAAAGACAAACGGAAGGGAGCCTGAGCTGTTCCCAAACCTGCATTGCTCCCTAGAGCTCCCAAGTCTCCACATTATCTACCAGCTATTGCTATTATTACTAGCAGCTATTTAAATACCATCAAGGTCTCCCCCCATGAAGGAAGTGCACATTCCTGAGTGATTTGAGTATTTCATTAACAGTGAGTGTACTTGTGTGGGTGTGCTAGAGGTCAGGAAAATAGGAAACTTCCGCTCTTCCTAGTTCACCCTGCAAGAGGCTATTTAGATCAGCATCAAGATCTGACTAATTTCAGCAGGCATTAAAGATAGTTCTTGCAGCTTTCTGTGTTCAATGGACCACTTTTGCAAATAGCTGATATCAAATCATAATTAAAGTCTTTCCCCACAGAGGTGAAAGGTATGTTTGACTGTTTTCCCTCCCAGCCTTTGGGAAATACAACCTTTAATTTATCCTCTTAATGTATTTTTCTTTGCATAGAAACAAAGACTTTTTCTTGAGCTAGGCCCTAGCTACAACATTTGAAATGGGATTAAATCTGAGTTGTTATAAATCTAAGGAATGTTCAAAGACACCGTTTTAGTTTGACTCATTAAAACAACCAGGACTCACTAGCTGTTCCCAAAGTGTTCAAACCCAGGGATTTGATACATGCATAATTCTATTATTTACATCAGTGGATGATATTAAATGAGCTCTTTCTAGCTTCTGCCATGAATTTCAAATGCTCAGCTTGTTTAGTGCCTGCTTGTTCTTCTCTCCAAAGGAAACAACATGCCGAATAAATGATTAAAATCATGATGTCCCTCCTGAAATATGTAATTTATTAGAAGCAATTAGTACAGTATGTGGCCCTCATCCAACTTTGTAACCCCTTAGGCCAGCCTGATGATGTCTGATGCATCTCATTACTTTGTGACTGAAAGTTAACAAGGAACACGGATAGAGTCTGGAGACATAAAGGATTATTGTTAGTGTGGTAAGCACTGGGTTTGGAGCCCACGAGAATCATTGCAGAACAAAAGTCACAGGCTAAATTTACTTCAAGTGGCAGAGGAATGAAGTCTGTAACTCTTAAGCAGTGACTACAGAAACTTGTGTCATTTTACAGGCTGTCCTCATATGGCAAACTCTGTGAAGAGCTTCTAGTGTTAACTAAACACATGAACATAAGAACAAGAAGCATATTACACTGCAAAGAAATCACTTTGTGTGATTTCTGCTTCACACACTGGCTTAAATTTAATTTTTAGGAAATTAATATTAGCTCCAGTACAACACATCTTACACAGTTTTCTAAGCATCAAACTCAGGTTTGTCAAAATTCACAGACTGAGCTGGTGCTCAGTCAGACTTTTCTTATGTGGGTAGGTCACTGTGGCTCAGGGTATTGCATTTTCCCAATCTCTCCAATGATGCCAAAGCACCTACATTTTTTTTAACGTGATTGTGTTGCATATGAACCATGAGGCCAGAACAAGAGGTCAGAAGGAGATGGTTTTCAACTATCCTCTCAGTCCTGAATGTGTATTTCAGACTTCCTTGCTTTTCCAGTGGGCTAAAGGGCTGCAATAAATACTGGACAGATGGCTAGGACTGCTCCATAAAATCAGGCACTGTCCAGTAGCTGAAGCAGTCCCTGACATCGGGGCCAACTCCTTCTCTAATCTCTTCCTGGAGCAGCCTGGTGACACTTATTCTTCAATCCATTCCTTTTAGGTAGAAGATGTATCTTAATATGTTGTTTCTTGGGTAATAGGAGGCAAAGCTCTGCCTCATTATTTGTGTGTGCACTGCTCTGTTTGTTCATTTGTTGTGATGTGATAAAGCACCATCAGTACATTTAGTTTCACAGGCGGAAGTCCTACAACTGCCAGGACCTCCTGAAGCACTGGGAAAAGAAAATTACTACTTCGGTCTTGTAGCGTTACATTTTTTCATTTTGCCTAGCCAGGTCACAAAAGAAAGGTGCAGCTTTAGTTTCAAAACTATCTCTTCTCTTCCTTTATATACCATTCTTACGACATCTTGTTCAGCCTGCACCTCAATGCAACCACACCACTTAATGTAGTATGGTCTTGAAAAGATTTCCTGGCTGTGGTACTGTTCTTTTCCAAGATGCTACCTTCCAGTACTGGGTCTCTTTGTCTCACTCTCTCTACCCTCCTCTCTCCTTCCTCAGACTTGCACAGTAGTAACGATGACAGTAGATACAATTTTTTAAAAATTGAGCTAAATTAATTAGTGAATCACTGAGTTGGTGAATGGGATGGGTTAGATTGCTGCCATCTCGAGTTCAGTTGGCCGCCACCGTTCTGCTGCTGCCTAAATACCTGGCAGCCGCTGCCTCAGTCTGTATTTAATTCCTTACTGTTGGCAGCTCTGAATACGTTTCATTTCACACAGCTGGTGGCTTCTGCTGCAAACTGACTCTGGCCTTGGCTGCAATGAATACCACAGTACCTTTAGAGAGACGGAGGGGTTCAGTGGAGATTAAGCTTGACATCTGCTGTACAGCAAAACTAGGATGTTTGTGTTGTAACTTGTCATCTGCCACTACTACCTGCCATGTCAAAAAGAAAAGATTGCGCTGAGCACTAGTAGCAGTCCCTAAGTCACCACATGTGGTTCAAGGTCCTGATCCAACACAGACCGAAGTCTAGGGGAGTATTTCCACTGACTTCATTTGGTTCAGCATGAAGTCTGCGTATCTGATGATTCTCTCTAATCTTAATGCAATGAATACTAAACTGGCCTCTTTTTAAGGGGATAGCTATTTATTTTTTTTTATTACAGAAGGGCAATCTTACAAATGTCCATGTAAAGGCATTTATGACTTTAAAACCATGTTATTAAGCATTACTGTACTAAATATAGAGCAGCGTAAACAACATTGTATTATTAATTGCTTCTAAGGAGTAACAGATGACATTAAAAAGTCAAACTTTTAAGAGATTACACCATAAAATATTATAGAAAGAGAATGTGGGAAACTTAGTACTTATTTTAAAATATAAAGTAAAAAGCCCGGGAAGGGCCACATGTGTTGTTCTGGTTACTTTATATCTTAAGATGTATTTATAGTGAAATTCCAAAGATTTTGGCAGTGATGTGCTCTGAATTGAAACAGGTTTTGAAGAAAAGATAATATTTTTGTAGGAGAAGATGTAGGGTTCTTATGAAGCCACTCATTTGGCAGGGCATTAAATTTTATTTCCTGGCTTTAGCTGTATGTTCTGTGTTGGAAGTTAACAACCAAGCCACATGGCAGACACTGACCCCGGTGAGTCCAATTGTAATAAATAATAATTGCCACTTTGTTTCATCTCAAGCAGTTTAAATCCTGAATTTGATCCCAAGCAAGATGACCTAATGAAGACCTAGATTACATGCTGCTCCTGTTCAGTGTGTGACATCTCCTGGGCTTCTGGACAGGAGCTGCAGAATCATGCATGCAGCAGGGGCAAGTGTATTTGTCAGGTCCTCACCCCTCCTTGGCTATGTGCCATGAATCAGCCCTGCTGGGGAGAGCACTCTCCTCCCAGGGCGCTGCCAGGGGGTCTGGCACCTGGGGAGACAGTGGGGGAGCTCACTCGGTTTATACTGGGGTCTTCTAGAGACAGAAATAAGTACAGTGTTTAAATACACAGCTACCTTTCTAAGCAGTATTTTCTAAAAAGCCTCCATACTATGTGGGCTCATGTCTCATTTACCCTTAAAAGAAAAGCCGTCCCTGGATTTATATCTAACTGCGTGTTTCTACAGTTCCTCTATGTCTGTTAATGTCTCCTCTCCACAAATTTAGATTTCATTTATAAAAATCTCCACTGCCAAACAGAAAATCTGTCAAAAGACAGCAGGACAAGCTACAGGCAAGCCCAAGGTTCATAGTGAATTTGTATAGCATGAATGGCACCACTGTGCATCGGCTGGTACAGCAAAATCACCCCACAACCTTCCAGCTGAGACTCCATCAACTGTGCCTTATGAGCATGTGTAAGTAGATGCAGGCTCGCAGACTGTCAGCAGAGCTCCCACGAACCCTACTCCTCTTGAAATCAGGGCTGGAAGGTTTGAAGAATGCAGCAATTTCCTCGAAAGCAGCTCCTGTGTGCAAGCTGCTCTTTCAGGGGCAGTAGACTACCATTAGTTATTTTGCTTTCTACCATCAGGTTTCACCCTGACCCAAGTAAATGTCCAAGTAGTATGTTAGCTTTGTGATATCTCTGTCTAAACAATATGGTCCTTGTTCCTGTGGTTGGGCTAAGAGAAACCTTGCTTCTGATTCTTAGGGACCATCTGTGTTGGGTTTCTTGTGGTGGGGATGTTGTCTGGTATTTTTATTTTTTGATTATTTTTTTCCCCTTTTGAAGTGGATGCCTATTAGTCTGAATTTATTGAAAAGCAAAAATTTTTCTAAGGTCCATGTGGTTCTTTTCCCCTCCATAATTTCTCCCTTCCTTCACCCCTTGGGATGTGACATTGCCCAGTTTAGCAGGAACACAGAGTTCCCAAAAACATCCACCAGAGCTTTGGCATGGAGACAAGAATATGAGCAGCCTGAAGATTTCCACCACATCCTTTCAGGCCTACAGCTAGGACTGAACACTCACATGAATTATGTGCATGAATGTGACCATAAAAACACAGGAAATACTGCAGCAAGCATATGGATCTGAAAAGGGATTCATTTTCCTGTGAGCTGCACAGGCCAGAAGGATGTGGTTTAAAACACTCTCATCTGGTGTAGCTGCTAATTTCTCTTGAAATTTGCAAGGTGGGAGGATTTTTCAGGTTTTTCAGCACTCAGCCAACCTGTGAACCAATGTTATTCCATGAGTCCTTAATAGCCATAGGAGATTATCAGTAGACCCTGAGCAATCTACAGAGTAACTGATTTTAAGAATACATTTAAAAGAATTGAGGGATCTAGTGACCACTCAGAAGCAGAAAAAGAAACGTTAAATGTTTGCTGTGCTTCTCTCGGCTCATGGTGCACCTTTACTGTACATGTTGTGCACACAGCGAGACGTGCATGTAAACACATGTCTGGTAAGCCCTGGAAATGGTGCAGGTCCATGGGGTACTCCCTGCAATGACATCTTTCCAGCTGATGGGGACACAGGACACATCAGGGTTGCACCTTACCCAGAGACCAGCTGGTAAGGCATAGGAAACCCATGCACATCTACCTAGTTTAGCAGGGACTGTGTCTAGTTTGAGACATTACAGTCCAGAAGGATGAGGCCAGTTGGATGGAGACGAGCTGGAGGCAGTGAAAACACTGCTGAAGAGAGGGGCTGAATGGCCGGGGTGGCAGACCAAGTGGTTGCCTGTATCCCAGAGTAACATCGTACCCACAGGCTGGCTGTCCCCTTCAAAGGCAAAGGGACGCAGCAGGGATTTTTCTTTTCTTTCAGGAATAAGGAGAAATTATAGAAATTCAGCTTTCAATCTCCTTGCAATCCCCAAGAAAGCAGAGCTATTAAGTAAAGCCAATGGGATTTCTGGCAGGCCCCCGGTGACAGGCGTGTGGAGCTCCTTCCCACCCATCCTGGTGAATTGCTAAATGCTTTTGTCTAAAGAAGAGTGTTGAAAATTTTTGGGAAGAGGCACAAAACGTTACAAGAGAAGGAGTGGAATAATATTAAAGTCTGACGGCAATTTATAATTTCCAGCTAAAATCTGTTAGGTTATTGCTACATTTCACCTTCAGCAAGATCAAAAGCAAGAATAGTGTTAAAACTCATTTTTACAGAATATATCTAAGCCTTTAGAGAAGAGTTTCCTTTTTCTGTACTTTGTCTCTATTTTCCATAATGAAATTGAGTAAACCAATATTTTCTTGTGCTTTCCAGAAAAATTGGGAGCAATACTTGTTTTCGGGCTCTTACTGTTAATATGAGTACCAGATATTGTGCTTTCACAGTGTAATTACATTTGGGTTGTACTGGCTGCTGGCTCTGGGGTATTTTGATGCCTTAGGCAAGCCAGAAGAGGTGGGTTACTCACAAGCTCAAGTCACTCACACAATAAAGAGCCACTAAAGATTTTGCCCCTGATGTTTTGCTGCCCATGGCAACTGCAAAGTAAGACCAGTTGTATCTTGTATCTACTCTAATGCAAATAGTTTGCAGTGACTGCATTTTATGTTGAATAATTGATTTCTTCATACTGGGTTTTAATTTTGTCAGCAATCATACAGGCTTAAACATAAGAATTTGGTGGGTTTCCATTGTCAGCAAGATTAACGAGTTAAAATGAAAGCGTTTAAAATTTAAAATATTACTAAAGGTATCAAAATAAACCTTTAATTGCTTTCAGCCTCTCTTTTCTCCTCTCCCGAACTATCAGTGCAGAGGCACTGTCCCAGACCTCTTCTGATGGCTAAGCTGGGACTTCAGTTTGCTGCATTTGCAGATTTCCAGAGAAGCACACTGGTTGTGCACACCATTATGTGCTATATTGTTTTGTGCTTCTTTTAGGGGTGGGAAAACCCACCTGTATTTTGCAAAACACAACAAATCACCGTATTTTGCTTTGTCTGCCTTAACTCAAGGGATTCGTACCCTTACCCTGTGAAAATTGCTCCTTCCAGCCGAGTGATGCTGTTCTCTATCTCTCATTCAAGTCACTGCGGTCAGGCAGTTTTGATGAACAACTTTCCACCTGTTACATGAGAGAAAGGAACTAGAAAAGCTTTGCTTGTCCTACGAGTGTATTTGGTAGAATGAGAGAGACAGTCAAGCTGCAAAATGCTCAGCAGTGTAAGGTCCCACAGCTACATCTGCACAAGGGTTTGTTTCTCTCCTGATGCCAGCTAGCTCCACACAGCTCACACCCACGCTGCAGACCCTTTTATGCTCCCAAACCATGGGGGTCATCCAAAATACTCAACGGAAATGACCTCTCGCCTATGCCACTCCCTAAACCAGGCTGGGAATTTTCTGGGCAAGAGCTAGTTGGCACAGACAAAACTGGGGACCTGGCTGATGCTTTGTCAGTGCAGGCAGTGTGGGTCAGTGCCCAGAGCAGCTGCCTGGTACTCTTTAGTGTGTGTTTTAGCTGCAGCCTACTAGATTTGGTTCTTAGGGGCCAGGATGCATTTAGGAGTTAGGAGCATGGATTCTTTGGAAAAGCCGATGTTGAACACTGGGAACAGTATAGAAAATTAGGGAAATCTATCTGCCATGCACACTGCCCCTTCTACACAGACTAGAGATGCAATTTCATATTTAAATACAGTTATGTCTTATGAAACAGTAATGATAGTCACAGTTCCCTTGGAGACACTTCTCTGTACTAGAAAATGAGGAGCCTGTATGTAATGAGAGGCTCTTTACTTATTGGAATTACTGTGGTCCTTTGACATAAAGGAACAATTTTGCCAGTCCTGCAATTTTCATCTGTTCTTATACAGACAGCTACCTGGCTGCGAGTGCTACTGGTGTTAAAAGCAAGGGTTTAGCAATTTCAGCAAATAAACACATTGCCTGGTAAAACTTGGCATCCAGAAAGCTGCTTTCTAGGGGTGATTCTGACCATCTAACCAGCTTCCCAGGACCTGTCAGAGTACAGCAACTTTGAAGATCTGCCTGCATTGGTTAAAGTCAAGGACACTTGTTAACAGCTCTAAACCTATCTCTGAACTATGAAAAACTGGGATGAAAAAATGCCAACTGACAAACTTCAATCTCCAGCTGCCAGACCAGCCCATGGAGCCATGCAGGAGGAGAGCCTTGCAGAACTGTCCAGCTTTGTTACCAATGTGGAAGTCATCTCTGCATGTTTTTCTGCTTACTTGTCGTTGAGGTATTTGACCAAGAGCCATCCTCCACACAAGCAGCTAAGAAAGGTTTTCTGGCTTTCCAAAGGGTAATTAGCATTGGGCTGAGGTTGTTAGGCTGAAACACCCACTGAGCTGACTGCAGGGGCTTCTGCTGTTCATTTGAACTCTGAAGACTGGCTGACTTCTGCAGTCTGAGGGCTACGAGGGAAGGAAGGAACCAGCAAAATGAGATGTTTATATACCAGCAGAAGTTGCCTGGGGCAACAAAAGCCTCTCTGTTTACTCTTTTGGCTACTGTGAGTGGGAGATGTAGTCCCTTCAGCCACAGCTGACCTCTGTCTCCACTGCCTGCTCTGACAAGCCTGTGGGGGACTGACAAAAGCCTTTCTGTGCTGAAGCAGCTCTTTCACACTCGTCTTATGGAGCCACTGCTGCTTCAAGTGACTTCTGAGAGGGAAAAATGGAGTGTAAAGTGCTGTGTGAGAAACAAAATGGAAAGCAGCCAGACATTTGCAACATGAATTTTGCTGCTCTCATACAGTCTTCATTGTCACAGTTTAACACCGAGTCTTCTGACTGTGGAGAAAATAGCACAAGCCTCAAAATTTGTCATTTAAAAACTCACCATGAGGACTGAGTATTGTACGGCTGGAGCTGAGAGAAGAGTTAGTAACAACCTTCAGATATTTAGAAAAATAGTCAATCCCTGTTGCTTGGTATCCAAATGATCATTCACAAATATTTACGAGGCCATGGTGACCTGCTGGATATGCTAATGATATGATCTGCTCCAGATCAGATATGTGTCCTTCATAAAGTCAGCATATTTCCCAGTGCTTCAGATCATTTGTTTTGATTTAGTCATCAGTACTTTTGAAAGAGATGCACATTAGAGGAAAAAAAAAGTTGATGAAATTGCATGACTGATTAATATCTTGGTCTCATAACAGATGTGAGAATTTTTTTCTCTTTCTCAGCCTGTGCTTATGTATAAAATAATGTAGCACACACGTTTTGTTGCTGATTTGTAGCTTGCTAAAATGTCAACGTAGTTTAAGCTGCCACACTGGCAGTTCAAAATCTTTTTATTCTAAATGTTGAAGACCCATCATGTGTGCTGGCCTTTGAAGACTCCATCAGCTGCAAAGGACAGAGTAACAGCCTGACTTTGCTTTTCCTTGCATAATCTAAACAGGAGTCTGAGAATACCTAGTGTGCCAGTTTTCTGTGTCACATTGTTTATCTCATTCCTCAAACTTGAAAGCCACATACAACATTAATTTATAGTATTTTACACACATTCATTGTAAATAAGCAGTAGCTGTTTGAAGCTTTCTGTATAACTGGGATTTAAGATCAATTAGAAAAGCTGACCCTTCTTTCTTTGAGAACAGTAAGGGAAAATCTCGTTAACTTCTGGAGGATTGGGACCAAACTCTGTGTTATAACGCATGACCTGGTTTGTGTTCAGTCTCATTGACCACAGGAGTAAGAGCAGACCTTTGCATGTTGGTTACCAAGCTTCAAGTGATTAGTTTTACTTTGCCATGAAACCTTGGTTAACAAGAGCTTACAGGCACACGTATCACTCAGAGACCTTTGAGGTAGTTCCACGGAGCAGCATTTTTCATTCTTTCTCAACAAAAAACAACTTAACTTTTAGGAAACTTCCAAACACTGCATCAAGCAGACTTGTTTACAGTTGCCCACATCTATAAAGCAAAGTTGTCTATGTCCATTTACTTTTGTTTTGTCTTCTCTCTCTCATGTTTTTTCTGTCTGCTCACTCACACACATGGGAATTTTTAAGGTCAGGGCCTGTGTGTTTTATTGCTGTCACTTCACAGACTAATTTTTGGCATTCTTTGGACCACTGGTGGCTCAGGAACCACCCAAGAGAGTGGTTGCCTTGGGACACCCAAAGCAGCAAGAGTGCCTGGTCTGGCACCCTCAGCAAGACCAGGCTGCTGCTCTTGTGCTGGATCTGTTTGGAAGCAGGGCTAGCCTCCTGCCACAGGTGATCTGATGTGATGAAATAGTTCCTGCCAGATTGGCAGACTGAAGCCATTCTTATAGGTAGGAATGGACAAACACATGACAAAGTATGT
Source organism: Aegotheles bennettii (assembly GCA_013398125.1). Taxonomy (NCBI): domain Eukaryota; kingdom Metazoa; phylum Chordata; class Aves; order Caprimulgiformes; family Aegothelidae; genus Aegotheles; species Aegotheles bennettii. The sequence goes on along the minus strand of VZRW01007625.1, from coordinate 527,802 downwards.
AAAACACATTTTCTGTTTGCATACAAATACCAGTCATGGTCTAGCTCTTGATTCATACTCAGTAATCCCCCACCAATCACTGTATGCCACCATTCTTGTCATATTGTATTGATCTTCACGCAGCACCCAGGAACACACATCAGGGATTGAGACTATGCTACATTACATAATGATGTTCAAATATTTAACAGAAATCAGTTGTTGCATGGGGGAACTCCCAGCTGGGGTGTTACAATCAAACACAGGCATGGATAGAGAGTGCCAGAGGGGAATGCAACGGTCTATGTGTCAGCATGCTGACAATTGAAGTGTTCTCAGGTTGTTTCTCAGATTTCATATAAGAGTTTGGAGAAGGATTTGAAAGTGGCTATGGAGGCTGATAGTTGTATCTCTCCAACATTCAGTACAATGTGGAAGAAAGGATGAAAATGCACATTTAAAAGCCTAGCAAGTGGAGCTGTGTCAGTTCCTGATTTGAGATGAGAGCAGGTGGTGCTTATAATATATGAAGAAACTTAATTTTCCTTGAAAGCATAAGAAGTTCACCATTAGTCTGAAAACTCTTGGAGGGAATCAGTGGAAGGCACTCAAGAGGGAAAGTGAATTGTTCAGTGGTGGCATAGGAGGTGCTTAGGGAAATTATTCTGATGACTGTAACTGCAGAAGGCAGAAGGCAGATACATTTATAAAACATGGAGAAGGAGATGTGGTAGTAGTGAAGACCACAAGATAAGGAGAGTTTCCACAACTGTTTTCACTGGCTAAATGGTAAATATCATATTGGACACATTAAGCAAGAAAAACATGCAAGACAGATGAAAATAGGATATGGTGATCTATAGAAGAGTGGAGATCAGAAATGTGTAAGCCTGAGTGTCACGGAAATAACAATGGTGTTATCCACAGTAAATAAACAAATCATTTTGGAAAGGGCTGTGGGTCAAGAGCTTGATTTTCACCACTTTGAGATAATGGCTTGGACTTCTGACAAAGATGCACTCTAGTGTTTTAACTTGGACAGAAGGAACAAACTTCATCAGAGCATTTAAAAAACTGCTGATTATTTCTGTATTTGAGAAGTACAATGTCAAAAACAGGGGATACTCTTAAGAGTAGAAGAAAACCTGCAGACTTTGCCACCCATCCTCAGAGGCTGAAGTGAGGGGAGAATGACCTGAGGGTAGCAATGGAAAAAGTGTTACAAACACTGGAAGAAGGACCACGGGGAAAATCTATCAAAGGCAAAGACATCAACAAGGTGGAAAAGATGAAGATTGAGATTACAAGGCACTTTTGCCAGAAAGCTTTTGGGCTGAGTCTGGGGGCAACTTGATCAAAGGAAGTGGAGGATTTGGTGAAAGGAAAAAAAAAAGGAAAGAAGAAAAAAGGTAAGGTGTAGACAGTAAACATCATTTTTTGTGAGCTGGATGGTAGAAGGAAGCATTGGGCAGCAACTGGGGAGGCAAGTAGGGTTAATGATGGGATTAATGTTTTTAAGGGGTTACTAACAAAAGCTTATGCACTGAATTCTGGCTTGTATGCAAGGAGAGCTTATCTAAACCAACCAATTAAGTAAAAACGGATTAAAGGTTTCAGGAACTGATTGTACAGATGAGGGAGGTAGATAACAGGTCATCCACACAAAGAGGAAACGAGAAAGATCAAAATAATCATTTGGGAAACTAGCATGTTCCTTACTGGTTTACTGTCCTGCTTTTGCATGGAGTATATACCGTTCTGTATTTCAGCTGTTTAAAACAAAAAAAAATATAGTAGGAATTAATTTTTTTAGGCAAAGCAACTGAGTTTTTGATCAAGAAGGTCAAAGTACCCAGGATGTGTGTGTTCAGTACTTGTGCAGGGAGTAAGTTTTGAGTTTTTTCATGATCAGTAATGACAGCTGTGTTTCTGAAACCATCACCAAAAGGGAAAGAGAAAAGACAAGAGATGTATTTCTTACTTCTAAGTAAATTTGGCAGTGTAGTTGGCGTGCACCTGACAACAGACATTTGAAGATGAGTAAACATGTTTTTTAAAAACTTTTATGAAGCAGCAAATGCTGAGAATGGAGGCTGGTTAAGCTGTGTTCTGTTGACCAGATGAAAGTCACAGAGAGGAAAAGTGTTGCTCAGCTCTCATGTAAGGAGGTTTCTGTCAGGCACCTGCTCCTGTGGTTTCTGACAGTCCTCAGCTTCTGCTGGAGGTTGTAGCAGCAGGGAGACTCTCTTGTGTTTCACAGTAGGCAGTTCCCTGGAGCAGGCATCCGTGCCCTGGGCTGGGCAGCCAGCCCATCTGAGCTGTACCCCAAAGCTTGTCACAGGGAGAGCCTCAGTGCTCTCCTGCTAGCACTGACCAACAGAAGGGAGCACATTTCCTCACGTGGAGCAAGGGATGCTTCTGGAAGTGCTCCTGGTCTGGCAAAACACCTTGTGAACTGCTGTGTTACTTCCATTGTGCAGATGACTAAGTGAGCAAGAAAACAATCTCTTTTGTAGCAGTAGTGCGCAGGCTTTGTTTTTATTACCACATTATAGTTTTAAAATCAATTATATCTGCAGGCAGCAAGCAGATTCTTTTAACTGCAATGATAGTCAGCAGTCCTCAGGCACCATGCACCATTATAGAGTGACTGAGACAAATGATCCCCTGCTGAAACCCTGCTGCAAAGATGCCCCATGTCAGCAGCAGGCACGAGGTATGTTGGAGCTCTGCAGGACAGCCTGCTCCTATGCCTCCCTCTCAGGAAATTCAATCTTTTTCTTTGACATTTCTATGCACTGGGCCACACTGGGATGGGATTTCTGTGTGAGATTTTGTCTGTAGATGTATCTGTCATATGCAAGAGTTGTCCCATGTTTCTTGGGAACTTGGTCCAACGCAACACTTTAATCCCATTGTTTCCATCCCTTGTATTTGGAAACAAATACAAACATATACAGCTCACATATATGCATATATAGGTCACATATATAGAGATCACAATGGGTCACATAATATAGTTATGAGTCTGTATGTTTCCCAAAGTCAGTATTGAAATGCTGGTTTAATCTGACTGCATGGTTTTAAGGAGTGGAAATAAAACTCTGGTGCTTGGAGGAGGCTGCCCCTGAAGACCTGCCAGTTCTTCTGGTCTCTGTCACCTTCACAACTGCCTCCCACTCTCTCCAGCTTAGCCAAAGACCTGTGGTGGATTCTATTTTTCATTACATTAGTTTTGGGTTTTTTCTGTTGTGTTTTTTTTTTTGTGTTTGTTTTTTTTTTTTTTAATTAAAAAATTCATTTCAGTTGAGAAAACAAACCCAGACAGATGAGGAAGGAGTTTCAGAGAAGTCAGAACATATTTGACTGTCAAATTCAAAACAAAATGCTCCATAAAAAAGAAAAGTTCTTTTTTCTGTTTAGTGGCATGAATACATGATTTTTGTTTTGATATTCTTATTTTTTGTTGAGGGAACCAGAAGGTATTTCATTTGGGATTGGCATAAAGTAGACATTTTTATCTGGCCATTATCCTCTTTGGCCAGGTTTGTTTGCCTGATAATTTCAAAGTGATTTCAGTCCTGAAACTCTGAATATCAGGCTGCTTTGCCTGTGGCTCAGCTTTGCCTCTCTCTGCGTTCTGAAAATCTGGAAATGCGTTTTTGAGAGAGAGAGATTCAGCTCCAAATCATAAAATTAAATAACCCTTCAAACTTTAGGGAATTCAAATTGCCAACCAGACTTCAATCCTGAGTTTGGTAAATGTCAACATCGTTCCTCGGGCAGTGAAGTGGGGTGAAAGAAGAAGTGTCAAATAGGATGGGGAGCTGCCTTAATTGCTTGATTTATTTTTTTTTTCCCAGGAGATATTTAATTCAGGAACACTTGGTTATTTCGTATCTTGTGACACTGCTTAGCCTTCTAATCTGGTGTTTTGGTCAGATGGAGAGAAGCAAAGACAGCTGTTGATTAAACAGTGTAGATGTTATTATGTGACTGCAAAGATGCCAGAAAGTTGTCCCATTTGCACTCATAATTTATAAGTAATCTAGAAATATGCTTTGAGGCAGTGACTTCATCTAAAAAAAAATTGCCAGTTCAAAGTGTATTAGTGCATGGGTGCTGAATATGGCTTGGCATTAAGGGTTTCTTCATCAGCATTAATTGGATTGAATTACCTGCAGTGAAATATGAGCCCTTTGAGGAAAAACAGTTCTTGTTCTGCTGGCTTTAGAAGCATAAAATCCAGTGTGTGGGGGGGGAAGACACAAGAACCAGTGTTCAGGCAGTCTAAGGCAGAATAGGAGTGAGTTTGAACATGCTGTGGGTATGAAATTGTAGCCAGGGTGAGGTGAGAAGGGGCAGCCTTTGGAGTGAAAAGGGGGTTTTGCTGTCAGAGCTGCTGGACGAAGAGCAGAGCCCTAGACAGAGTGTGAGGCCACAGAGCTGCATCCAGGTCAGGGGCAGCAGGGACTGGAGACCGGTGGAGCCAGCAGGACAGGGGGGACCCTGCCAGCCACCCCTGCAGGCAAGGGGAGCACAGGGCCAGCCAGGGCAGCCTGGGCTGGGGGGGCAGAGCAGGAGGAGTGAGAAACTGCCTCAGGATGGTGCAGGCACAGTGCTTCAGGAGGGTGAGGGTGCCCCCAAACTCAGAGTTGCCTACTGCCTGAAGTAAGGGACAGTGGTGAGGCAGGGTGGCTCTGTAGATCAGCATTTGCAGTCCTCCCAATTTGCAACAATATGAACCTTGTCTATTTTATGTGGAACCAGTAACTTGAGGTTTCTATCTTGGATCTGCTGTATGTACAAACAATATCTTCTAAAATATCCCCCATATAACCTCCCGAGTATCCTGGCTTTGTTTTGCTTTTTTTTTCCCTGAGTAAAATCTTAGAGTCTGTATGTGTTGCTCATCTTCATTACCGTGATTCATCAGATTTTAAAGATGAAAAGAAAATATCTTTCTAATAAATTAACGTTACCATAGTAGCAGTTGTAAAAACAGTTGGGGTGACCTGAGTAATAAGTTTTCACTCAATCTCTAGCCAAAATGTAACCTTTCAGCAAACTATTTAGGTAATGCTAAACAAAGATACTGGGTCTGAATAAACCCAACTTGCTTAGAAAAAAAATATCTCTGTGGATAGAGCTCCACCCTGCTACCTGCTTATCATGTGCTTTGTATTGACAAAGGGCAGGGCACACAGCTTTACTAACCCTGCTGGAGTGGCACTCAAGAGCCACTGTGAAGGCCTCTTCTCTTGGATTGTTTTAGCCGAACAGGAGCTGTGGATGAACGTGTCAGTGCGCTTCTGGGCATGCCCAGCTCCGATGCCTTCTGATCACCCTTGGCAGCCACTCTAGGTTTCTGCAATGTCATGTGGCTAGCTACACTTTTAATCTGGCAGTATAACTGCTATCATTTAACTAAGTATGTTTATTACCCCAGACTTTTTTTGCACTGTAAAAGTCTGACACCTTGTGCATTAAATATATCTTTCCAGGAAAGCCACCAGCCTTTTTTGTCAGGCATGTTCATATGTTACTGACAGGAGCTTCATTACCTGTGTGTTGATTTACACTAACGTATTTTGCCGTGTTGCTAAGCATCTTATTTCATAATGCTACACATAGGGTCAGTTAATTCTGACAACCTGATGCTGTTAGAACATCTTGAGGCTTATGGATAATGACATCGAGTCTTGTGTACTTAATGATCAGTGCAAGAAACCCTGTGAGTCTTTCCTTCCAGATGACACTGTGCTATTAAATGACTGGCAGAGGTGAAGGCAAGCTGTAGAATGGAGATTATGAAAAATAATTAAATAAGATTGATAGTTGCCTGCTACAAGACAATCAGTGGGTGATGCTCATTGATGTAATTTCTCTCCATTTCTTGCAATTTTCCCATTGAATATTGCAATTAAACCACATAGCCAAAAGTCTTGCTCCTACCAAAAATATCATTCCATGAAGCTTAACCATAACAACTGTATATCACATGCCTTCTTTTCTGCCTAACTTTGCCTTTCTCATCTTTGAAAAACACCCTAAAAAATGATGCATTCTGTCTCCCAGCAATTCTTGTTTGAAGTACTGAATAGTAGCTGTTACAGGTACTGTGAATGTGCAAGAAATGGGTCGGTAAGTCCAGAGGTAAACAACAGGAGACAAGTTTGCCCTACAAACACAAATATCATTTTGAAATTAATGTCCATTAACCTACAGTTAGGTGAACTCATATTTATAGTGTTTGTCTCACTAAAGGGTGTTGCTAAAGAGGCCACCATGGTGGTAGCTGATCACGCTAAGTGTTTCTTTGTGTATCATAGTTACTTAATTGGAAATGGTTTCATTATGGCAGGGCACACTTATGGGATATTTGCTTGTTTTACATCAGAACAACAGTTTTGCAGGGAACCAAGTACTGTTGTTTATGTGAAAAAAAAAAGGGAGAGGAGCCCAGAGCCCAGCACAGAGCAGTGATAGGCTCCTGTTGGAAAGTGGAGCTGGCTGCCCAACCCATTGTAAAATCCTGTTTTCAGTTATTTGTAACTTTGTTGAACTGGAATAACTTATGTTGATTTTTTTTTTCAAGTTACGTATTTGAAAAAATCTATCCCATACTTTGGAGTGGTGTAGGAACTTCCAGGTTAAGTGATGTTGGGCCCACAACTCTTGGACATACACTATCAGTTCCTCTTACCCACAATTTGATGTAATCTGGGTATTGACATCTATGCCTTAAGGGTGCACCCCTTTCTGAAAATTGTGCCTCTACAAGTGCTATGACAGTGGGGTGTTTGATTTTCCAGTTGTGGTTTTCTAAGGCGGCTGGGATGCAATTTCTCCTCAACAGAGGAACTGATGCACAAGGGAAGATTAGAACACAATTAGAAATGGTGAGTTAAACTATGTATGATCCAAAAATGTTTCTATCTTACAGCAATAATGACACCTAATTTAGGCTTATGTTTTGCTGAAATCATGTAATTTTTGACTAACTGTTCCCACTATCACTATTTTTGTCAAAAAATAGGGACTAGAAACTAACCTGGTATATTTGCTGTTTAGATTTGTTGAAAACAACAACCCTTCAGCTCTGGTCTCTCCTCTCTGTCCTCTTTTTAGCTTTATTTTACCTCCTTTTTTAGCTTGAATTCTTCTATCACACCAAGGCAGAACTGAGAAGATGAGATTAGGCCCATTTATTGAGGCCTGATTGCTTGTACTGAACATGGGACAGGGAAAATAATTTGATTAGTTTTCATAGAACCTACTTCACTTAATGGCTGAAACCAGCCAGCAGCAGGGACTTCACAACTTTCCTACAACCTAAACTTCCAAATATCCCATGATAGATATTCACCCTTTTCATCCAGCCCCACGTGGTATTGGGAGATCAACAGAATACATTCTGCATGTGAGAAATGATCCAATCTTGTCATGGCTTTGGTGCCAGCAGTTGCCCTTCTGTCAGGTGTGATGCTCTCTTTGCATGAGGACAGCTCTGCAGGTTCTGTGCAGGCTATAGGGACGAATGCTGAGAAGACCTCCAGTGCATGCGGGAAGCTGTGATCATGGGGCACTGGGCCCGTGTGAGTGCTGACCTTAAGATGGTCAGTCTCAGAGAGAGGCTTGAGTTGAAATTCTGGTAAAATAATTCCCATGTCTATTCTCTGAGCCTTGAAAACTTGTAACTTGATTGAAATAGGCAATACTAATCTGATCAAGGATTACCAAGGGAAAAAGAGAAGCAAATACTGTTCTGTTCTACAAGCCATCTTCCAGCAGCTTTTTCAATAAAACATGATAAATTGCCTAAAAGCCTCTATTCAAAGAAGAGAATATTTCTGTTGGAAATACACTGTAGTATTGTTTGAAATAAGAAGTTAATGAAAAAGGGAGTCAGTATGGGCAATAAAACACTTGCCATTACTTTGGGATTTTTGTTTCTTCTGTCAAGAAAAAAATGTTCAACACAAGCTAACACACCTTTAACCATGACTTCTATATTTTCAGGGATTAAACATCTGAAGAGTCAGAGTGATTCAGCATTTCCAGAGGAAGAAGAGGGAGTTAGTGAAAGGGAAGAGGAGTGGGGCCATTAAAGAGCGCAGAGCTGCCTCGAGCCCCATCACAGAGAGAAACTGAACTGCGCAGCTGTGCGTGCCTCAGACCATTCGCCATTGCTTGTGTCCCTGCAGCCCCACGCTCAGCGTGCCGGCCATGCCAGGGCTCCCTGGGGAGTGCCCTCGGCTGGGATTTAAAACCACCTGCAAATGTGTTCTGTCATCCTTATACCTGAAGATAAAACACTTATTTTAAAGTAATTATTCTTTCATTTTCTATGACTTAGAAATGTAATTTGCAAATGTGTTGTACCTGACGTCAGTACTGCCAGAGCTTAACTACTGCCTGTGAGCTGTACTCTAAGACCTGTTGTAAATAAAACTGATTTAAAAACTACAAAATAAATAATATGTTCATTTAGACAAGATTGTAGATTGTACAGTGGGTTTGTCTAGCGTACAGAGGAATGTTTGTATAAAATGATCCTTTCAGTTAAGGGCAGTTTTTACCAGTATTGTTAGAGTTACTTGCAGTAATGTAGATAGGAACAAAGTAAGCAGAGGTGAGTCTGAGTCTGGAGAAGGATGCAAAAACACTCTTCCCCAAGTTTCCTGGATATGCAGGACTTAAAGTACTTGTCTTGCTTTTGGTCTGAGGCTTCCTAGTCAAATCAGCTAAAATGATTTCTCCTTATGCAAGACAATTGCTGTCTGGGGGCATTAGAAAAAGTTTCAATTTGAGTCAGAGGAAACACAGGAGCGTGCGAGACCTGTGAGCAGGGTCCCACGCATGAGCTGGGACCTGCAGCAAGTACCAGGTATAGCCTTCTCTGAGAAAAAGGGCCAGACCGCTCTGAATTTGTCAGAGTTTCAGCTAGTGAATGGCAGCATACCAAGCTGCGGTGATTTAGCATATGTCTCAGCTCTAGGGTCTTTGGTTGAATTTAGAATGGTTCATATCAACATTCTCATTTGTTAGACCATGAAAACTCTGTGGCATAAAATGAAATAAGATGGCGAAGGAAAACCATGATTCTTCAAAGTTGCACTTGACAGATCATTTCTTTTTTATCAATGGTAAATTTTCAAACTAATTCACTGTCGTTTGCCTTTGATACAAAGTTTTCCCCTTGGTTTCATTTTCCACTGCTTTAAGTCTCTTATAAAAAGGGGAAAAAAAAAGAAGGAAAAAAAAAGATGAAGTGTATGAAAACACAGAGCCTTTTGTCTATGCCTTGCATGGTGATTTCAATCTTAATCGAGGTCTTCCATGAAGACCTGCTGAGAACAGGATCTGTCAACAAGTGTTTCTTTATATTTGGGAGCCACCATTTTGCCCTCCATCTGTATCTCTGTATCTGTCCTCTTTGTTGCCATTTTCTGTAGAAATACTGCAAACAGGATCCATGACTCCAGCTCATCATGGGTATGCAAGACAGACCAAAAGAAGGACTCCTCATTTGTACAGAAGCAGCTACGGGACTTACAGGACTGAGGGCTTTTTATGCCACAAACAACAAAAAGAAGGAAGTGACACTTCAGAAGCCTTTGAATGAACCCAAGTTAATACTGGAACAGTATCAAGAAGAACTGGGCTCTGGTTCCAGCTTTGCCACAGCTTTGCTTTCACACAGCACCAGGCTCTTCACATAGTTACTCATTCCCACAGAACTCCCTGTTGTAAAACAGTAATTGGTGTTTCACCTGGCACCATCAATTTGTGTCGCTAGCTAATAAAGCGTTTTTGATATTATTATTATTTTGATATTGCTAATTATTAGTACCTATCAGCTTCAGATGAGGGCTGTCCAGGATTTAGGGGCAAGTGAAAAAATGTGTGTGATTTATAATACTTGATACCAAGACAAGGTATCGAACACTTTGGAATCTCAACATTCCAAAGGCAACACAAAACACCTGATAAGAGCTTGGAGAACACCCTGTTTCAGGACGACCGTTGAACTTGGGAATGATTATATTTTATAAATAATAGGAAAAAATAAAAAACAGATTTAATTTTAAATGGATCTGAGTGTTTCCAGGATTGTTACTGCAGCAACTAGAGGACAACTATTCTGTTTTACAGTTGTGATCTGGATGAAACATCAGGGTCTGATAAGAGCCTCAGACAACCGTGCCAGTATTTAGATGTGTCTCTAAATCCAGGTCTTATAATCTCCCCATCTCTAAATAGTCCAGCTGTGTTTTATCATTTAAAAAGTTTGTTTCTTTCTCTCTTTCTTGACCCAAGGTTATGCAAGCAGCTTGTCTGAGTACAGGAATAGACTCCTTTCTGGCAAAGGGACAGGACTTGTTGCAGAGATTTTACTATAGATCCATCATGACAACATTTGCTAGTGGGACCTCATCTGAAGGACAGTCAGGATGCACATTTTTTTATACAACAGCCATTTTTAGCTTAAAAAGATAAGTGAGCCCTGTTTGTCTGCTCTTGCACTTATGAGGCACATAGCAAGTGGAGCTATAAGGAAAGAACCAGTAAAACAACACAGCCCAGAATACAAGTGGTTGTCACAAAGCGGAGCTGAAACACTGCAGTGGATTTTCAGTGAATCCCATGACAGAAATGCCAGGGTGCGGGAGAATCAGAAAGGAGGGTCAGGAAAAGCAGCCTGCTTACTAAACCAGGCGTTTTCTGGGGTTTGTTGCAGTGTCTGACATTTAAAAGAACAGCTTTAGATAGAGAGCTTTTCATATGCTTTGGCATGTACTTGAAAGCCCCAGTGGTCTCACAGCACGGGGAGCTCCACACCTGCACTGGAGCCATGCAGAGCCCTTCTGGGGGGCAGTGGGCAGCCACTGTTGCCTCGTGTTTATGTCATGAAAAGCATGGATAAAACCAAAAGAAATCCACTAACTTTGCCTTTTGTTTTAGTATAAACCACCCAACAGGGTGTCCTGGTCGGAGAGCACCAGGATCAAACTGTGCCGTGGTGCCTGAGCCCCCGGCCCCGCTGGTGCCGCCCGCGCCGGGGCAGTGCCCGTGGGGGGGCTGTGCTGGGGGGGGGGCAGGGCGGGTCGGTGTAAAATGGCTCCCCAGAGCCCCCCTGGGGCTGGGGCTGCGGGGCTGGGGGCGCCTCCTGCCCTCCCTGCCCGTGCTGCTGTGTGCCTGCAGCCCGTCTGCTCGCTGGAGAAGAACAGCCTGCACCCAGGCAGGGCGCCTGCCCCCGCCCCCTCCCGTAGGCCTGGCACAGGCGCTCCAGGGTGGGGTTTCTTGTGGGCTGTTGGTGGGACACTGGGCCCAGGCCCCCCCATCTGCTGCCAGGCCCAGTCTGGGACTCCTCTGGTCTGCAGGTGGTCACCGTCCTGGAAGTGCAGTCTCCTTAGTTGCATATTTGTTTATATACAAAGATGTAAATATATTCAGATATATAAAAAATAGGGCATTGGGAAATAGAAAGTTGGTGAACACTAAGTATCTCAGGGAAAATGCTAATATAAAAACATTGTAAGGGAAAATTGCATTGTCATGTTCCCTGTTGATGTTCATGTTCTCTCCTCTCACAACACCTGCACCGGTGCGGGACTTGTATGGATTTGGCAGGAGCAGTATTTTGAGAGATGGATTGTATTAGTGCATTTTCCACACACTGGCTGATAGAAGAAGAGAGCAGAAAAACCCCACCCAAGCAAGTAATGAACGTAGTTCTTTCCTAATGAGCAAATCTGATTTGTGCCTTTTCCCCCTATCGCCCGCCATTAAATCCACTGCCTTACCGTGCTATGGTGCATTTGCTGTTGTTCTTGCTTTCAAGGTATTGCAGGAAATGTTATCTGCAGAATTGAAAGGAAACAGTCTCCTCGGGCTGTTCTCGGGGTCTTTTCCCAGTATCCCTTAACTCATTAACGTACAGTGGTTTAAAGATGTTTTGTTACTGCATTTTACAGCCTTGTTTCTTCTGCTGTGCTTGTTATTCTGTGACAGACTCTTCCCTTCAGAGAGATTTATTGAGACATTGTGCTAATAAGTCACTTGGAAATTTTCCATGGTTTGACTTACAGGATGGTATATGTTGCTTATTCTCCAGGTGCAAAACCAGATAATTCTTAAATAGATACAAAGAGCCAAGACTTGAGTCCTTTCTAAAGCATGATCTCCACTGAAGTCAGGAATTTTTCTTGAGCACAGCCACAAGTTTTGCCCAACAGCATGCTTTTTTCTAGGAAACTATGATGTGCAGTGTACAGGAAAGCTGCTCTTATTCTGTTATCAATTTAATTATGGAATTTCTTGCTTTTTTTTTGAGATTGCCATAAATGTTGTTGAAGTGTTCCAAGATTACTCCACTGTCTTCTCATAACACCATTATTTGTTCCCCTTAATGTAAACTGAAAAATCACCATTAGCTCTTGTGCCACTGATATTATTGAACCAAAACTCTACCACCACCATGTTGAGGGTGTGCTGGGGCTGCAGACAGAGGCCTGTACCTGGGCCAGGGACTCCCATGGTGTCTGGGGTCCACGCCAGTCAGTAAAGAAGGGACATCCAGTCCACCTGCACTTCCTCTAACAGACTGCAATACTGAGGGCCAGGCCGGTGGTAGCTTTTGCTCTTTAAAAAAATGTATTTGTTTTGCTTCACAAGGTGAATTGTTGAGTGGCTGCCCAAGCTCTCTCCAGAGCTGATCTGGGCATGCTGCAATGTTGCGGGTGGTCAGGGAGGGACCTGCGCCGGGCTCCTGCAGGTTGTGGGGCTGCTTTTGTATGAGCCGAGCAATTGGCACCATACAATGAAATGTCCCTAGCTCAGTGCAGAGTGCCCCCCTCATTTTCTTTCTCTTACAGGTCGAGACACAGGTTTTTATGAGGGACCTTATTACTGCAGTACATAAGGCATCCTCTATCCCCTAGCCCTTGGGGGCATATTGTTAAGGGCATATTGAAAACATGCTGCCCCTAGAGCTCCCCTTTCTTCATCTCCTATGGCATCCATGTTGGTGTTGAGGCCCACAGCTGTTCTGTTTTTCTTTTTTATTCTTTTTTGTTCTCTTTTTTCTTTTTCTTTAGCAGCTCAGTGCAATGGTGAGCAGCAGTAAGAATTTCAGTTCTGTTGGTTCCCAATGTGTGGAATTACATTTGACCTTTTCATGCAGATCTTGGCAACAAAGTGGTTGCTAAATGTCTCCTATGCTTTGCTGTATTCTCTCTATCCTCCAGTGAGGACAGCAGCATTTCAGGCAAATCAGGCAAGATATTTGTGCACCCTCTACTGAAGCTCAGACTGCTTGGTAAGATGCTACTAATCTCCAGTTACAGCAAAGTTGGCTGATGGAGTTTCTACAAGTTCAATTTCTATATTTCTGCTATAATTTTTTGAGGGTGTGGGTTTTTTATTTATTTGTTTTGTTTATTAAATAATTGGGCATTTTAGGGCAGAAAGGATATTTTGTACTACTGCTAGGACAAACATACTGTTTCATTTCTGTAATGATTCGTTTGCTTAGTATATACTGACCCTTAGTGGTAAACTGAGATTTGAATTGCGTAGCCAGTTTTCTAAATTTTGCTTTTCTCTTTGGCCAAACTGTTCAGAAAATGGCAGGAAGATTTGCTGTGCATCAGGATAGTCCATCTATGTAAATAGCCCACATTGTCTTCAACAGATGTAATAGGCATGTTAAAATAATGATGACAGGTGTTATTAGCTCTTCTGAAGGGAGGGCTGTGGGAAGCAGGGGTGTCGAAAGGTTATTCCAAAATGCAAAACAAAAACGTTGGCATTGAGAAGCAATACTCCCCACATAATGAGAAACAAATAAGAACTCAGTATCTGGCACTAACGAACACCTCAAGCTAACTGTGGAATGAGTATTAATTAGGTTCCCAAAATAGCATCTTTCTGAAAAGCAGCTGAGGTGTAATATTGCTTTTTATTAATCAAAGCAATGGGACAATGTGAACTCTGCAAAAAATAAATGGTTTGCAGATGGCTGTGTGCATCTCTAATAATGACAGAAGAACACAAGTTACAGCTTTAAATGCCAGAGAGCCTTTCTGTGTCTTCGCCTTTTCAGAGAGCGATATTTGCAGTTTTCAAGGCAGTGAGGAAAGTGTGTTGGTTTCTTATTACATTTTCCCTGCAGCATAAATTCTGTTGATATGCTTCCCTAATCATGCTAATTATACTGCCATATGTTGCTCTCATCTTTCTTTTTCTCTCCTAATGGGACATAGATTCTCTCTTTTGAATATGTCATTTGTTTATTACATTTATCAAGGGTTTTAACATTATATGGGACTTTTAATTGCTTTTTTAAACACTCAGCAGATTGAATATTAAAAACAGACATGAAGGTCAATTATAAATAATTTTTAAATTGCTCATGCCATTTTTACTCTCTAATTTACTGGAAATATCAACTCTGTAGCCCCACTCCTCTACCTACTAGTTACTTGAGAACACACACGTCCCCCAGGACTACTCTGGCTGCAGTCACAGTTCTGCCCTACCCCAAACTATCTTGTGCCTAGCAGAAGATGGTCTTTCTAAATGCTAAAATAAAGATGCATCTTGCATTATGACATTGCATTACAATGCTTGACACAAATATGCTGCCATCCATTTCACTTGTGAACTACCGGTGTACCCCAAACAATAAAGCTGAATGTTCATTGCTGACTGGAAAGAAAAGTAGTTCTTTCTCAAAGGAGAGAGGTCTCAACAAAAGGAAGCACTATTTCAATAAAAAAATGTAAGGTAGCTTAAAGTTGAATAGTGCTTTGTACAGAGTCCTTAGACCCTCAGAGTACCCTTCACTGCAGAAAACAATCTGTAAACCAGCTGAATAAAGAGAAGGTAAGAGACAACCAATTACTATTCAACCATCAAATTAATTCCTGGTATAATAACACTGGCTCTCTTGCCTTTCATGGAATTGCATCATAGGTGAATTTGACCCTTTTGCTCATTGAATTTAGATGAAGATAATAATATCAGTCTTCACACAAATAAATAGGAAATACTTTCATGTTATTTGATGTTTGTTATTGTATTATGATACAAATTCCAAAGTCTTATGGTAATGCATCAGCATTAGGCCCTATGTGATGATGAGACAGCTTTATAACTACAGTCCAAACAAAAGTGAAAAAAGGTCTCTTCTGCTTAACTGTGTTTCAGCACAAGGCCCAGAGTGTACCTACCATATTGATTTTGACCACCCGTGCCAGGACCCCACACCGGCCTCCCTGTCCCTGACAGGGGCTAGGGCTCTTAACCTGGTGGCTGCTGGCTCTTTCATGACCTTATTTTTGTGCCACTGGTGGCACACCATGTCAGCAGAAAGGGTCCCCAGCCACTGGGGTGCCTTGGCCCAGGGGAGCTTTGGGAGCATGACTGATAGATGACCACAGTTCAGATCCGACCGGGCTATAAAATGGGGCCCCTGCTGGAGACCCCTTTGTGTGGTTCTCAGAGCAGTGCATCTGTGATCAGAAGACCTTCCCTTAGGACTGGGACAGCACCCAAGGAAACTTCCCGGGACTGAGTGCCTTCATCCCATCACCTTGGTGAGTGAATACTTCTGGATATCCCCGAGTGAGTCCTCGACCCCTTTTGTCATGAGTGATTCCATTTTCTGGGTACCCTTGAGTGGGAGGTTTTCCCTTTTGTCAGCAACTGTGTGCAGATTTTGGGTCATCTTTCTAAAAGGACTCTTCGAGAAACAAGAATTCTTCAGTAAAGTTGTGTAATATTATATTCCCACCTGACAGCTGAACTTGTGGTTTACTCTGGTCCGTCAGCAAACTGAGTAATTTTGATTGGAATAAATCTTTATTTTTGAGTAGCTGCTCTGTTTGTTTTGTGAGTGCTTCTGTCTAGCATCCGGGCTCGTGGTTTGCTTTGGTTTGTTGGAGTGTCTTGAGTGACTGCTTTACCTCTTTTGTGGGTGACTCTGTGACACCACCTTATTTATGTACAATTTTATATTACTTCAGGTTTGCAATAATAACCTATACAGGATGTTACAAATGCATAAAACTCATCAGCTTTAAAACATATATTACGTAATTTGTCAGAAATGCATATTTGGTTAAGATATTATCTATCCAAGCGCAGCTCATGGAATGTTATCTACAGTTCTCTACAAAAGGGCTATGAGGAAAGGACTTGCCTAAGCACAAGGGAAGTGTTTTGCAGCAAAGTTGAGCCTAAAATAGTTCAAAAATCCAGTTTTTGTAAGAGATTTTTCACATTTATAACTTTGTGGTTATGATTTGCGTCTTTGTTCCCAGGGAACTACTGACACATTCACAGTTCAATAAAACTTCTGAATGTTTGTCCTGGGACATGGAAAAGGGGTCTCTAAAGATCCATTAAATAATTAAATGACTAAGAAAGTAAAATTATCCCAGGGAATTGGCCTGAATGTTTGCATAGTGTGTTTGACAGAGGACACTTTCTTTTCTTCATAGTATTAAATGCCATTTCCATTCATTTTTCCATACCAGTTTTCAGGAATGCAGTTTATCAAAGAATGATTTAAAAGTGGATGCACTCCCCTTTCAGACAAATCTTTGTCTGCTAAACCACTGTAAATTGAATCTCTAATTGCTGCTGAAGAATGTTAGTCATATTTACATTTTCCTCTTTCTCATGTAGTAACTGTATAGTCTCTTAAAAATATACATTTTAGACACCACTGTGGATCTTGATTTATTTGTTAATGTGAAGTTATTCTGGGCACAGTAGTGGCTTGTTAGACTACTGGCACCTATATAACAGAAGAAGGTCCTTTGTGCAGGTAGCTCTGATAGTATCTGGGAAAAAGGAACTGCAAAGAATGTGATATGAAGTAGTTGCCTAGATTTATTTCCATCATGTACCTTGTTGGGTTTTGGTACATGTCTAGGTCAATGGGAATCTTTATATTAATTTCCAATTTGAGTAGGAAGGGGCTCTGTTTATTCCCTGCTCCACTGAGCTTGGCTGATTAAATTTACACTTTCATGGAGGTGCCTCTGAAAGCCGTACCCTTCTTAAAAAATCGGTGCTAACATGAACAATCCCAGTGACTCCATCAATACCAACCCACAGTAAGAATTTTTTAGGGTAAAAAAAAAATGTTCCATTGGTCATGGTTTTCTTCATGTGAGGGTTATTTTAGCAGTAAAGGCTAAGAAAGCAAGACTTGCTTAAAGAAATTGATTTCAAGCGTGCTATGAGGATCCGAGTGAGCTTGTACAGCAAACCAGCACAGTTATGGAAAAAGTGTAGTCACAAGAAGGTCAAAGGGTTGGCAACAACCATTTATGCTCCATCACTTTTCAAAGCCAACTGTGTGCAAATGAGCAAACACGCTTCAGTAAAGCAAATGTGTAACTAACATTCAGGAGCTTCACAATATGTGCCCTCAAATCAAATTTATTTGGGAATATCATCATAAGAAATACGGACAAATACAGCAGAATAAAAACACACAGTTGTAGACTGCCTTGTTGAAAATTAAATAAAAAAATACTGGCTAGATCATAATCCATAACAATATTACATAATATACCTGTCAGATATCCAAAGATAAAAATACAAAATAAAACTCTTGAGGGCTAATCTATAGCTACAGCTCCTCAGTGTGCTCAATGCAGGGGTACATGCCCATAACGCTGTGGGAGAGACGCATATACAAACACCACTTCTTATGGCCCCATGCAGTGTTTTGGTAGCGCAGCCTTACAGGTTTCAGAAAGAAATTATTGTTGAGGGAGAGGCCCCCTGGAGAAGCCTTTCTGCCATCCAAATGCAAATTTCACCCAAGGTCAAAGCCTTAACTAACATGTGTTGGCTATCTCGATCTTCACCAAAGCACATTCCTCCTCATCCAAACCACACACTAAGCTTTGGGTCGTGTCCAGGTAAAATCTTGCTAAGACTAAGGGAATTAGCTGGCATTAAAGAAAAACTAAGGACTTTTCTTGTATTTCAGTAACATCTACCAGAGTGATTAAAACTGAATACAAATGAGCAAATAAGATTATTTATACACAGATCACATTTCTATAGTAATGAATGAGTTCTGCAGGCACCAAGTGCTTCCTGTGAGATCAGGAGCTCCTGCTAGTTTTTGCAGTGAGAGATCTTGGTGTTGGCTATAACAACAGGACACTGAGAGCCCCATAGGATGCTTTGAGTACTCTGCAGAATCTGTTATAATTTCTGCTTGTACTTCCAGGAGAAAATTCTTGCAAAGTATATAAATCATGATGGGACAGAAAAAAAAGTCAAGTTCAGCTATGGTAAAAGTCTGAAATTAAAAATACAATAAAAACATTAATTTCTGATTGCTCCAGACTTTCAGTCTCAATGAACCATAAATTACAATGCTGAAGAACACTGTAACAAACAAATACCTAACTGGCCTAGTTTTTAAAGGTATCCATAATTTTTTGTTATTTTCAAATTTGGTGGGAACTGCAGATGCTCAACATATCTGAAATAATGTCTCAAGTTCTCAAATCAAAGAAGATTTTCCACTGCCACAGCATATGGCAATTTACAATTTTAAAAAAGTCTGATGTAACCGTTATGTTTCTTCTCATCATAATGACAATAAGAAACCAGAAGATGGTTTACGTTATATTATAAAGCAAAAAAAGAGTCCAACATTCCCAAAAAGGTTGAAAAGGTGCACGGAGTGATCCAGGCTACTAATGATTTGCTCAAACACCAGCAGAGAATATATAAATTCTTAACTCTTAGCAAAAAATACCGATTGCGTTAGAACATATATGATACAGTTTAATTTGTTAACATTTCATTTGTTACTGCACTGTACAGAAATGTGTCCATGCTAAATACAAGCCCTGGATCAGATACACAAAACAATTTAAATGCACTTTTTACATCCTATATGCACAAACATTTCTTAAGTTAAAACTATGCACAGTACTTATGCATAGCGTGTATATGGCTTACATATTCAATGACAGAATTCCACCTTTTGGCAGGCCCTTACCCCAGGGCTCGGAGCTCGCACTGTTCCCAGCTCAGTTTTGATTGCTCTGCTGTCAGAAAAGGGACAGTCAACTGGTATGGACATGTGAGGGTCCTTCGGTTTAGGGTGACTGTTTAACAATTCCTTCTTCAATCGGGACAAAGAGTGCCCTCGTTGAGGTTGAGCCTGATGCCTGCTGAGCTCTGGTTAGATCCCTGAAGCAGCAGATGAATAGCACATGGGTCTCAATCATCCATTGGCCTCTGCACAGAGGGGAGTGCCACAGCCCCCCCACCAGTCCTCTTTAGAGCAGACCATGGCTGATTGTAAAAACTTTTTGGTCAGTGAGGTAATAACCACAGGGTCCAAAAAGGAGAACTGGGAGTGCAGTGACCCGAGCCACTCGGGTGCCTACAATGTGAAGAGGAGCATGGAAGTTTCCTGGCAGGTTCCAGCAGAGGAAAATGAGGTTGACTGCAGCACATGGGATGCCTGGGCAATCCAGGAGAGGTCACATGCAGCTCGAGGGAAGTGGAGATGAAAATGGAGTCTCTTCCTGAGCACAGTTCAGGCTGGAGGGCTCATTCTGAGGGTTCTTGCAGAGGTAACTGCCTGTGTGCTCCATTTTTGCTGCCTCTCAGGGAAAGATGGTCCAATGTTGTTTTTTTTATGAAACAAATGTTAGCAAGGATTTTGCAGGATCCATGTTGTCACCTCTGCATTTGAGACAAACCATGATGTAAGGCCTCAGTGTCACTTTCCAGTTCTGTCTGAGAGGCAACAAAATATTTTGCTGAATCAAAGCAATTTTCATTTATTCCTGTAGTTGTCTCTTCTGCCCTACAAAACAGTAAGGACCAGCTTCATGGTAGGGCTGACACCATTGCTGATCTCTTCGAAAAAACTACAGGACTGACAATGTTTTAATCTTTAATACTGGATGTTATTTAAGTATTTTTAAAGAGATATTTTGAATACTGATTTGTTAAACACCAATTCTCTCCATACGGCAGCCCCCGCAGTGGGGAAGAATCATCATCCATGCAGGCTGGTCAGTGTAACTCTACAACTTCCCTATACAGTCTACTTATTTTAATTTCCAGGTATTTTAAGGAAGCTAACAAGTAGGACTTTAATGTTGCATGCAGCGTGGTTGCATGAACAAGTATCTATACCAATGTTACATTCTGACTGTCCATTTCCATTGGACACCAGCAGCAGTGATACGTGAAAGCAATCCTGGGCTGATGATAGATGTTGTGTTTTCACATGTCTCATGGTTAACTGGAAATGTCTGGTGTCAGTGATGCAATAAAGCAAGGTCCAACTTTGGCTGAAAAAACTATTTTTGGCTAGTTTAAAAAAGCAGAAGAGGAAATAGCAACAACAAATACAACTGAAATCTTGCGAGTTGTTGAGTGCTTTGAGTTACCAGCTCACGGTTTTATGTTCTATGCTTTTGATCATTTTGTCCAATCACTTTCCACAGAAACAGGATGATCCAAGAACAAGTTGACAGATAACAGCCTCTGAGAGCATGGGGTAGGAACAGCTAGAGTTCTTTTCTCCTGCAACAGAGGTCAAATAAAAAATTCATAAGCAATAGATTTTTAATACCTTACTTCCAGTATTTAAAATACATGAATTAAGGATGTTTTATTGCATAACCATTTAGTCTGACTTTAAGGATTGAGAGATATAAAAGTTTTGCTTTCCCTTTTTTATATTTAAAGGCTTTTAAGGGGACATAAAAGTGGGGTGTACCATGTCCCCATTTAAAAATGTTGTAATAAAACCACAACTGGAACAGAACAAAGAGGACAATAATAACAATCAGCAAATCTTTATGGTATAAAACAAAAATGACAAAACTACCTGTCCTGCCTGAAATGTCAGAAGCTTTTAAGAAACAGGAAATCTAATTCTGTATCAGTGCTTCTTTCTGCTCAGTGGCTTTTACTATGTCTTCTGACTTCTTACAGTGTTTAGGTTCACCTGGAAGAGAAAAAAATGTGATTGGAAATGCGAGTGAGGAAGTTAACCAAATTAAGAGAATCTGTACAGCCCTAGACAGACAGGAAATGTTTGTCCATGGCTTTTTTAAGGTTAAAATGAGGTTTCAGGCACTGCTTTCTTTAATTGCTTTCTCACTAGAGTAAGCATAGGGTTGAATTAAATAATCCTTATGGTTTATCCATAAGGTAAAAAGGATAGAATGAAAACAATAGATCTGATCATGAAACAAAGATATGAAGACATTTATATGAGTAAGTGTTGTAAAGTGGGTTTGGTTTTGGTTTATTTTATCTTCCAGCTTACTAAAAGTCAAAATTCACCCTCTGCAGTGAAGTGCTGCTTAATTCCTCTTTAACTAACGCATTCAGACTGGGAGTAAGCTTCTCTCAGATAATGAAAGATGCCAATGTCAAGTTCTAAGAATTCAATTAATTCAATCAGATAGAAGTAATGACACCATGTGACACAAGTAGCTTTCAAACTAAGTGATACAACATTAATTTCAAACCACCAATCATAATATTAAGCTGTTGCTTAAAATAATTCCTTCAATAATTTTGAATTAGTACAGCTGAGGAAATCATAAACTGATTAGAGATAGTAGGCATGGGGACAATGTAGCAAACTTACGGTGTTATTTACTAACTATATAGTAACTTCTCAGTTTTACCCAGCTGATTGAGTGATCTCTCCAGAGATTAATAATGCTGAACTGAAAATGTGAAAAAGGAAAAGCACAGAAATCTCAAAAGTGGAAAAGATGAGCTGGGAGAAAGAAAAAAGTTGTAAAAATAAAAATACAGGCAGGGGAAGATTTTTGAAAGACAAAAAAACGGTACAGGGAGCTGAAAGAGAAAGCAGTTGACGTGATCTGATAGGAAAATTGAAAGACAGCAAGTTGAATTTGAAGAGGTGGCTCATATTTACGAAAAAAGAAAACGAGGAAAGGGAGCTCATGAGAATGAGCGTGAGGAAAGGAGAAAATTAATAGCTATGAATTCACCATGGCTTCACTGTAAACAAGTGAGGATTGCTACTGATTTTACCCTTGTTTCATTGCCACGAACAGTGGTGCTGCCCAGTCTGTAATGTGACCAACAGTGGATGGCCATATTCCTCCAAGCAGCATTCTTCCCTGTGCCCCTTATTTTACATAAATTTTGTGTGGGTGGAATATAGACAACCAGCTCTCTAAAGGATTTTGTAGGCTCAAAATTGGACTAACAAGAATTCAAAAAAACTTCTCCAGTTCTTTCAGCCTGCAGTTGTTTTTTGGAAGGATTTAGCAAAACTTTTATTATTATCCATTAAAAAAAATAATAGGGTGGGGACAGGTATGGAAATAAAATCTATTGCTCTAAATATTTATGTTTTATACTTGATGTAGAGTGGCTAGTAGGGTTTTAGGAGTGGGATAGGAGTGGCTTGTGGAGGCCTTAAACCAAAAATTTTGTATGTTTAATTTCCATAAAAACTAAACATTGACTTCTAAACCATACATAAGTTTGTCAGTGTATCAGATTTTGTATGTGATAAACTCTGCCCTCTAAATGGTTGCTAATGGCTGTTATCTTATAATCCCTATCCTTTTTATAAACACATCATTTGTTTGGAGGCAGCTCTAAGGTCTCCCCAGAGCCTTCTCTTCTCCAGGCACAAATACTAATGCCTTCCCATAGTACCAGGATTCTGGTTTACCATTGCTATTTAGCCACACAGGAACCAGGCACCATGGCAATCTGCACCTGCTTTGCACGGATGCGGAGTGTTCCTTGCTCGGCTGAGCACCACAGGGCCATGGCTGCACTGAACGGTCACTAGCATTTGATGCCACTTGCATTACCATAAATCAAACTGGCACGTTGTTGATGTGGATCTGTCTACCGCTATTTAACCTGGTCACCCTCCAGAGGCTTTCAGTTACTGACTGCTGATGACGTTGAATGCTTTGTATAACTTGATGTGACTGGGTAGTCCTCTACTGTCATATGGACTGAAGTTACTGATAATCTGTTTTATCACAGATTTATTATCTCCTTTATAATTTGATATTAAGGATTAATGTGGCTATCATCATGATTGAAAAGTTAAAAGTGTGCCAATTAGCATTTATAAATCATTGAAACATGGAGCTGTTTAATTAAACATAAGCAGTTTTTAAAATTAATGTTCTAATTAATAAATCACTCAGGAGAAAAGAAAAACCATCACTTAAAAAAATCACCTTATAATAGTTCCACTTAATCTTGTAACATTCAATTAAATGAAAGTGAGATGATGGAAAGGACAAAGGTGGTGTGGAGGAAAACGACATTCAGTCACAACTGGAGTTCTTGTAACAGCGACCCTCCGGTTCTCCCTTCGCACTGACCAGGACACAGGGCAGAGCCACTCCTGTTAATAAAACGCGAGAGTCTACAAGAACCACACCTAGAAAGAGATGTGATACAAGGAGAGGAAAACAGTCCTTTTTTTTCTTTTTTTTTTTTAACGGGGAACCCCCTCAAAGTACAGCCAAACATTCCATGACAGTTCCCAGGAAAGCAGGTGTCTCATCTTCTGTGTTCCCCAGCTCTGATACAACCCAGCTGCTTACTCACAGAAAACTGAACTGAGTCGTCTGCTTTTTATAAACAGAGCAATGACAGCTAACGTATGATATTTCAACCTGAATATGTGCTTTTCTTTTTACTTTCTGTCTCGTTCTCCCAGCCCCTGTGCCCGCAGGTGCTTACTGCTGTGCCCTGGGAGTCAGCAAGCTCTCTGGACACTGCTTTAGCCTCTTATGTCCCCTCCTCACTACAGAAAGTACAGAGGTAGAAAAATCTAGCTTGGAGAGTGTTAGTGATGTCCTGAAAGATGCATTGTGCTTCTTAGAATAAACAAATAACTGTAATTTGGGAAGCAAGGAGAAAATGTATGGCCATGTCTATGCTACCTTCTGTTTACCTGAAGTGACATTCCATTGAAACGAGCTGATCCTGGTTAAAAAAGAGTCCTGTCTGGATCCGCTACAAAAGTGGGGATGCTACCCATGCTACATCTCCCTTCTGTGCCAAGTGCTACTCTATCAGACACAACACACTCACTGTCGACCGTTTTGAATGTCGCTCGTACAATAAAAAAAGAAGAGTGTGAAAACAGAGTGCTGTGCTATTTGTAGTTATGAGGCTTCCACACACACTGCAGCAATGAAAACACCACTAGTATTAAGTATCTACATTCAAACAACAGTTTAATGCAATTCCCTCCATTTAGAATATTAAATCATTTCACCACTGTGAAAGAAAAATGTGAAACATTTTAGCTTGAGTTTTCCCTTTGCTATTTAATATTGCAGACTATTTCAATACTAAATGCCTGCCTTGTCTTTCTTTTCAGTTAGCTTTAACATTGAGGCACAATCTCTGCAGAGGTACTTAAGGTTGCTGCTGAAACTCAGTATTAATTCATTTGTCTGAGTCAGGACCTGAATCTCACCATGCGTTTGCAGAAAGTCTGCTGCCCTGGCTCCTGTGCACTGGAGGGATGGAAATACCTGCAGTGTACTTGTTTAATGGGCAGGTACAGAAAAAGCCCACTATGTATGTTATTTCTCACTGAATAGTAACATGGCTTATCTCCTGTCCTTAGGAAGTAAAGTTTTAAGAATATGATGACATAGTCAAATACTCAAAATATTTTTCTATGACAGTTTTAAATTTTGGAAAAATAGGGAAAATGCAAGAATATTATTAAAGTCTAAATCAAACTATTTTATAACATAAAACCAGAATGTAATTGGTATTGTGACTGACCAATAAACCCCTAAAGAGAAGAAGGCTCAATGAGGAGACGGCCAAGGAGGATGTGCCCATCAAGCTCAGGAGATAATGCAAGAGGTGACTGGCCAGAGCTGTTGCAAAGAAAGCTGACAATCCCAACACCAAGGGGAGCAGAGGGTGGCCTTTCCTTTAGATGAGCACCTGTGCCAGTTGAGTGTATCCACTAACCATATCACAACCGGTGCTGTAGATCTCCCTGAGTTCATTAGAAGAATGTGGCTGTCTCCCTAGTTAGCCAGAGCAGCACAGAGGGAGTGAATACACGGCTCAGCCCAACACAGAGTACAAAAACTAAATAACTAGCAAAAGAATTTTGAAGAGAGCAGCAGCCTTGAGCTGGCTTCAACCCATGTGCCTTACTGGTGACTGGGGACACCCAGTGTTGTATTGGTGCACATATTCAACAGACAAGTAGTGTGAATCACAGTGGCATTGGGAGTGAGCAGTGCCTTGCAATTGCTCTATTTTGCTAAGCATAACTTCCAGTTGCTTTCAGTATATTTTCTATCACTCTGCTAAATCAGAAAGCCCACGTAACAGCAACTATCTTCAGATAGGTAAATTTGATATTAAACATTACACCCTTCATGAGTGGAGACAGTACTGGACTCTGACACTAATATGCTACAGAAGACAAGCAAAACATTCATCAAGCTCTCCATTTACCTGGGTACTTATCTATGCTGGAAATGAACACAATCACTGAAGGAGATAAATGAGGGTAAAATCAACACACCACAGTGAACAGAAGATTCACATAAAATTACAACTAAAAATGCCTTCAAATATCACATGCCTTTAAAAATAACATCTAACCAATATCCTTATTCTATGCATATTAGCACTGTACTAAAAATTTTTGATAGTGTAAATCATAAATCCAGCTTCACCTTACGGTTTTCTGACTTGAGGGACTATGAATTACTTGTGAGGGGATCCATGAAAGGTTCATGGACCTAAAATAAACCAGACAATGGTTTGGGTTGGAAGGGACTTTAAAGATCACCTAGTTCCAACCCCCCTGCCATGGGCAGGGACACCTCCCACTAGACCAGGTTGCTCCAAGCCCCATTCAACCTGGCCTTGAAGACTTCCAGGGAGGGGGCAGCCAAAACTTCTCTGGCCAACCCGGGCAGTATCTCATCACCTTCATTGTGAAGAATTTCTTCCTCATACCTAATCTGTATCTACCCTCTTTCAGTTTGAAGTCATCACCCCTTGTTCTATCACTACGTGCCCTTGTAAGAAGTCCCTCTCCAGCTTTCCTGTAGCCCCTTCAGGTACTGGAGGCAGCTCTAAGGTCTCCCCAGAGCCTTCTCTTCTCCAGGCGAACAACCCCAACTCTCTCAGCCTGTCTTCACAGCAGAGGTGCTCCAGCCCCCTGATCATCTTTGTGGCCTCCTCTGGACTCACTCCAACAGCTCCATGTCTTTCTTATGTTGGGGACTCCAGAACTGGACACAGTATTCCAAATGGGGTCTCATGAGAGCAGAGTAGAGGGGGAGAATCACCTCCCTCAACATGCTGGCCATAATTCTTTTATTGCAGCACAGGATACCATTGGCTTTCTGGACTGCAGATACACATTGCTGGCTCATGTTGAGCTTTTCACCAAATAACACCCCCAAGTCCTTCTCCTTGGGGCTGTTCTCAATCCATTCTCTGCCCAGCCTGTATTTGTGCTTGGGATTGCCCCAACCCATGTGCAGGACCTTGCACTTGGCCTTATTGAACTTGATGCATGGTCCCACCTGCCAAGCATGTCAAGGTCCCTCTGGACGGCATCCCTTCCCTCCAGCGTGTTAACCACACCACACAGCTTGGTGTCATCAGCAAACTTATTTTTTGTAGGCTTAAGTTGGCTAACCAGGGATGCACAATTCCACTGGAAAAAATGTAAGGATTCACAGATCTAAATAGGTGAAAAGTCACTACTCTAGAATACAAGATCCAAAGAATTGTGAATGAATAATTCTCTGAATTTCCCATGACAACAGCATTTTGACAGTATAATATCCTGTGACAATGTAATTTCCATTGTCAATAGCAAGAATTCATGACTACATTTGTTCACAAACCATATCAAATGAACAGTTCTTAATCTAATTTGAAGACCTGTTCAGAAGAGAATTTTACAATGGCTGGGCACATGTTTGATCAATGGTATAAGCAGTAGCCTCTACTTTTTACACACTCTCGCCAGCAGGAAAGGACACAGCTTGTAGTGAAGGAGGGCTTGGAGAAAATCCCCTTCAGTTCCACTTAATTTTCAAAGATCTTTATACAGTAGTTTAAGATTTTCAAACAGAGATGTTTAATTTCAGTAGACAAATGTGTATTTCTATATCAAAACTTTCTAGGGCAATCAGCAACAACTGAGATGTATGCTGCAAAACCTACAATGGCTTAGGTGGAAGTTGGCAAATCCCAGTAAGGGAGCAGTAGCTCATCACTCAGCCCCTGGAGTTGCCTTAAAAACAATTTGCAGCTTCTCCTACTAAGTGATTAATCACTTGATATAGTTACATCTCCTGCTAGATCTCCTCTTTTTCTATGACTTGTTATTACTCTATGGTCTAAGTACTACTCTCTCTTCAGTGATGCAAGAGCTGAGCAGTGTCCTCATATGAGCTCTGGCTTTTAGTTCAAGACCTTACCAATATTATTTATTTCTACAAAGTAATTAAATCAATCTCATTTATTTTTTATTATTTATCTGAACTCTTTTTGAATATTGCCATCTCTAGTGAAGGAACATCCTTAGACTGGTGGAATTCATGTTATTAAATCTTTTTTTACGATCGTCAAGACAAAAAATAGCATCCAGATCAGGTTTGCCTTTGGAAATACACTATTACAAACTCAACCACTTCTTACCCTTTTCATAAACTTTGCAGTTTGGAGTGTTAAAATACAAGGTATTCAGTAGAAAATTCCCTGCCTTAGAAAATGAATGAGACTGGCTTTTTTCTAAAATAAGAAATCTCTGTTCTCCCAGGAAAGGTGGAATGTAAAGATTGACAAGGCAACAGAGTGCACTGACCGCATGCTGAGTTGTATCTGACCTCTCAAGCAGCATTTTTGCTGCTCAGCCATCTAAAGACCCCCAAGGACAGCTACACCACAAATGCCTTCTGCATAGTTTGAAAGATAAAAGATGCAGCTTTTTCTACTGGGTCCCTCATCCAGGAGCCGGGAAGCTTTTCTAAAGTACTTACATTTCAAGCTGGGCTTTAATACAAAAATCGGTGCAAAAATACATGTCAAAAGACAAAAATGTCAATTATTAGACAACTTCAAATGCTGTTAAATTGATTTTAGTGTAAATATTTTGATTTAGAACCCCAAATTAGCCATCTGTTATTTCTGATGGAAAAAACCTGTCAACAATAAAAGCATGGAGCACTGGAATTTGAAACTCTAAAGTGGGAGTTCTCCATAAAAAGCATTTTTGAGAAATATGCCAAGTCATATACTTATGTCTAAACTAAGCCTAATAAGCACTTCAATGCTGCTGCTCAGACAATGCCATACTTCTGGCACAATATTGCAAGGCTCACTGTCATAAAAGCATTAATGAGTTTAGCATTTTAATTAGAAGTGAGGAAAAGAAGTGTCATTATATGTCTAGTTTATTCTTATTAGCCTAATACCTCAAAGCTCATTCTAACAATATGCAGATTCAGATAATAAAATGAAAATGAGCAGGGTCTTTCTCTTACTTTGATAACATCTATTCCTATCGCTTGGACATCTTGCCTTTGTCTTACAGTCACCAGATACTAAATCATAGTCAGCTTGTGATAAAATACTAACATTCTAGAAAACTATTCTGACATTAAAGGGATTTTCTGGTTGCTCTGCTTGTCCTGCAAACTAGTCATGAGGCTGAGCTTTCTTATTAAGACAATGACACAGTTCCATGCCTACTACAGTTAGCAAATTCCATCTACTTGAAGTTAATTCACGTTACATTTATTACAAAGGACATGGTTTACAAAATAATAATCGTATTAGGTGTCTAAACTAAAGGGGGTGCATTTTAATAGCATAAGAATAATTACCTATTTGAAGAGAAAATGTTAGATAGTTCTGTTTTGAATGTTTCCCACAAAACTGCTATTTAATTGCAAATATGCACCTTTAATTTACTTCAAAATCATTCTTCCAGTTCAACTAAAGGTCCTTGTATTTTATGTAAAAATTTTCTTACTAGATACCAAACAGCTAACATCAAGAAGATGATATTTGTTTATATCAAACAGCTTTTATTTGATGGTTTTAGGACACTGCTGTTTCTACACGTCTGAAGAAACTGTCTTACGCTGGTGGTTTGTACAACACCTTATTTCAGTATTTTACATTACTGTCAATGTCTGATAGGGAGATACCAGATACGAAGGGAGATACCAGACACTGCTGCAGCTTCAACCCGGACAGCTTCATTAGACTGGCTGGTGCTCTGTGATGAAGCATTACCATTCAGTGGGTCTGTATTCTGTGTTTCTTGCTGGGCATCGGTGAGATCTTTCTGGTTCGGATCAGAGTTAGTGCATTTTTCTGAGTTGGATTCATCACTCAGAGGAGTGTCGAAAGAGACTACTTGTGGCACGATGGATCTGGGAGGACAGGTTGTACCATCGCTTCCCTGACTACTCTCATTTTGTATCC
Source organism: Aegotheles bennettii (assembly GCA_013398125.1). NCBI lineage: Eukaryota > Metazoa > Chordata > Aves > Caprimulgiformes > Aegothelidae > Aegotheles > Aegotheles bennettii. The sequence goes on along the minus strand of VZRW01007625.1, from coordinate 498,285 downwards.
TTCTTGTCTCTTCCTGTAACTGTGCATCTGTGGAATTTCTGCCTTGGTCTTTTTCCTGTTCACCAACATTTTTCACAAGTTCTTCTACAAAGAGGGAACAAAATATGTGAATTAGACAAGAAGGATATGCCACAATTGTTTGATTTCAGAGTAGTGACTGATAGAGCTGCACATGGGAACACTGTGAACATCAACTTTCTGCATGAGGACATGTGCACTGGTGTGTTTAATATGGGTCAGTTCCTGCTCCTGATTACACTACTGTAAGTGAACCATAGTGGTCTGTTTCTGGTTTGATCTCTAATTTGTACCTCTTCTTTTGGCTGTAGTACAGGGCAAAGAGCATCATCAGATACACTGTAAACTGAAGGATGGGAACGGGAGGACCCCATGCTGCAGGCACGTGCCCCAGCAGTGATGTTTACCACACCAGGACTAGGAGGAGCAGAGCTCATCAGTTCTGCAATAGAGAAAGGGCATGGAGAGGAGCATCTTGCTGGGGATGGGAAAGGCATCAGAACTGAAGGGAAGCCCTGAAGGAAGTTGGCCTATCAGCCTGGAAAAGTCCAAAATGTCCGCTAAGACAGAGCTTCAGCTGGGACAAGTTATAGAGGGTTACACACATGCAATCCAGTCCTGCTGCCACTATGGCTAGTGACACACACGGCATGGGAAGGAAGAAACAGAGGAGAAAATGTCCTTCAGGGACAGCAGCTACTGGAGAAAATAATGTTTGTGGAAGGCTCTATTCCTTGCCCTATTGCAGAGATTTGGAGAACAGTGCAAATGAAATGACCCAGAGTAAAAGGAGACAGAACAGAGCAGCACAGAGAGGTGGTATCAGGAGGAACTAGAAGATGAAAAAAAACCAGAGAATAGAAAACTTGTGATAGAGAGTAAATAGTCTGATAAAAAAATAACTGTACCATCTTCATGGACGGTCTATTTCTCTTGCTTTTAGAATCTCTGTTTCATAAATTCAGATTTTAGATATCTGTATACTACTATGGAAGATACAAAACACTATCAATTTAAACAGTGAAAGCATTGCAGTTTGAACAATACCTCCACAAAATAGTTGTGTGATATTGCATAAAATTTCTAACTTGGCTGTGCAAACTGTGTTAAGATAGAAAGTCAAGCACTGAGATATTTTTTGAGTTCAACAAGCAGCATCCAGAAACTCTGGTTGTGAGTGACCAGTCCGAATCCAGACCAAAAGTGCGTATGACAGCTGAAAGAAGGCCCAGTCTGCAATCACATTTCTACAGTCAGCATTTGGCATCTTCGTCACCTCACTTTTCTGAATCCAAAGTACCCCCTGAAGTACAATTTGTCCTCTTAAATGGGACAGGAAGGAACACCTCCAAACCAGAACTGATGTGCAGAAGCATGGAAGAGTTAGATAATTTTCTTTTGTCAGTTCTTATACTTTCTGTCATACTTTTAAAAAATCAAGAACTTTCAAATTTGAGCAATCTCTAAATTGTTAAGCCAGTTTTTTTACAAACCATAGAGACCTGCTTGTTCTGGACTCCAGATGTTCTGAAACTTCAACAGGTACTCTTTTTCTATGGACCTCAATGCAGGTCTTACAAAGAAGTGGTGGGGCCAAAGACATTAAGAAATATGCATACCCATCTTGATGCATATCTGATGTTCAATCTATATTTGTTAATTAAAGCATCTGTCTCTCATGGTATAATCTACTTACCTAAGGCTTTTGACCCAAGAAACTGATTTACATCCATATTTGCTTCCATATGACAGAGTTATAAGCATTTTTCCCTAACTTTATATAAAAGCCAAGGAAATCCAAAGATAAAATATTTCAGATGCTGTTCAGATGCATCAGTAAGTTGAGGAAAGCAAAGCTGAACTATAATTGCACATAAAACTGTAATATTCACTCACGCTACAAAAGGTGGCTTTTTTAACCTGAAAGCTGTAAGAACTGACAGATTTTTTCTTACAAAATGGTGGTTTAGGACAACGATAACAAGAATTCAGATTTTTCTTGGTGGCTGTCCACTTTATTCTCATACTAGATGTCTCAGAATATTCATATGGGCAAAAGCCACTACTATTTTTCAGTTCATAAAGCCAAATATCTAAACTCAAAATTGCTTTCCCTCACTCTGCACCAAACTTAAACTGTCAAATGAAGATTAACAGTTTAATCAGAACAATGCTGATGGCCTGTTCTTAACTTCTGTCAATCTGGTCTCGTATTTCTGAGACTGCTCTTGAGATGATCTCAAGCATGTCTGTTTAAGGATATCTACAACACAGCCAAACTCTAACTCAGGTCTATGCACATCTGATGGACGCAGCTTTGCAATGGAGTATCTCTACACCACGATACACCTGATAACATATTAGCTAAATGTTCTACCTATCACATTTAAACCAGTATGATACTATTCATTCCAGAAGTCAGCAGAAAAGAAATTGACAATATTTAATAAGAGTAAATAGATGAATATGATTAAACAACTTTTTTGGCCCTTTAGAATACTTCCTTTTTTGGGGGGCGGAGAGGGGCATGGGAGGGGTATCATTTAGGCACTGAACAGTTTAGGGATTTTCAAATCCATTCAGATACAGACGGGCAGACGTGTCTTGTGCAGTGCAGTGAACTTTGTTATTGTTGCTACTGGTTTTGCTCTCCCTGTTTTAACTTGGTAAAAATGCCTGGAGCCAGGCCTGTTTACATATTTTCAACTGTTTGGTATTGTTTTCTTTACAAGAACTGAAGTGTTATTCCACAAAATTTGTGTGAGTTCATCTGTAAAACAAGTGGCTTCTCCCAACTGGTCTGTTAGGGGTGACTCAATCTTATCCCTCTCTTTTGTATTTCTATGCCATTTCTGAACTCCTAATTTAAATCACTGTCCTTCAGGAGAAGCAACAATGGCATTTGATATGTAAACATGGTAGAAGTGGTGTCTTTCTTCCCTTGTGTTTGGCTGGGCTGTTGGCAAAATCATTGTAATTCATTGCTTTGTTTGGAAAACTGGTGGGAGTCCTAAGGCAACAGCTAAATTTCAGAATAGTTGAAAAATTCTGGTACTTTTGAATCTACAGAAAATGTGTTAACTAGTGAAGGTAACTTCTTTCCTCTCTCCTTTTCATGAGATATTACTCTTCTTTCATTAAGCCACCTTTTTTTTTCTGCTTAATAAGTCTCTGAAAATTGAAGTGAGTTCTTTAAGTTCTTTTTTCTTTTCTTTTTTTTTTATTGTTTGCCGAAGTGAATGTGAACACTGAATTCTTGTCAGCCCAGTAAAGGACTAAACTGTCCGTGAAACACTGAAACTGTCACATGGCTCAATCCCTAGCATCGTGCCATAGTACTCGGTGGTCTCCAAAGTATCGCTGCTTTGCTGCTGCAGAAGCTCTGGTGTGTCTGTTTTATCTGCTACAGCACCGATTTTCACCAGCTCAGCTATGATACTGTCTGTGTATGCAGCAATGCTTTCAAGACATGCTCTATTAAGTGGTGAGGAAGCTTTCCTACATTTTGGTACTTTCTCTTCTGTATATGACCATTAACTTTCTTTTTCTGGCCTTTCCATAATAAGAAAGAGAACACTCAACTACTATCATTCGCACAGTACAAGGCTTACAGGATGCCTTTCTGTCTCCAGCAACTACACCATTTGAGGGTGTACTGACTTAACGAGAGTGGAGAGGAAAAACACAAAAGACGTGTAAGCAGAACGTCTTGAATCAGCTAATGGTAGTGACTGCCACAGCACTAAACCCCAGTAAAGCAAATGTCTGCTGAATCACACTGCTGTTTTCATTGGCTGTGTTGAAAATAAGCTACAATAACTTACTGTTACAGAAAGACATGACATTGAAGTATTAAGAATTAGCAAACTATTGAATTAGAGAGGAAAGCTGTTCGTCTTCACTAAGAATTAAATTATTTGAGGAATCTGTAATGACGAATGTTGCTGGATGCTATGGACTCTGTGTATACTACCACAAACTTTGATTTCTAGGCTTGTCTGCCTTCTTTTTTTACTGGAAAACACAATTCCACAAAGCAGTGACAAAAGAGCAAACCAAGGACAACACAGGAAGGAACTGCACCTTTCTAAAAGACATGTTCTCACATCAGCCATTTTAAAGAGAAAAGGAAGAGGCCAAGAGACCAGGAATCAGCATCAAAACTTCACAGAAAATGAGAGGACTGATCCCGGTGCCTCTGGAACTCCCAAGTAAGTTTAAAGATGTGTTCAAGAGTTCCCAAACAACCGTGACTTTTCCCAACCAACCTGCCACTTTCAAACCCAAGAATACCTTGCAGTAGCCCACGGAGATATTTAGACACAGATTCCTTCCACTTTCAACTCCTCACACAAATTTCATCACAGATGTAGGAGCATATGAACCCACCACAAACCACTGCGGCAGGAGCACCTCCCCGCTCCCTGCCACGGCTCTGACAGAGCAGTACTGGGGGCACAGCGGCCGGTTTGGTGGGGAGCATGTGTGCTGTCAGTCAGTTACACAGAGAGCCCCCAGTCACACACCCCAGATACCTGAGCCTGCCAAAGACCACCTCAGCCAATAGCAGACCCCTCAGACAATAGATGACGGCAGTTCAGATCCAACCCAGGTTATAAAATGAGGCCCTGCTGGAGACTGCCTTTGAGTGGTTCTCCTTGGAGCAGCTGGTCTGTCACTGGAAGCCCTCCTTTTGGATCAGGACAACATCCAAAGTAACTTCCCTGGGATTGAGTGTCCTTGCCTCCAGGTGAGTACTAATGCACATTTTGAATCATCATTCTAAGCTTAGATATAGTTACACACTGGTAGTATTACTTCACAACCAATATCCTGAACCTGTAAAAAAGTTGTGTCTGCCAAAGTGTTTGTAATATAAGATCCCCGTTCAATTTGACTGTATTACCTTTTTCCCCTGACACCACTAAATTGTCTTACACTTTATATCACAACATAATGTCATATAGAGAACATAGCAAAGGCTTAATTAGCTATCAAAACTTTTTAATAAAATATTTGGTTAGAAATCATTTGTTAGTTTACAGTTTCCTAGGGTGGCTACCTCCACCTTTTATTTCTCTTTTGCTGTTTAGCTGTAATACAGGGGCTTGAATGCTGGGACTTTTGGGACTGGGGAAGGGAAGGGACATGCTGCTCTGAGCCTACTAGGGGGAAAAGGTATTCTAAATCACGTAGTTTGTCCTGTGCAGAGGCAGGCCAGCTCTCTGAAGTGTACTCCAGGGGGGTATATAACAGGTTCCATTATCAGGTTCAGATATCATTCCTTAGTCTGTGATTTACCAGTTACTATCAATACAAAATGTTTCTTGTTACTCTCATTTATTGCATTTCGTCACATCATGGTGAAAATTTCTCCTTTTCCCAGTGTTCTTAACACTTTTCTGGATTAGCTCAAAAACTGCTTATGACCTGAAGATTTTAGCACTGCAATTAAAATCACTGTCAGTGGTCCTAGATGGGACTCGTTTAGCCCCCTGAATGTATTTTTCTCCAACAGATTAAAAAAGTCCATTAGGGTAGATTTCATGTGCCAAACCATCAGTTTCTGTGACTGTCACACGTCCTCCCACCACTTGCCCTTCCTAGCGGCTGCTAAATCACATTAACATGCTATCAGATCATCACTCTCAGATTTTAGCATTTCAGCAGCTGTTACTCTCTTCTTATTAGTGAGTCTGCAGAGAAAATCTTTCAGACAAAATGAAACTGAACCCTGTGGTTATCGTGACTGGAAACATGCAGGACTGAAAGTGCCCGAGGGGGGCCTGCAGGTACCATGCAGAGGTCTTTCAGAAGAGACATTTGTTATTCAAAGTTGCTGCCCATGGGGGAATAATAATAATAAAAAAAGCCAATCTCTACTCCAAATATGTAATAGCTGTATTTTTTTTCATATTTTTACTGTCAAAATTAAGCACAGGACAGAGCAAGAGTCTTGCTTAGGCTCACATATTTTTCATGCCATCCTGATGCATCCAGTCTTCCCAAACATACACCTCCGACTACCTGCAGCACAGCCACTGCCAGAAGGTCTTGAGGACAAGGTTTGTCACCGATCACTTCCCATACAAATAATGCAACCTTTATTCAGGTCCTGTCACAGCTAATTCCTCACTAGAGTTACATAAGCATAAAATGGGAACAACAAGTAACAGTGCTGGTGTATTAATCTGGAGATGAACAACATTAGCATGCTTCAGTGATGGGCCCACTGGACTGGCAGCTGGAGCCTTGGTCTGTATGCTGCATTCCTTCATGTTATACAACCTGAGGTGAGTGTCCCAAGCTGTCTGTGCATCTTTTTGCTCAACTGTAAAGTGAAGATAATGATATATATCCCTGTAACTTTATTTACAATGGTATCTACTGAACAGATGGTAAGCATGACTACTGACTAGTCCATGTCCTTTTACTCTGTTAAGAGTACCTATGCTTGCCAACCACTGACCAAATTGATTAGTAAATCTTTTTATAGAACAAAATAAGCATGAAGGAATAAACATTGTAGGAGTAAGGAATAAACATTGTCTTTTTAAAATATTAAATCATTGTGCTACAATTTCTCTGTGTTATAAGAACTGCATTTTACACGGTATTTAAATCCTTCCCAACAAGTTGTGTGTTTCTTACAGCTTTATCAGCAGGTCAGTAACTTCCAGACCTTAAAATCCATTTAGCAAAACATTTTTTCTAATGAAACAATCTCTCAAGACTCACCTGAGTAACTTTACTGACCATTTGCTACAGCTCCCACAATTGCAAATAGTAGCAGCAATCACCCCTATGTGTTGAAAAAAGCTCAGAATGAAATGGTCTCTTTATCACTGTTTTGAGTCGAACAAAGACATTATCTGGTGATTAGGGGTTTGGAATATTAATTAAACATCAAGGCTTTCAAATTAAAATCCCATATGTTTGATCATTATGGTAATTCCCTGTTAACAGCCCTCCCTGAAAGGCCTGAGAAACATTCCTCTAATTCTCCAGTGGTGAAAGGTTGAGGACCCTTAGGCTATTGAGCACTGAGCTCCTCTGCATTAATTATACAAGACATGGCCTTTTTAGCAAAATTGACCCATATTATTTAGTGAGCCTTCTGTTAAGGAAGCTCTCAAACAGCTACCTAGGTACCTAAACGCTTTTCTCACTAACACAGACCTTTCCAAAACAAAGCACATTGCTCATTGCACAAGCTGCTTGCTCTGAATCAAATCTCAGCAGTAACCACCTTTTCAGGGAGGGGTAGCACCAGCAGCTGGGCCTGCTACATCTCCAGGAAAGCTGCCCTGTCACCAGCACTGCCACTGTGTCTCGGTCTCCTGCTCTGGCCTGTCTAGGCACAGGAGTCAGAACCATCTTCCGCAGCCCCAACACACCCCTGGCTGAACTGCCTCCTTGACAGTGCTACCTGCTGTGTAGCCTTACCCTGAAAAGGTGAGAGGCTGGAACAAGTTCAAGTCACGCTCAGGCAATTATATGGATTGTCACTAGTTTTCCTCCTATATTACTTGTGCATTTGTACTACTACATTTTATAGAGACAACTTCTGAGCCCGTGAACTAATCCAGGAACAATGTCTGGTGTTTGTGCAGCCCACTGACAAGAACGCAGATGGTTCTTTTAACAGCACAAGTACTGTTTGTCATAGCTCAGGAAGTGTGTTCGAAGATCTACGCTAACAGCCAGCCTTCTTACTATCATGGCACACTGCCCGCACACACGTGACCTCCTCCGTGCACTCAGCTCTTTGCAGTTTGTCGTAAATTATCCAGCTAGGAATAATGATAGCAACAACACCACTCCTTTCACCTGGCAGTGATTTACCCCTGGTATTTCTTCCCTCAGTACGAGCTCCTGCTAACACATAAAGAAAACACAATTTCATACATATGCCCAGAGCAACCTAAAGGCTTTCATCAGGCAGTACAGTCAGAGGAGATAACAGGAGATCCACACAAGACAGAATAAATTATCTGAGGTTCAGGGTCTCGGGTTATTTACTTGCAAGCTTAGTCAAACCTGAGTGCAATCTGAGGTTTGGAAATCTTCAAGTGGAAAGGGGATGTATTTCAATATTTTATATTCTTTACTATTCTTTCAATCTTACTATTCTTTGAGAAAAAATATGCTGCTTTGGATGATGGGATGAAAGACAAGGTTGGCACTGGGTTCCAGGATACCATTCCCTACAGTCAGTATCAGGTCATGTGCAGCAAGCAAAATGCTATACTGAAATATTCCAGGTGCTTATTTCGAAACATCACAGACTGTGGACAAAATATTCCCAAACGCCATTCACTTAAACTGGATCAAGGTTATAAATTGTGTCCAACAGTTATCACAAATCATTTCACTCAGATAACTGTAACCCCACAAAATCTTCAGGTATGGCTTATGAACTAAGATGCTTGATGCAAGTTTGGCTTTATTAACTATCAACTGCAAATGAAGAGTCACTTTTTGCCTTGTTTGGGTCTAATACACACTGGTTTGCCCAAATCTTTAGATCCACTGAGTCATTTAAATAATTGCCTCCAGCATAGTCCAAAGAAGCCTGCAATAGTGAATTTTGTCCCATACAGTAGGGAACAAATCACATTTCTAATAGCAAAGTACAACTTTTACATTTCTTAAGAAATGTGGCAGCACATACTACTTTGAATTGTTGATTTTGGCATTTAAAGCAGATGTCAGTATCAGTTATGATTAAATGTGCAAGAATGCACATTTCTAAACCAGACCTCTAAAGATAACCTGAGTAGCACACAGCCTTTATGTACAGGCTATAAAATTTCTTTTCATCCCCTGACCACCTATATCTCTTTATACTTCCTGAGAGAGCAAAACTGGACCATCTGAACAAACATTGACATAAAATATATGAATACAAGACAGCTATGTATTTTTATAGGTTGAAGGAAATTAAAAAATGAAAGTAGGGGAGATCTTAGGGAGTAACCTATAAAAACATTCCACCTTAGTATGTTATACCTTCTACTGCTAATTCTTTCCATCTTTCTTTGTTTGCTTGAATGATCTTCATCAGGTTGTCCTTAAAGCTTGTTAGGTCTACTGTTGCTAGAGAATTTTCTGTGGGAGTCCCTCCATCACTTGTACTTTTAAAAGTGGGTCGTCTCTGTGCTTCAGCATAGCTTACTGCTCCCAAACTGTTTTGGCTGCAGAAGGGAAAAACCCCTAAATTAGGAACAGAGTAAGGCAATTTTAATAATACACAAACAATTCAATCAAATTCCTTAGGACCTACATGAAATCAATAACTTGAAATAATAGTTTTCACTAAAGTGTACCTAAGATACAAGACATTTCTTCAGCTCATTAAGCTGTACCCTGGGAACAATTCTTACCAACCTTTTTCCATGGAATTCTTGAAAAAAATGTGACGTGAAAATACATTACTTGTAAGGTGGTTCTTGAAAGAATGTTTATGCAGCCATTTTGGAGCAGCTTCTTAGAGGTGGTATCTCTGGGATTCATAGGAAAGACATTTGCTTGATCCATTTGAAAAAAGCAAGACACAAAAGTATATGACAGGTAATTTTAGCTTCAGCTGAAAATTCCCTTCAAGGTACATGCCTTCAAGTGTAGTCAGAGCAAGATTTAGTATAGTGGTTTTAAAATCTACTTAAGAGTTACTGCAGCTACCTTACACATAAGGTAAGGTAGAAGTAAAATTGATTATTCGTGTGTGAATATGCAGATATATGTAAAGGTGGGGAAAAAAGGATTAACTCTCTTTTTTCTTTAGGATTAAAAAATCAGACCTATTTCTATCCTTGTTCAAGTAATCATGTCATACTAGGTTTTGTTTACTCAATTATGCTGCATGGTTTATCCCATTGGTACCAAAAATCATGTTAATGTGCATACAAAAGGATTTCCATTAATCAGAAAATATAGTTGCAAGAACTGCAAAACAAGAGTTAACTGTAATTTCTGTGATCCAGTGATGTTAAATGGGATAGAATGGAAAGAATAGGCTATAATTCTAATGTTTTCCAGGCACCACAGTGAAAGTTGTACCATATATTCATGGTGTCCACCCAGTAGTGTTTGTGCAACTCAGCTGGCTCAGACATTTCTGTATCATGCTATAGTCTCTCCACTCTATTCATAAGTGTAGCTCGTGATTCCATACTAAGAAAAAATCTCCTCCACCTCACCCAAGGAATGTTTGCTGGATCATAAGCATTTGTTTATCTACCACTCAGTCATGAACATCAACTGAAAATGAAGCCTGGAGCTACTAATCATTTGCAGCTGCTAATCACTCATTTGTGAAGAACTGAAAAAGTAAACAAGTTTATTATCAATAATGTCTCAGTTGAGCACTGTTCCCCAAAACACTAAGAACACCATCATAAACATGTATTTCTAGTAACTTCTACTTACTTATAGTAAATTAAATACATGTAAAGTAAATTCATTGTCAGAAAAGAGCTAGGTTCCTAATTTTGCTATTAAAATCTAACAAATGCACAGCAAATGAAAAATAGTCCTGCAGAGTTACCATATTGGTAGCCTCAGTGAAAGCTCAAAATGCAGTTTTAACACGAAAAAAATGCAGTAATAGAGGCAATATTTGTAAAAGCAGCATTTGAATGCTGAACACTCCACAGCGTGGAGTCATTCAGATAGCATTGTCTGTCAGAGCTGATTTGCTTTATAGACAACTTCTATCATGAAGCAAAAAATCAAGAGCTTGATGGGCAATCCCCCTCAGCATCTCACTTATACTCTATTTAGATCTCTCAAGTGAAATATAAGTGGAATCAATTTTTTCTCAAGTGTCATTAAATAATACTAAAATGGAAAGGTGAACAAGGAAAGTGACTCACAGCATAATAAAAACCAGAAAAAAACTGAGACCACCTTCACTACCTCCACTTCCAATTGCCTTTCAGAAAGGAAAGTATGACTTTTGGTACTGTCAATTAAAATTATACTGAAAATGGCTCATGTAGGAACTTTAATAATCCACTGCAAAGATTATAGTCAAATGGAAAAAAAATGTTGAGATACTCTGTAGAAAATCAACTTTATATTTTATACATATGTATTCTACTCCTTATTGTGTTTTTGTCTTTTTATATGCATGAACGGCCACAGTCAAGAGAGCAACAGCACACTGCAAATTCAACATAGCACCACATGGTGGCAATATTGCACAGCTATTTATGTTACTTTTCCAACTGCTAAAATAATTGCGATAATTCTGAGAATGACATTCTTATGTTAGTTTTTGTTAGTTCAACAACTAAGCAGTGTATTCATACCTGGGCGTCCCAAATGCAGGACTTTCAGATTTTGATGCTTCCTCTATAAGAGGCATAACAATTTTCTCCATTGAGTCCGTAAGAAGAGAAAATGTTGGTTCTACTATGAAATCAATGAAACCTAAAGAAAAAGAGAGAAAAACAGATTTTACATTTCCACCGTGCTCAAATCTAAAAATAAATACTTTATATCAGGCTGATTTTCTGACTGATTCAGTATACTAGATACCACTAATATAGTCTTGAAAAAAGCACAACTGTAACCAAAAACACCTGAAGCTGTATAGAGATACATAGATAGTAATAATTATAACTTTTTCCTTTTTCTTGTAAATTTTATGCACTGCAGAACACACCTACCATTTGAAATTAATATTAATTATTAAATAGAAGGGAAGCTACCATTGAGCCAGGGATCTAGAAGTTGTACTGTCTCTTTTACCATTTGGAGCTTCTTGCCAAGGAGTTAGTATTTCAAACTGCTGTTTATTATTCTGTGGAGGTAAAGTGTTATTTCACAGTGTGTAGGAGTGTTCTGTCAAATCAGTGAAGAGAACAAGTAATATCCTTAGGAGACAGCATTCATCCCACAGTTCTCAGATGTCAGCTCTGAACAATGTCTTTTACATTTTAAAGTGCTCATCAAGGTATGGAATGACACAGTGAGAGAATGAAGCATTATTCTCTGCTGAGCACTTAACAAAAAAACCCCCCAAAACCCCCCAAAAAAACCCCAAACCTAAAACATGAGCTAGCAATGGATTTCCGGATGTCCTGATACTTTAACTGTCCAACACAGCACAAAGGTGAGCAACAGTGCTTCAGCCTAAGATCCAGCTTTCCTCCTGCAGTAGGTATGACACTCAAGCATGTTGCCTTTCCGGCCCAGTGAAATGCAATAAAGGACATTTTGAGTGACTCTGTTTTGAAACAGAGACAGAGAGCACCAAGACCCGCATTTCTGGGAAGCTGAAGTTTGGCCACTGTTGAACAAAATGCAATTAGGATTGATAGGAACAAAATGTAGTGGTCCTTGTCAACCCAAGGAGGCTTGATCCTCCATAGTTTGACCCTGCTACACTGACAGTCTTAATCACAGTCCAGAGATCTGATGTATGAATTAGCTTTCAGGTGAGATGCATCTACAAAGTAGTACCAGGCTTTCATAGTGTAGTAGAGACAGACCTGTGAGTTCTTGAGCAAAAGCCAATCTATACGAGGACATTCTGTGATTCTGTGACATGATCTAATGAACTCTAAAGTTTGGCTCATGTCCAGTACTTTAGTTAGTCCCTCTCCTACCCCTTCTTGGTAGCACATATGCTGAAATTACTTCATTTTGAGACCAGAGCATTTCTGCTGTAAGAGCATATGAGTTTGGTGAACAAATAGGTGCAAAGAAATACCTTCTATATGATGGCATTTGGAGCATGTAAAATTCAAAATAGGTATAAGAAATGTCCACGTGATTTTGCACGCTTCTATGCATACAAGAAAAAGAAAAACATAACTTGTCATTACCTATTTGGGACTGAGCTACCAAAGTAGACTTGCGATCACAGAGTGGGGAAAATTGAAGACCTAAAGCAGCCTCCTTGTCTCCCTGCAAACAACAACGTTTAGTATTATAAGCACGTTTTGACAGAGGGACAGACACACAAAGGAATCTGAACATTATTAGTATTTATTCAACAGATAACTTTGTTCACTTATATTTCTAAATAAAAACAAGCCACAGACAAAAAACCCCCTCATTATTTACCTTTACATTGAAAACATGAAGGTCAAAATTCTAACTTACATTTGACAATTTTTATAAAAAGGGACTTACTACAAACAAGTATGCCACAATAGTAAGGGATCTGCCAATGAGATTTAACACATTGAAGTCCTTCAGTATTCAGTTTAGTCTTTCTGTTCCCAGATGTAATGGGATTAAAGAGATTTTGATGTGCTTGTAATAGTATGCCAAACACTAAGTGTTTCCTTCTATTGTATTCGTTTATTCAACATGTAAAATTTTGCCAGTGGTTTTACACAGGTAAGGGCCCAATCTGACTTGAACTCATTCTCACTGGCAGGCCTGTCTCTGCTGCTGAAGCCACAGAAATGCTCAATTTCATGACAAAGATGATTTGTGCAACCTAGTTCTGAAAATATTTCAACACCTAACACAGTGAAAGAGTTTTTTGTCATAACAGTCTTAGCAGACAGGGGATGTTACCTCCATTTTCAGCATGGTAGACCCACTGACTTTCAAAAGCACAAAAAACCTGACAAGACATATTTCAAAGGAGGCTACAATTTGTGTTGCTGGACAAACCTGGCCTCCAGATGCACTGTCATTGTAAATACAGGAAAACTTAAGTCTTTCAAGTAAAATGGCTCTACATATTATATGAGTCATGGAGAGTGCTGTTTCATGATCAGTCAGTGGGAGCAGTACATGAACACAAAGTTTTCTCCAAGACTCCATCAGAAGCTGACGGATGAAGGGGGCAATATCAACCTTCCTTACTCTTTTTATCATATATCATTGAACTAGACTTGAGAAAAGTTTAGAACTATATCACCAATAAAACCACTTCAGCCGCAGGATCAGATGTAGCTTGCAGATTGTGTTTCATGTGGAAGTGGAGAGTTTTATCATTATGGCCTTTAAATCCTATGCCCACGCATTCATAATTTGACTTCAGAGTGTAGGAAAACACATGAACACTTGCTGCTAGAAGCAGTGCTAGTGGTATCTCCGTGTAAATGCAGGAGCCAGATTGTGATATAATAGAAACAGGAGTAGTTCTAACAATTTCAGCCATTGTTGAATAAAGGATTTCTAAAGCAATATTAATTTTGTAATCTTCCCTTAACTAGGTATTAAAAAAGAGAAAAATTCCACTACCAAAGAATCCGTTTGATTTTTTTTTTATGTTTTCAAGTAGCTCTTTAACCCAATTATGAATTACATTGCAATTACTATAATGCATAATTATTATTTAAATGTTAGATATGTCTAAGCCTATTCTAAATTGTAGTAATGGATACAGCATTGATATTTATATTGATCATTACAATTTAATGAGATTTAAAAGCAAGATAAAGATCAAAATAGTGAAAAACTATTTGCCCAAGTGCTGAACTCACTGGACAAATTATCTTTTTGTGCTTTTGGATCTATTCAAACTGAGAGCAGAATGCTACAGGAGCTGCGATACTTTGAGTGACTTGAACTATTTTTTTATTTTTAAGGTTTTGAGATGGGTGGGTGTATTTCTATTTTAAACAAGTAGCTCAGATTTTCCCTGGCATTATAACACACTTTCTGTAGTTGTTGCTTTAAAACTTACAGTGTTGGCTTTTTCCCTGAGGCTAACACTGACACATATTTTAACCATTAGCTGCAGATAAAGTTTTTTGTCTAGGTGAATGTTCATTTTTTGCTGGTGCTCACTACTTTGAAATCCGCCTGTTAAAGTATTGGTTTTGTATCAGCAGTTTCAGGCTCTGCTGATTTTTCCTGTAAGACAGTAGAAGTAGTTGAATTACTATTTTTAAAGGAAGAGGAGGAGGAATTAGTATGTTTTGTATACATTTGGACTACTCCATCTTGGCTGACACAGATTTGTAAATCCCAGAGATTTCCATCACATACACTCAGATCAACAGACCAGACCATTCACAACCAAGCCAATGCACCTAGGAAGCAGAAGACCTAGTGTGTCTGCCATGCTCAGTGCATTTATGTACGTACAGTTGAAACTACTCCACACGTGCTGTTCTTGGTAGTACATGTAAAGAGGGATTCAGTTGCTTGCATGCTCCTCTACAGCCTGAGAGACTTTTATGTTTTATACTGCTGAGTTGCAGAAATACATACATGGTGATTTCATTCAATTGCTAAATGCCTTCTCAAGTCTTTGAGCAGCTGATTTGGGATCCAGTTACTTCTTCTAATGAAAGGATAAAGGAATAACTAAAACATTAGCTGATCCTATGCACTCAACTACCTGTGTGGTACTGTTTATTGCGAATGTTACATCGACTTGACTGAATACATTGCCTCAGTGTCCCTGGGGCTCTGCCTAGTCTCTCTGTGTCTAAAATGTTTTTACAGTTGGTCATTTCTGACCTTTTCAAGTAACATATATGTGGGTAATCTGCCCCTCCTTTTTTCTCTCAAGTTCAAAATCCTCATAATTTCCATTTACAGAAGCAAACACAAACTCATGACTCTGCTCAGTATTTCCACAAAACTTAGTCCATTCATCATTAGATTAAGGCACCAGCTCTCCCATCTGTCCCCTCAGTGCACAGCTCAGAGTCAAGGATGTCCTGATGCTCCCTACTGTTAATTTGTACAAAGAACCTCTAGGAACCAAAAAAGACCTTCTAGGGCAGATAGGCCTAACAACCACTGACTCCTTTCTCTTATTCTCTGACTCCTTTTTCCAGTGTGACCCAACTGATTTGAAAATGTCAGAATATAGCAAAATAAAAATGTTCTGTATTAATCTATATTAACCATTTTTAAAACTCGTGTATAACTGTAGAAACTGTGTAATACTTAAATTGGATTTTGGTTGTCAATTGTACTTCAGTAACTGTTTATGTTAAAAATGTGCATGGTCACAATTATTCATTACAGGGAGTTTATTCCCCCTTTGAAGAAATGTTGTTTTCACCTGCTGAAAATGGCAAAAAAGGTGACACCAACACCTGCTGGGCTTTCTCTCTGAATTCAGTTTTTACAGAAATTAAAAGACTTTCACAAAGGCATGTCTTCATTTTTGTTTTAGGATAAATGAATGGCCACAGCGTTAACAGGATGATACTGTCTAACCTCTAACTTACGAAAGCAAAACCTTCAGATCTGTGTGGCATATGCATGGCCAGCACTGGCAAGGAAAAGAAATAGGAGGGCTTTCTGAAATGGAAACAACTTTTTGCCTTCTTACCTGAACATTAATTCTTCCTGTTCTCAAGTCCCTCATCCTACCCTGCTGGTGCTCCTTTTTAACTCAAAGCATATATAAATCTCTGTCTAAAGAATGAAAGCAGCTTGACAAGTTATATTATTATTGAAAGAAAAAATGCTGCAACACTCAGAATCCTGGTATCAGCTGAAATAGATATAGAGCTATAACAATTTCATCTCATCCACGCACATAAAAGTTGAATTAATGTCAGTGGCATATACAAAGAGTAAGGAATATACACTACTGACTATCCTTGTCAATCACAACCAACAGCACCCTTGCTGGTAGACTTATGGAAAGATTTAATTGTGTAACATTGCTTCTTGAACTAGATTTATGAAAAGATTTTAAAAATGGCACCTGTCGAAAAAATTCTTCCATCAGGGCCATGGTCCACCGGTAGTGCAGTTCCCAGGATTTTGCTGGATGGCTTATGTCTGCTGCATGTAGAATCAAAGACATGGCTTTGGCTTTGTCTACCCTGTCAATTCAAGGACATGCTCCAATTATCTCAAAACAAAAGCAACTATTTAAATTCTTTTCTTGTACGAGCTCATTGAAAGACTACAGATAATGAACAGAATGGAAAATAACCTACCCCTCTGTCTGCTGTAGAGTATGTCGCATGGTTTTAATTTGTTGAAAATGACCCGACATATCTGTAGACAATACCATCTCAATGACCAAGCTACGCAACTCCCTACGAATAATTAAAAGCAAAGTGACTGATTACAATTCATTTATTCTATGTATGGTACATTTGTTTAAGCAGTACTTGTTAATTTTTAACTTCCTAAACAACATCACAGGTTTTACTATGTTTTAAAAAGCATTTAAATAAATTATTAACAACTAAAGGGATTCTGTGAAAGCAATGTACTTTAGAAAATGCACTCTGCAATAACTATTTGAGAGTCACATTGTTTTGTAATTCCTTTTTTCTAGTGTACAAAATAAAACTACATGCAGTTCTGTCACCCATTGTAAATATTTTCTTATTTTTCCAGCAGTAGAATATTCAAAAAAACAGCTGGTCTCTGGGTTTACCACCACACAAGAGGATATGTCTGTGTCTCTTATTGCTTCTCTCATATTAGTGCAGAGCTAGCATAACACTAAACCTAGGAAGAGGGCTGCAGAACCACTTAGAAGAGCAAGAGATACTACATCTGAAACAAAATCTGCAATACATGCACATTGTCACAAACTACCCTTCATCTCAAAAATACTTTAATGCCTATTTCATGAATCAGAACAATTTGTATCTTTGATTTACTTAACAATGCAGTTTTTTTAAAGCACAATGTTTTAAAGAAGTAAATTGCAATTTTATTTGGGGTTGTTAGACTAGTTTGTTTAGAGACAAATTAATTGAATATTTAAGCCGATACTCCTCATTGATTTTTGTGTATTTATTCCCAATTTGCTTTGATGTAACTGGATAAAGGCTCAATCCTCTCACTTCTACTCAACAATATGCAGCCATAGCAACTTGTGTTTAGAAAATGCCTTACCTTATCTGACCTCATAATAAGATACTAATTAATCTGCATCCCAACTGTTCCTCCACCACATTGCTTTGAAACTGTACCCTTCAAACACAGAGAAACCCACTGGAGGAAAAAAAAATAAAAATAAAAGAATAGCTAATACTGCACGAACACCGGGGGCTCTGCATTGTTAAACCCTGTTGTTTGTAAAATTTAAATAATTATCCCTTTCCCTTTCTATGTAAGATTTTCCTAGGAACTTTCCATGTCTTAACTTTTAAGAGTAATCAGAACTAAGATCACCTCTAGTACACAAGACACAAATAAGCAAAACGATGCCTCCAGCTTACTCACACTGTCACGGCAGCAGACAAACCCTAATTTTTACCTCTATCACCTGAATAAGGATCAAATAATGCAGCACTGTCCTCCTCACACACTTCTGAAGATTTCAGGCCACTAAACTTCACAGCAAAGGAGAGGCTCTCCACCTACAATTTGCAGTTGTTTCCTGTCTGTGCCCCTATCTATCATCAATAGAGGGATGAAGAACTGAGAACTGGCAGGGAAACGTTAAATAAAGCTCTACTAGAGCTACGAATGCTCAGTCTGCTACCACTGCACAGAAGATTACTCTTGGAGTTAAACCATTCCCAAATTGTTTCCCAGGAAAAAAAGACCATCTTAACTTCCATGTTGAAGGAGACGTCAGCCAGTCTCGTAGATAAATCCCGGACAGAAATCTCCGCATACTTGATTAAGCAGTCCACAGCTACAGGCATTGGTATAACACAGTTAGCATTGCTCGTGCTACTACCATGGCAAAAAGATCCATAGGTGTTGTGATCTGTAGTTCTATGATGGGAAGTAGCAACAGCATTCAAGTACAGCACATATCTTTTTTTTGGAACCCACAATTGGAAGATTACTTGTTTTGCGTATAGAATCTCCATTTTTCTTAAGTAAACTGTCATGTCCTGTGCTATCATACTTTCTTAACAATCCTATATCCATGTCCTATGGATAGGATACTGTAAAAAAGTAGATGCAAGATCATATGAAAAAAATTACATTAATAATGCTGTAATAAGAGACATGGAGTGGCACATGAATTTCTCAGAAAAATAGTTAATCAATAAACAGAAACCATCTTTACCAGGATTTGTCCATGACAAAAACATTTAGTCAGCTGGAAACTAATGAAAAAATGCAGGAACAGGCTAAAATGAGCAAAAGTGAGTTAGGAACTGAAGACATAAAGTTCATCTTGCAAGTTATGGCAATCCTGCTTTCCTCAGACAGAAGACTCCCAAGGGAATTTATGAAAGAAATGCTGTTCATTATGCATTGTATATAATGCATATTATTTTGTTAGTCTTCTTTATATAATCAGGCAATATATTATTGTGTGCCTTATGACTGAAACGGTTTTGAGACATTAATACTACCTGAACACCTATTACTGTTGCTGTAACACATGGGGTATTAGAACACCAGAAGCCTGGTAAATCAAAGGAGAAAGGGGGACAAGAAGGGATCCCTCTTTAGTTATTTAGGGGCACCAAGTGAGAGAAACAAGACAATACAGAAGACTGCGATATATTTTGAGAGTTGAGAAATGACTATGAATGTCACATGGATTTTCCACAAAGGACATCTTCATCAGAATGCTGGCAGTGTTCCCCTGCTCAGAACCAAAACCTATGTTTTAAACTTAATTGAAGATGACAGTTTATCAGTGCATTGATCTTCTTAATATTAATATGTAGAAAAGAAAATGTAATACTATAAAGTCATTCTCAGTCATTTTTCTTCATCTTGTTGAAATAATTAGCAGAACCACCGTTTAAATAGACAGGGGTATTAAACTTTAAGAAGATGAAATCGCTGCAACTCAAAAAACCAGATCTGACAGTAGTCAAGAAATTAATCAGTGCCAGGAAGTACATTACAAAGTTGAACAAATCATCACTTTAATTTACTGCCAATTTGATTCAGTGCAAACTTCAAAATTGTTAGTCTGACAGCAGGAATTTCCATATAAATCCAAGAAGTTCACTCTAGTAATAATTAGAAAATTGAAGTACATCTTTTAAGTGGCTAACAGATCTGTCATTGTACCAGTGAACAGCTGTATCTGATGACAGGGTAACAGGTATTTTTTGGATATTAGAAATTTAATACCAAGAAATCATCATTTACATGACCAACCCTCTAAATTAAGTATCAGACCTCAATGGGTTGTGCAGGTTCTCAGACTGGCACTTTGGAAGTTAACAGTTTGTTTGAAAGTACAGACTGTAATTGCCTAGCTAAGTGACAAAACATGGAACTGAGTGTTCTTGTTTAGTTGCTTGAGCTTATTAGTCAGTTCATACATCTCTCCTAAATTGCACTAAGTACCCCAACAAGCAATCACAAATTCTACTTACTCTGGTTGCCAAATCCCAAACATTTCAAACTGGCTGCATATAAAAGTGGACTGGATCTGTACAGACACTGTATATGAACAAAATTTGCAAAACTAAACTAAAATCCTCCAGGAAATTCAAATTGGGTTACAATGACAGGAGACTGAAAAGCAAGTGCAAACACACCTTGTCTGTGTGATTGAGCAACCTCCAAAGGAATGTGGTAGTTTATCACAGGTTCAAAAACCACAGAGAAATGAAATAAACAGACATTACAGCAAAGGGTCCATAATATAAAGAAAAGAACTGTGGGAAGACCAGACCAAGCAATCTATGCAGAGAAGAGTGTGATTCAGAAATGTGAAGATAACCTATCACACTCCTCCCTTTATTCTGTTGTAGTCCACTGGAGCAGCATGTATAAACATCATACACATGGAAACTATAGGCTCCTCTTTCCATTGTGAAATATTCTCTTTAACGGGAGTTTTCATCCTATCACTCCTCCCCAGTGATATAACACAAGGAAACAACTGGAATGTGTTGTACTAGCTGGCAGCCAGATTTCAATCAGCTAAAGGAACTGCACGTTGCTGCAAGGATTCCCAGACTATACTCATTTATGGTAGTCTCCAGTGATGAAGGAGACAGGACTGGGGATACACGTGTCTTCAAGCCATCCTTGATCCAGTCCTGAACTGAAATTCAACTGAGGAAGATCTGTCCCTTTCTACCTGGAAGCATCCTCTGGTAGGACACAATATGAAACACCACCACTAAAAAAAGACCCCATACTCATGGCAACAAGTCTGAAGATTTTAAAATCATTAACTCTCTATAATGAGGGTTTTAAAAGACAGAATAGCAGCTTCTGATGGCTGTCTACTGGCACAATCACTTTCTCCCTACTCAATAACTAGGACAATCAAAAATAGGGTCAGAGATATCTATCAGACCCAAAATAGTTCCAAGCAGAGCAAGGTTGACTTATGTTGCAAATGAAAACCTAGGTGTATATGAAAATTATTGCCAAAGTTTATAACCTACTTCCAGGGGTCTTTCTCCAGAACTAAATTTACAACACAAACTTTATAATAACTAAATCCAAATGAGTGTCCTCTGAGAAAAAATCTTTTATGAGAATGAAAAATTGTATGCTTCCTCTCTTATTTTGTATTAAATAAAAAAAATCAAAATACTTAATAGTAAGTATTTTGGAGTAGCTACAGAATGAATTGAAAATCAAATGGGTCAGCAGATTTACATTCAACAAACACTTTAACTAGGGGTGTTCTGATCATGTAGATAAGTAAAATTGTATAAATCTACCATGTAAAACAGTCCTTCATCTGTAAATATACACCACACCAAAATTTGATCTGACATTCACATATTCCTTCATAAATGTATAGTTTTTTGAAAATAGAAATCAAGCAGAGTGCAGCTTTGTTATTCATGGTGGCATCATTCACAGTGGGAGACTTTCATGGAAGCAGAACATCTCTGACTTCATAGTCCACCTATTTTAAAGTTATTTTTAGGGTCTCTGAATGATAGCTATGTTTACAGAAACAACACTGAAGACTCATGTTTATGTGCTCTATGTAGCAATCAGAGATATACAAAGATAACATGTCCTTTGGAGGAAGTCTTATCTCTAATACTTGTTCATTTTGGTCTTACAGGACTTTCAACTGGTCAAATTTTCTTTAGGAATTACACTAAAATTAAGAGGAAAAAGAAGAGATTTCTGTAGTGCTTCCGGGCTCTTATTATTTTTGGACTCTCCAGATAATTAATTTTTTAATGCTTAACCAAGAAGTGACTATGTTGTGCTATGTTACACAGCAGAAATCCTAGAGGCTGTAGTGCTCCAGCTGGCAGCAGAGTGTGACTCTGCACCAAGGTTTTAACCCACTGTTAGATAAAGGTAACCTAGCTCAAGCTGTGTGGTTTTCCTGAAGAGCTATCTCATCTGATACACTGTCCACACAGTCCAACACTGTGTCATAATTGTACAATCTTGCTTGGAAAATTATATGCTGTCTCCTACACCACAGCAGCCTTTCCTAAATTTTAAATATCTATTACTCCTTCCAGTGCCAAAGTTTCTTCCTGTCACATGAGCTCTTAAATTACACCCCACAGGGAAGGTCTGGCGTTTTTAATTATTTTCAAATACTGGAATTAAGTTTGAATGTCACAGTAGGTCTTACCTCCAGTCATCTTTGGTTAAATTTGCCAGGATGTTCATCTCTTCTTCTTGCATGAGTCTATAAGCAGCACTTACATGATGATTTTCAAGAACAGAACGATCATTATACAATATTGCAACATCTGACCTAGTGTTAAAAAAAAAGGCAGAATTTGCAATAGCATCCTGATGATCGCACTGGGGAAGGTTGATACTGTGTACACTCTATGAGAACTATTGACTATATATATAAAACTATGTTTATTTGTTCCTATTGTATCAAATAGTGATAAAGTTTCCATCCTAAATGTGAAAAAAAAATACCATTATGCCATTGTATATACTGTTTGTGGGTAAGTCATATTTTTAAATGTGTAATGTTTTATCTTTATGACATAAATGTGACAAAAATTTGTGAGATCTTTGAGCTTCTTGACTGTAGATAGGATCATAGAGCAACAGAAATGCTCTAACTAGGCTACTCAAGAGTACTCCTTGGCAATACGACCATTCAAAATGCAATGCATTCACCAACAGAGGGGGCTCCACACATCGCATGAGTATTAAGAAGTTACTACCACTGTCCTGAGAAGTGCTTTGGCCCATGTCACTCATAATCAGAAGGAGTTGCAAATAATAAAATATTTAAAAGCTTCAATTTAATATGTTTTAATATCATCTTTTGTCAGAAAAACAGCCAAACCTTGAGCCTCATAACAAAGGAATGGAAGAGATGCTAAGCTGAAATTCAATTGCATTCAAATGCTTCCTAAAGCCAGATCCTTACTGTAACATTAGCACCCTCAACAGTATCTTCTCCTTCTTAATTAAAGACTGACCTACAATACCAAAATTACATACAGATTTTCACATATTTTCATGTATTACCATACTTAGCTTCAAATTTCATTAATTCTTGGGGAATTTGTTTCCCCAAGATCTGATCTGACTTGCTAAGCAACCTCAGGTCTTGATAAAACTATTCCTGACTATTTCAATTTGGTCAGCTGAAAAGTCTGTACTAGAAGAAAGGTGTGATGATTTAGCAGCACAGCTTCCTATGACATTAATAAGGCAACTTTCAAACTGAAAGAGGGCAGATTTAGATTGGATATTAGGAAGAAATTCTTTCCTGTGAGGGTGGTGAGACACTGGCACAGGTTGCCCAGAAGTTGTGGATGCCCCTTCCCTGGCAGTGTTCAAGGCCAGGTTGGACGGGGCTTCAAGCAACCTGGTCTGGTGGGAGGTGTCCCTGTCCATGGCAGGGGGGGTGGGACTAGATGATCTTTATGGTCCCTTTCAACCCAAACCTTTCTATGACTCTATGATTCTATGATAAATTCAACCCCTTGTTCTGCTGAGCAATAATATATATTCAGTGTAACCACCCACATGGACAGTATGATACGAAGGAATCTAAATAATTTAAATATGAATGGAAATGTGATTTAGAAGGAAGAAACCATAACCTACCTAAATAACGGATATGTTCACATCCATAATCCTTCTAAAATCATGGAAAAATCTATCATATATGTTTACGAAGCACACTTTGACCCACGTAGCTCCTTATGGCTAGTTTTAAACAGTGCTAAGATTTGCTATGTCTACCATTTCATCAGCTTTTCTCAAGTGAAAGAAGCCAGAAATCACGGTCCTGGGGTGCCACATCAGAGTAAAGTTCCACTAGGAGGGAAGAATGAGCTCCATCACAAAACAAATACCTGTTTGCAAGGATGCCCAAGTAAAATTCAAAGACTAACAGCTTAATTAATTTTCCACTTTTGTAATACTTCAGAGCAAAATATTAAGGGCAAAAATAGAAAAGTAATATAGACTTGGAACAACAAACTGAAGTTTATTTCTAGCCACACTACGCTGAGGGAGAAAAGAATTATGTTTTTATTTCAGCTGCAGATCTAGAATTATTGAAGGGCACACCTTGGGGCATAAGTATGTAACAGATTTAAATTAAATGTCACCATTGGGCATTTTATCTGTGCAGGTGAGTGTGAGGATGCTTCTGTTCAAAGTAGTGGTATGTCTAGCGCAGAGCTGTTTTGATAGACTATGCCAGTGCTTTGCTGAATTTTTTTTTCAAAAGCAAGTGGACTACTACACTGAGGATACTAAAGCCAAAGTATAGCCTAGTGTGAAAGAACAGTAAGATGCTTTGTACTAGGCTAAGTATGAGGTGTACCATTTATCATCCAGTAATCGATTGGTCACTGTTTTCCTTTGATGAGCTGAAAACATTTTAAGGGAGAGAGGTATGTGCTGTCGTTCTGGACCAGAGGCTAGGATGACATGCTGCGCCTGCATGAGAATACAGTTTGCCTGACTTTCAAACTGGATTTCTTTCCAGACTTTTTATTGTAACTACTGCAGATGCTGTCAAAACATGCTAGGAGAGGACTCTTGGTAAGGATTTCTAAAGCTGTACTTGAAGGCTTCTCCCTCTGTACTAGGACCATGTAAGTTTAATACACAGCTTGAAACAAAATGTAGCCCCTGAAGTTAAGTGTAGACGTGTTGCTGAAAGTGCAGTGGTATTTTTCTGGGGACATTGTGAAAGAAATTTTTGAGTTGAACGTATCAGAAATTAAGCAAGCAAATAGAGGGATGAGTGGTTTTCAAGTCCACGTTCTGAATCTTTCTGAAATCTCTCTTGACATATCAGCTCCAAAATGTTACTTCAAACATTATGGAGCTAACTCCTTAATTTTCCATGTTGTATTTGTTCATGTGAGCAGTCTCATTAACTGCACAGAGGTCAAAGAAGCAATTTGTAAAATCAGGAATGATGTGGCTGCTTCCTGGCTGCATCAGTAAGTGGTATGAAACAGTTCAGACGAATGAACAGCAAACACCAGATATGACACTTAAGAGACCACTTCACTTACCTTGTCTGAATATGAAAATTGTTTGTGGTCCCGGTATGTTCATAATCATGGATGGCAGCTGCAAAGATCATTGCTAAAATTTCCAGTTCTGTGAGCCAGTGCTGGTAAACAAAAACCCAAATCTTAATCATATTTTCTAGAGTAGCCTAATTCAGATTAAACACTACAATACTAGAAATGTTTTGCACTATCTTAAACTTAAGTAAACTTTATTCTTGTCTTATTCCACGTAACTATATATTCATAACACTTAGTATTATACAGGAAAATAACTCCTTGTACTTATTATGATTTCTCTAAGACCAAGTTAACATTCTTATGGTCACTAGCAAAGTAAAAATTGGAAGCCAAAAACATTAAGAAGGTATTAAGATAATTACATGGTATACCTTGTAGCTGTTCTGAGTAGGAAGTATCTAATCTGCTAGCCCATACATGGCAATTGACAAATTATGGTATATTCATCTAAAAACTTGATATAAAGTTAACATTATAATTTGTCTTTTAGTGAACGATATATACAGTCCATAATAAACTCTAGGTACATCATCTGCATTATCTACATTTTACCAGTGTGCATAGCACTAAAATCAGGCCCATGGAAGATTTTTCTGTTCTAAATTTTATCATACTTTGTACTAATGCAAAAAAAAAGGGTGCATAAGGCTAGTATACAGTTACACAAAACAAAAGGTAATATAGGTCATGTATACAAAATAATGCGGACCCTGGAGTTTTGTGCACTTTAATACCTCTTGCTAACTGAGGCTGTTCTGTATTGCTCAGTTTGTAAAATAACCTCTGTTATTTTACCTTTTGAGTTCTATTTCTTGAATGAGAAATCATCCTTGAGGAGAAAATTTACTCCATCTAAAAATGGGGGCAGAAAAATCATATGATAATTAACCCCCGCAGTCATAGGACTGATTAAGTCAAATGCCACTCAAGCATTTCCACACATATTTCAGATTTGTTTAGTGTAACTTCTGTACTAAAGGATTGAGGAATGATCTCATCCTTATGCACCCATATATGCGCATACATGTGTATGAATGGCTATAAGATGTGTAAGGTGCCAGAAGTAGTATAAGCTGTCAACAGCAGTACTTTTTTCAAAGAAGAAGAAAGGAAACAGTCAAGATTTATATGTGAAAATAATGAAATAGGTCATTCGGTGACAAAACAAGACTGCTGAGGAACAACAAGTACTGGCTGTTGGTGAAGGAGTATATATTAAAAAGGTCACAACAGAGGAATGACAATGTACTGTAAGCGGTTCTAAAAATGGGAACTATGACCTTCATCATATTGTGTGTCACAAGAAACCAGGTCATGACCAGTCCTGGCTTCCACAATGTTTTCAACCTACCAAATATAATAGAAACCCAGAAATTATTAGTGACAAAAATTGAACATAAACTTTTTCTTTAAGGTGCCCTTTCCAAGATCAGCTTTTCTAGTGACCAAAATAGTTGCTAGACAATGCATTTATACATAGAAGAGCATTCCTTACAAACAATGTCTATGGGCTACACAGAAACTTCATACAGTGCTATATGAGAGCAAGTATTCTAGAGATTGTAGCTGTGCAGTCAAAATTCAGGTCAGTATTCAAGTCAGAGAAACAGAGAACTACTTTAGCTAAAGGATTTCTACTCTTAGAGAGTAAATGTGTCTTTCTCAAAGGGAGAGGGAAAAGCAGGAATCTGGAGATCTGCAAGACTGCAAAGAGCTGGAACCTGCTTCCCTCCTGGAAGATACTATGACATGCAGGTGTAAAACCTACTAGAAAAGATCTCTTCTATTAAGAGATATTTTTCAGTATTATAAATTGTTTATAAGTAAATAGATACATTTAAACTTTTCATGAGCTCTGGTTCAAACTATTTTTTAAACAATGATGGATTATAAAATGAGTAAGAAAGGGAGTTTCACAATGCACTTATTGACAGTACAGACATTTTTTCCTTTAGTTTGAGCAATACAGGTACGTAGGAGGAGAAAAGGGATGGTGGGAAGATGATCGATGACTCAAAAGTTCTTTACAAGATGTATTCCCTGGGACTTGGATTCTTAAATCTTTATAAAGATGAAGACTTCATAAATGCAAACTTGAGTTATATATTTCAGTTGTATCATCTGGGATTTAATCTCTTGGGAAGGTTAATAGATTGTGTGCCATCTGTGATATCTAACTTTCTAACATATTGATCTGAGGTGGCTGGATCTTGTTTCTTAAGATAGACAGTAACTTTTGGAAAAATACAATGATAATTTTATTTTTTTAAATGTGACTCTTAGCATGTGTTATTCTTCACTAGAATCTCTCTTAAGGCTTGTAGAGAAGCATAAACTCTGGCCAGCCAATATTTTGGAAAATGCTGCAAGATGGCTGTTTTCCAGGTGCCTATGAAAAATACAAAATGTATGACCTCAACAACAGGAATTGTGAAAAGGATTTTCTAAAACATAGCTTTTTGAAACAATTGCTTCAGTATGTCTTCCAGAAGTGATCATTATAGATTTGGGAGTCAGTACCAGTTTCTTAAGAGACAACAAAAGCACAATAAGTTCAAACTGAATGCCAATCTGCAAAAACCACACAGGAATTTGATATAGAATTGCATCGAATTGACTCCAATCCAGGTATTTGTTAGAAGACAGAGCAGAGTTAAAGAGACATTACAATGGATATACATTGAAAACTATTAGCTTGAGAAGCAAACTTCAAATTTTTATTGAGTAGGGTTCTATAGGGTTAAACAGGCAACGGGAAAAATTCCTCAACAAGTTAAATAGAACATTTGCATGATATCGATGCGTTCTCAAACTGCAAATGACATTTGGGACAGAAATACTTTGCAAGCTGCAGAATCACTAGGCCTTTTTTCAAACACTGATTTCTATAAATGCTCCTTCTTCCTGGCAAGCTACATCTGTTTGAAGGCACTCTTGACTAAATGTTATCCTAGTTAGACATCTTTCCAAAAACTTTCCAACAGCATAATTCAGCAATTCAAATGTGAATATTTAAAACATGGCCCAATTTTATAGGAATAAAATTGTAGCAGTGTTGCAACATTAATGAAGTTTTACAGCAAAGTAACAGCAATAAACTCTAAGCTTTTCTGGAAATAGTTGTCCAAGTCACATCAAAGTTCAGTTACAAGGTTAAGATGCTAGTATTGTAAAACTTGAGTTGGAGAGGCCTTTCTCATTTTCATGTGTACCCAGTGAAATAGCAGATACTCAATTACGGAACATGTTCCTTCATTGTGTTCAGAGACACCCATAGCGTGTTGCAAAGTTATTTTATCAATGGCTAAACATCCCAAATTGACTGGGATAGTTCTGGAAGTTGGAACCTTGTCCTGGCATCACAAAGAGAATATGGATGTCTTTTTTGAAGGGCTGAAGGGCACAGTTACAGTGGGCCAAAGGGATGTTTATAATGTATGATACAATAGAGGGATTTTCCTCCCTGTTAAGTTGCTGATCCAGATGTACATCTGTGACAAAGATGTCTCATATCACTTAATGCTTGCAGTTGACCTTATAGTAAAATACAATCTAATCTCTACAAGCTTTTTCTTTTATTAAAATACTATTTTGATAGATGAAC
The DNA here is from genome assembly GCA_013398125.1 of Aegotheles bennettii. Lineage (NCBI taxonomy): Eukaryota > Metazoa > Chordata > Aves > Caprimulgiformes > Aegothelidae > Aegotheles > Aegotheles bennettii. The sequence goes on along the minus strand of VZRW01007625.1, from coordinate 469,359 downwards.
ATCTTATACAACAATTTTGGTTTGGAATTATCTTGGCAAGGGCTGTCTAGCCTGTTTTTCAGTCTGGTATGGAAGTCCTTTCTCAAGAAGACATCTCAATGAGAAAAGGAATCTTGGCTGCTGAAGACTCCAGGCTTTACTCTGGAGTAGTATTTGTGTTAAAATGTAGCTTTAAAAACTTGATGTTTAGAAGAAAAACACTTCCTTCAAACAGTAGAATTAAACCCTGCAGTGCCTAGGGACTTGTTCTTCCCTCTGCTGAAGCCAAAGGCAAAGCTTCCAGTGAGAAAAGGCTTAACACAAGTCAACAACTGTCTATTAGAGCACAAACATTTAGAGTCAGCCCTAAAACCAGAGATCAGACACTACCACTTCACACTTTTTTGGTTTGGGTTTGGTTTTTTTTTGAAACAAGTGCATTCGTAGTGAGGACAAATCATGAAAAGGTCATTGACAGAAATGTCTGTTTTCTTTCAGTCAGTATTTACTTTTGTCTAGCAAACTGATAGTGAGGAAATTCCCACTGCTAGTATTAAATCAAAGGGAAGCGTTTAGAGTAAAAACACTTGCATAAACTCATTTCAGTTCCCAAAGCAAATACTAAAAAATATTGAGATATTGCAATAGTGCAAGGCAGATGCAATCTCCTGCCTGCTATAGGCACATATAGTATGGAAGAGCAGTCCTAAATAAGGTTATAAACTAAACGAAAAAGGAGCTGCAGAGCATTTGAGTAAGTCTGCACTGATTCAACCTATCTTTCAATGGCCAGGACCTCAGCAGATACTAAAGCTTTCTTGCCTGATCACACCTCCCAGGCTCTGATGGGGAAGTGAAAAATTCTCACCTGCCCACTCCTGCAAATGTATCTCTCAGAGTGTGATATATAATGCCCAAGAGCAGGCAATGAAAAGCAAAGAGGATTTAAAGAGGATTTTTTTCTCTTTTCCCTCCGCATCAGGAGAGTTCCAGCCTGGAAGAACTGTTGAAATGACATAAAGTTCACAGCCTGAATGGTAGTTTTGAATCTATCTATGCACAATTTTCAAGGGAGCTTTTTCATTAAGGAAAGACAAAGGTACACATGTATCAAAAACAGCAGAGGCTCAGAAAACAGGTAAATTGAACCTTGCAGTATTTCTTACCATGATACCAGTGTGAATCATTATGTAATGCACAGTTTGAGTAACATCAGCTGCATGGATCAAATTGTGATATGGATTTTTGTATTTGCTGTAACCAACTTCAAGAGCTTCAGCAAATGAAATAAGATTGGGAACAGGGATCTAAGGGAAAAGCAAAAGTTAAAATAAATGGGTTTTTTTCCTGCAACAGCTGTAAAGTTATTCATGCAATGAATTGACTAGAAATAAATATAGCATAGAATTTAGTTAATGAACAACAAAAGTAAAATGTAAAGATGCAATATCTTGCATCAGGGATGATTCAGTACTGTGGAATAAGTAGGCTGTATACATAATCTGTATGTTTAATGCTTACAGCATTTAGCTGTTCACTAGCAACATCCCATCCCAAACTGACTTGACATGGGTCTACACAGCATTTTATTTTTTGGGTTGCTGAAATATTTGCATGCTGTGGGTGACATCATTCCATTTGGTAGTATTATTGGCATATTACTATGTTTGATTTGCCATATTCTTTGAAATTCTGCACTGCATTATACAATACCATTTCAAACATACCCTAAATTTCTTGTATTTTAAATTTGACATACTTCTTTTTGCATATATATTTTTATTTATAGCTAGTTTCTGACCTTGAAACGGCTCAAAAGTTCATATCGGGTAAACAGCTCGTACATCATAAATTTCAGACTGTGCTCCCCACTTGCTTCATTTAGGGAAAACACGTCAAAAGACCATTTATCAACATCCTGTAGATGAGAGGAAAAGAAAAAGAACATAAGGTTTCCATCTGTTTAAGCAGGTTTCCAGTTCCAATCACTGGAAAAAATATTTTGGGTTTTTTTTGGGGGAAAGGGGGAGAGTTTGGTGACTTTTTGCTGTCCAACTCTTTCAAATTCTTACTGTAGAAAACACATTAATGACTATTTCAATATTACTGATGAAAATAGTAGTGCCAGTTATGAATAAAATACTTGTAACATGAACTATGCAACTTCATATGCTTTGAATCAAAGGTCTTAACCTTTCAAACGTAACTTTCTGTGTACAAATTGTCTATAGAACCTCATGGAGCTAATGTGAATACTCATCCCTTAAACAGGCTATTATACAACGTCATTAACACTGTAGCCATATAGCAATTTGAGAATAATGTAAGAGTGTTTGACTTTCAAGGGAAAAGGTGAAGCACTACCTTCTCAAGAAATATCATTTTTCAATTGCATACATAGTCATAGAAACTTACTAACATAAAAGATTGCCTTTTGAGCAAATCACAGTAATGCCTTAAATTCACAGCAAATACTGTACTTGTTCCATAAGCTACAGCTTCTTTTGTTAGCTCTATCCCAATACTACTTCTACTTTTTCTTTCCTAAAAAGGAAACAAATTCTGCTGAGACAATGATTACTATACCACTGGGAGCTGATAAAACCATGTCTCACATTTCTATAAAAATTTCTATACAAATTTCATCCTACTGCTCGAATAACATCTAAATGAAATCACAAATAATCAGTGAAACAATAAAAAGAATCTTACGTAATTTGTGAATTTTTAACTATTAACTTCTCTGTTCCTTATGCTCAGTTCTGTAGTACGAAATATGGCTAGGTTATGTGCAGTAGAAAACTATATTCATTTCACCCTAAAAGTCACTAAACATAAGTACAAATACATCCAAATCCACAATGATTAAACTTATTTCACCTTAAATGTTGCTATCACTTCTGCTGGGTAAGCCAAACCAACCATGCTAGAAGTTCTCCGGTACATCCTAAAAGAATAAATAAAATATTAAGTAACAGTATTCCTTTTAAAAGTACTGGAACAACTCTGATCCCAGAGATGACACAAGTCTTCTTATGACCTTATGAGAAAAGCCCCTCTGCTTGTGTATTATTCTTTTATGTTAGTGCCGTCTTTGGTACATTTTCATGTAGAAGTTTCCAAGTTGTAAAGTTCATTCCCAGAATTTTCCAAAGTCCAGGAAATTTCATTACAAATTTGGAGGTTTCACCTGGATTTCTGTTATAGGAAAATACAGTAATTGCAGAAATTGAAACCTAAAATCCTGGCTCAACGATTTGGTTCAGCTTCATTGTACCACTTAAGAGATCTTCACAACAGACGCTGTGGTTAAATGTAATAGTTGCTATAATAAGAAAACAAAGTTCTCACCTTTCTACAAAAATCCCAGCCTGTACAGCATGCACAATGCTTCGGAATTTGGGCTTTTCTTCAGGTCTCTTCTTCACTATTCCCATTTCCCTCGTGAATGTAGAAGCTAACCAGTCCCGCACTTCCAGCGGGACCGAATCCGACTGGATGTCAGAAAGCTCATCCTCAGTGTCCAAAAGTTTCCTACAAAAAAATTGATTGCAGGTAGCTGAAAAGATGGCAGACTGAAGCAAAAGGAGTATGCACAGGTGAACGGCTAACAAAACTTGATTTATCAGAAACAGAAGTCATCTGTAGAATTGACTCAGCACATCACTAAATGTTCTCTCTGGTAGACATACCAAGGTCACCAGGAAGCTGGACACAGCAGGTATCTTCCCTCTCTCCCCCTGATCACCTTCCAGAAGGTAAAAGACACTCAAACAGAAGATATTCAAGTAAAGGCAAGTGAAGATTTTTCTACAAAGATGTCATAGCTTTGGTGGACTGAGGTGTAATCAATGAGTTATACAATACTAAGGAGAGGCGTAGAACACTGGCTGACGTGAACACCTATGGAAAGAGGCGTTGCTGCTATAATTGAGAACATCAGTGATCTATCTGATCTGTCCTCCAAAATGGTACAAAAAATGTTTTCGTAGTTACATGCAAAGTAAATTGTATTGCATAGCAATGCTATGAAGAATGGATTTAAATGAGCACTCCATATACACATTCATCATATTATTCCAGTGCAACTTAAGTATTAAGGAGAATGAATTCCTTCTGTGTGGAGATCTGTATTCCTATTGAAGGCAGGGTAACAAAATCATAGCAGGAAAGATAATATGCAAGATTGGATTACAAGTCAGCTTTCATAGTTCTTAGTTGTTCACAAAGTTAGAAAATCTATGTATACCTCTTGCAAAATAGAAAAAGTATTAAAAAAGAAACTTTAGTTCAACAGAACTGAATTGGACTTCAGTTTATTTAGAAGAAAAATATAATTAAATATTCACTTAAAACATACTCAACACTTCAATTCAACTCTACATTTCTATAAACTTAACAGACGTAGGAGCACAATGTTTTTCTTGATGTTATTTGACCATATAATTCAGCCTGCTGGGGGTTTACAAGAACCAAATCCCTTATATAGTCAGATTACAAGTTTTCCTTCATGCAACTATTCAAGAAACTCCAGTGTTAAGATGACCTGAACATATGTAAGCACGCCACTCTTTTAAAATGTTTTATTAAAAGTGACACCAATTGAATTGCAAGCGTTATTTATTTACATAGACCTATTTATTTGGTGATGTCTTTCTGCAGCTGCTTGAGTTTGTATGAATTGGACACAAAGCAGTAATGGACAAAGTATTTTTGAGTGTGATTTTCTTATCAGACAATCCATTTGTCAAGGTAAAATCTAGGTCTCTTCTCCTGAGTGAACAGGAATCCTGAGAAACATTTGGTGGCAATTCAGCTAACAGCAATTGCAGGTGGGTATTTGGGAGAGAAAAGTTATCACTTCCTTTTTCATTTTCGTGTTGTCACCTCTGCTGCTGCCTTTTCTTTCTACTTCTAGTATAACTGTTGATTCTTTACCTTATCTGTGCACTCTAGCCTCATATTCAGTGGTTCTTCATACCTTTTGCTTTCTCTGTTTCTCTTCAATGTTTTCAAAACTTTGCCTAATCCAGGTCTTCTCTGGCATACAGAGGAATGGAGCAACAACATGAATAATGAAGAAAAGCCTGAGTGCAGTATAGTTCAAAGGAATTCCCATGTAAATCTAATACTGGTTATAGGATAGTTGGAAACATGATGCCAAAAGTGTCATATAAATTACCTGTGAACAGTGAGAGTAGAACAGTGCTCATCTGCCCTGTTCTCAGTTTCAGAAGCTCATATGGATGGCAGCATATTTTGTGAAACTTTTCAACTGGGGTTTAAAAAAAAAATCCATAAAATGGACAGTGCAGTTTCTCTAATCTTTTTAACCATTAATCTGTAAAATAGGACTATTCAGTCTGTAAATTATAGTAATAGGTAATAGTAATAGGAGTTACTTTATGAAGCTAGAACAAAGAAAAAAGAACTTGAAAAAAGTGTTTATATAACCAGTAATTTTCATGAGACCACTGCTCTCTGATGAGAGGTGACCAAACAATGAGCTATGGGAGAGTTCCAGTGCCTCTGGTTCCTACTTATATAACTAGGAAAGCAAGTGCAACACAGAACTACGTTGTCAGCACAATCCTTTGTAAGTAAAAGTTCTTACAGATCCCTCAACACAGAACCTTAGTAACTCATCAAAAAGAATTAGTTTCTTTCCAAAGCCTAATTGAAACAACATTTAAGGAGAGGAAACAAAGGCTAGTTATGCATTCTGTAACTGTCTATTTTTTACACTTTCCTGACCTTTTGAAGACTAAGATTTATGTTGGGGAAAATTACTCATGGCATATGCATTGCTAGAAATGGCCTTTGAATAAATTCACTAATGATTGCCATTCTTTTGTAATTGCAGGGACAGGGCTTGTATATGGATCTATACATCTGAATAAAGGGATAGTTAGATGGATCTATAATTTGATGGTTATTTTATTTAGAAAGGGAAATAAATTTGGCTATATATTGCACCATACAAACTAAGGTTAATCATCACAAATTCTTAGAATCCAGTATTCGACTCATATCATAGTTTGGAACTTTCGTCAATTTTTACTCATTTATACCTTGATTATAAAATGTAGTATTCCCATTATATTTCCATGGGTGTGCATATCTATGTATATATACACAATATTGTGGATTCTGTGAAATACATGTAATTGTTCATCTTTTACTTGCTGATTGTGAAAACACATCTTTAAAATAACCCAAATAAAGCAAATTTATACCTTGAGACATAAAAGCATCAAATTGTTGTATCTAATTTTACTTATTGTTTACAAAATGCACATATAATATATAAAAATTTTACTAACAAAATAATCTTCAGAAGTATCAGAACTTGTTCACACTAACCAGAAGTACTAACAGTATTTCAGTACTTACCTTGTCATATAAACTGAAATGGTCTTTTTCACCCAACGAGAAACAGGTTTGGGTCGGACAACACGATATTTTTTTATAGGGATCTTGTTCTTTCCATGTTGTTGTTTATGTTTATGTTTCATTTTGCAGCTTGTTTGCTGGGCTCTAGTCTATTGGTGTACATCACTCCAGTGAATGCACCAAGTAAACCACAAAGACCCTACATGCCTGTCCTTACTGTTACTACTTCTGCTACTCAGAACTTAACCACAACAAAAGTTGACTCTCTGAGCAGACATATTATAGTGTCACTCTGATGTAATCACTGAGGATTATTACATCATCACCTATTTGAATAAATTCATAGAATCACAGAATGGTTTGGGTTGGAAGGGACCTTAAAGACCATCCAGTTCCAATCCCCCTGCCGTGGGCAGGGACACCTCCCACCAGACCAGGTTGCTGCAAGCCCCATCCAACCTGGCCTTGAACACTGCCAGGGAATAGGGAATAGGAAATTATTGGTGTTTGTTTTTTGCCTAATGAAAGTTAATATTGTCTAGATAAATGGAAAATATATTTATAAATTTTGCATTCTGAAATATACTGTTATGTAGACTTCTTGCTCTAACTTGACGCTTTATGAATCACAGGTGAATAGGTAAATTATTATTTTAGGTGGTTACTCAGGTTGCCTTTAATTTTTTCTTTTAAAAAAAAGAGGGGAAAACATGAAATAGTATTAGAAAACAGGGCAAAACAAAGACAAGCATAGTTAAAACGCTGAACATCCTGACAAATGTTACAGGGATTTTTGCAAAATTTTGCAATAAAATCTGAAATTGTAAAATGTAAATCGTAAATTGTAGTATAATTTTGCAACACTTTTCAATTTATAAACTTTTACATAGGTTCAAAAATGCGATTGGATAAATTAATGAGGAAAATAAAAAATGACCATAGCTGTCAAACATAAGACTAGAACCTCTGGTTAGAAAATATTTGGAGTGGAGTGACTGCAAGATCCATAGCCTCATCCTCCAAATCAGCCACACTAAAGATCAGAGATGGTGGGCACTTACTTTCTATTTAAAGCTACACAGTATTTCCACAAAGTCAGCCTTACTGTAAAACTCTACTGAAATCAATCCCATTCAACTGGGAGGCATGAACTCCCAATACCCTAGTTGAATTAAATAAATGTTAATATACCAAGACACACACTTTAATATTTTTCTTCTGTAAAGATAAGCAACACATAAAAATGCCAATAAACAAAACAAGAAAAGCTCTAACATAATGTGCCATAGAAAGTACTATTTTTCAACACAAAGTTAGATTTTCAGGGTTACATACACTTAGTTTGCTCATATTATCATTAGCCTATTAAGTAGATGCAATACAAGGAAGAGATATGTGTGGGAAGAGAGGGGGAGGCTTAGGTTATTTAATTCTATTTGTTCTCCAAGTGGAACTCCCATTGACAGTTGTGGGAATAAGATATGGCCCATGGCATTTCAGCTTAGCAATCAATTAATACTGCAGTCATAGTAACTAATAACCTGATCTTCTTTTCACAGTACTGTGTTTTTTGCCAAGAATAATTTTTCAAAATTCAAGTAGCGATAATTTCTAACTCTCTTTTCATTTAATCAGAATTTTAAATATAGTAATGGACTAGTCAGAAGTACATTTCTTTTCACCTAGGAATATATCAGATGTACTATGGAGGACAAGAAAGAAAAGAAAATGAAAAAAAAAAGTAGATAATGGCAATGGGGGAAAAAAACCATCAGTACTGATCAGTCATGCTGCCTAACAGAGGTGGTGAAAGATTTCCAGAGAAGGGACTAAGAAGGAGGTATTAGATCTTTACCATTTACCAAATTAATCAAGCTAATGATAAACCCTTTAAGAGTGAATTGATCAAAGTCCTCTTCTAGGTCTAGAATGCAGAAGGCAAAGAATTTGCAGTCTTAATAGCCAATTCACATTTTTATCAATTATTTGTGTTCTAGTGTCTCACTGTCTTCCTGGATGTGCACAAATTCAATCAATATTTACATACTCTGTAGTCCACTAGAATTTCCACTAACATCCACCGAAGATTTGTTTGACTACCACTGAGGATAAACAAATTGCAAAAATTATTGAGATGCATTTTTATTACATAAAGGTCTTTCTAAAGAAAATGACGAATGTACGAAGAGTACAATATGTTGTACTCTTAAAATTTAGCATGTTCTCAGAAGAATTGTCCTCATATTAAGAACTGCCAATCAATTACAATAAATGGCAGAGACTCTGGATAAAAAGTAGTTATTACAACAGCAGATAAGTAATGGAGTAAGGACCACTGTTAACAGAAACATTCACCTGTTGATATGTACTGCCTATTCAGAAACACAGATGTACAGACCAAAGGCCATCAACAATCTTAAGATTCAGGTCAGGGTATTAATGATTTTAAAATATCATTTTTCAGGAGTACAGCTGTGAGCTAATGTATTTTCCTTTTTTAAATTCAATTGCTTTAATGTGATATTCTGGAAGCTCTATAGGGCAAGGACTATCTCAGGGCATGACTCATAAATAAATTAACAGCAATACCTTTGAGATAGAAAAATTCAATAACTTCAGAAAAGGAAAGCAGGTTATTTATTAAATATCCTAACTGAGCTGCAGAGTTTTAGTCAGAATTTAATAGATTTTTGGTGATTTTAAGTGTATTTTTTTATATAACTTTGATGCTGTTGTAAGCTTCACTCTCAGAAAAAAACCTTAAGCTTACTACAAAAGATTTTAAAGGCTTATTTTAAGCTTTTATAAGGGTGGAATATACTGAATTAATCTCAATACAATAAGCTTTTTCTCAATAGCAGCTTTTACAGAAGTATCATTTGTAGATTCCCTTAATGGATGAACTGAATTATTTTCTTCAAATGGTACATCTGTTTCTGACAAAGCAACCTCAGGGAAAGTGCATTTACCAAGGGCTGGCAATACATACTTAGAGAGAACTTGACTGGATATTCAAGCTTATGATGTAACTTCATGCTTAAATTATTGCCACTTCCAATCTCTTCTCAACTAAGCTCAGAGAGGAACCGTGTAGACAATATTTTTCATCTGGCAAATAACTACCAAGTAGGGCATCCCATTCCACTTGTTTTATTGTTGTATAAGTAGGAGGGTTATTTCCTATACTATTCCCAGATGTTTTTCAGAAAAGCTAATTAAAGAAATATTTTCTAGATCCTTCAAAGTAAATTACATCATTGACCAAATGCCAGAATGTTCTGTGAATGGAACACTTATTTGTCTTCACGCATAAGTGAACAAATTAATCTGTCTTTTCAGGTAAAGAGATTGGGACTATATACCTTCAAAAATTTTAACAAGTATCTACATCTCTTTGATGTAAGAGAATTTAACTTTCTCTGCCCTTGCATCTGCAAAGAGATTTGCTGGTGTGACCATCTCTGCTGGCTATCCTGAATGGATAACGGTACCTGAATTAGCACAGTTTCTTCCATAACCAGTTGCACACTCAGTGAAAATATGTGATTCACAAAGTCAGCTAGATCTTGTATGCTATGAGTGGGAACTGAATGCAAATGGTCCTGTAATGTCAAACAACAGAGTCCAGCTGTGAGATGCTCAGCAGCAGCTTATGTAGAGCTAGCTAAGAGCCTTGAAACACTGATATTAAAATATGACTTGTGAAAATGAAATAATATAAGAAACGTAAAAGATGGAGCCTTCACTGACTTTTGTTCTCATTTAAAATGCAGAGAAGCCACTAAACCTGTACTGATGGCTAGAAGAGGGTGAAAGAAAGCACAGAGGTTTCAAGTAAGTATCCCAGTTCGTTATTTTTTTGAGATATTAATTACTAGCCTAAGATGGAGCAGATGCCATGGACTCAGGTTCTGTTGCAGTACTGAAAAACTTGCAAACACCAGGGAACAGCCTTCTCCAGCTTGCAAACATAACCAAAACTGCGTACTGAAAGCTGCCCAAGAACAGGCTACACAGACTGTTCCTCACCTCAGCATCTCGTGGAAATGGAAGAATTTCATTTATTTGCTGGACTGTTGCTAAGCTCCAATCACACTTCCACAACACACAGCTCTGTGAGCACCAGCATCTAGTCAAGCATTTGCTCCTTTCTTCTTCCTGAGACTCCCTGAGACAAAGATACACACATTCATGTGCCTGTCACAAATATTTCTGTGGCACACTTTAAGGGTCATGCAGATGCTTGGTGAGATGAAATGACAAAACTCTTTCTTCTGCAAGTGACATGATCACAGTTTAAACTATTTCCTTTTCATCCACAATTTGAAGATATGTTTTCCCTGCTTTAAGTCCAGCAACCACAGAAATATTTGATGCATTACTGTAGTAGTGCACTGGAAATTCAGTATGGTCCAAGGTGTTTATTAAAACAGCAGTCACAAAGTTTGGGTTTAATGACCTCCTTCTTAGCTAACATTATACAAATCAGAATATGTACTTTTTTCTTAAATAAGAGCTTTTTTTGCAAGAAGGACTGTGTTTACCATTATAATATCATTTAAATACCTTCACTATTTACAGAGCTGTCATGCAAACATATATTTTTATAACACAATTTATCCTTAATGAGATTTCCTTTTGCTTCATGAATGTAGCAATAACCTGTATTTGATATTTTCTCTTGTTGAATCAAAGATGCTCAAAGCAATTCCTAGCTATATACAACGGATCTACTTCATACATTACTGAAACACAGTCTTCTCTAATTCAAAAGTTCTCGGGAGGTTAAAGCCTTTTAAAAAGGCATTATATAACTTAAAACAAACTAAAAACCATGTATGGAATTGAAACTGCACAGATAAATATCCTCCTGAAATCAAGCATATTTTCTAAAATATTTAGGCATTTGAAAAATATGTTAAGAACATAATTGGAATAAAATATTCTTATTTTATCCAGAAAACTTACAAATGCTCTCCACAAGAAGTTTAAATGTTTTATTTGGCTTTGAAATACACATATATTTTTTTTAATCTTGTAATTTCCATCTAGATTTTATTTGACTTATTTTCTTCTCAGCATGAATAAAGAGCTGTGTTTACAAGGAACAGAACAGCTGTCATGACTGAATTATCAGGCTGTATTTATTTCCTGTTTGACTCTCAATATCCTTCTTCCACTACCTTGAGCCAAGTGGCAGGTACTAATGGAGAAAATTCTGCAAGGTTTGTCAGAATTATTTATAACACCTATTGAGTAAGTTTGAACTCCTTCCACAGAGGAGATCTGCTGAAGGGCTGGAACTGTGAGTGTTTCACTGATTATTTTCAGCTGACAAAGCACTAGATCTCTTTCAAGGAAGCGTTCAGTGCAGCTTAGAATTATTCAGCACTGAGAGATGCAGCAGTCCTAAAAAGGGCTTGTTAAACAAGCTTATTAATTGACATGGAACCAAAGATAATTAAGCTCATAGGAAAGTAACACTTAACGTATGTTTGATTTCTCTGTGCTTTCCAACCTTACATCAGCTCAGAACCTTTTATATGGGATATTGACAGTCATTGCCCCAAACCAATTTTTCATAATTCTGGAAAGTTATGCCTACTGCCTATCCCTATTTTTAAGGAGTGGACTCTCAGAACTCCATAAATACAGCATGTTGTGTTATTTCTCTGCCTTTTCCCCAACCCAACTGCATATAGTTCTAGAAAGAGCATATACAGAAATTAGTATGTGTACATAGTTTTACAAATGCCATGTTATTCTCAGATAAAAGGCTATAGTGTAGAGCAACAGAGGAGCAGACAAAGATAAGGAAGAGGACCTGAGAAAAATACTTCATACTCTGCTAAAGAGTTTGAATTCTGCAGCCCATTTTCACCTGATTGTTACACTATAAATAAAGATTCAAGGTGCTGTCAGCTTACACATTTGCATGTACTTTTATGCATGCACACAACTTTACAGAACGATACAGGCTTTCCAATCAACTCAAATCAATATATACAGGAAACAATATTCAGGAAAAAAACGGGTATCTCCTACTGCAAGAAATTGGAACTGATAACTGAAAAAAGCTCAGGTTTATAAAGATAAAAGTGGTTTTGCTAGACTAGTGCCTGAGATTTAATTTTTAAGCAGTACAAATGGTTCCCCAGAGCTGTGGAATAGGCCAGGCTCCCCATTGATCCTTGGCTACATTATTGAACATGCTCTGTGAGATGCCTCATACTTGGATCTCTTTATTTGCCTTAGCTTTTATTTTGCTTTTTTTTCTTCTCTATGTCTGTGGAAAATTGCAGAAGGTCCTTCTGCAATAAGTGTGGGACTATTGGTGGTACCATTTTATTTCGCTCTTTAACAGGATGTACGTCATCACGGAAGGATGAGTTAGAAGAATGCTCCTAACTAATTCTCTAAGAGTTGCTATTCCTAACCTGACTGTAGAGATATTTAAGAGGGCTTTGTCTCGGCTGATACTGAAGCCTGTTTCTCAGAAAAGTGGGGAAGAAGACAACATCAAAGACAGGATTCAGTTCTAGGTGGCTGTTGAAGCCGAGGTATTCCTCTGCTTGGATATGTAAGCAACGGGTCAGTAAAATCAGCAGGACAAAATCCAGGGCTCAAGCATGGGTTTAAAATAGAAAGCATGGGTATTCTCATGTGAGTTGCACAAACTCTGCTGGACTTTTGGTCCTAAGCCTGTGATACTTTGTACCTTGTAGAACCAGGCATCATTAGATTTTCTATCTTATAAGCCAAATCTCAGGAACTATTATATCCTGTAAAGCATGTGACGTCCTTCTGGAACATAGTTAATAAAAGTAATCTGTACTGAGATGGTTTTCTCACCGCTTTACTCAGTGCTCTTTTTGCTCTATACTATAGCAATTACTTTTAATCCATACAGCAATTAAAACATAAGAAACTTACTGAAGTAATTTGAACTTTGTGATGTATAAGAGTGAAAGTTCAGGCTCAGTAGGAATGCACCATTCTGCTTATGATCCAAACTATTATTTCTAATCTACTAATGAGTTCAGTTAACTCAGTTCCAGACTCCCAACAGCGGTAACTCTGAGCAGCACAAAGAACCTGTATTCTTTGGTGAGAATGAGGACAAATGTAACCACACAAATTTACTCCAGCCTCCATTGCCATTTGACTCAGTGATACACTGCTCCTGTTCCTTAAGGATTAGCTTCCCAGAAGCTGGAGAGACCTTCATTTTGTGTTTACCTGTGAAGGTTTTATTGCAGATTTAGACTACAGAATACTGGTCATGCTGTTTAAAACATGATTATCTTTGCAGTTTGCCATGCAAAAGAGTTTACTGTGAAACTACAAGTGGAGACTACAGTTTCTCTCTACCACACAATAAATACCTTAATTTACAAATTGGTTTTAATGAATAAGTGTAAAAATTTAGAACAGCACTATACATAACATTTTTCAACTAAGAAACAGAGGCTCAGCCTGTATTTTTAGCATAAATTTAACAGAGACCACCAGGTCAAAAAAATGCATCACTGAGTCTGAATTTCACGGAGACTGCGCTCATCCAAGGAAGAGAAATTAAACACAAAATCAAGCACTATAAACCGAAATGAAGAATATGGGGTAAAAAATGCAAACCACTAAAAATGAAAGAATAAAAGTTAACAAGTAGGTTCCATTAAAGTAATTTCATTTTTAACTATTATTTATTGCATGAGTAACATGGGCAAGAAAATTTGTTTTATATGTCTACATATATATACTTCAGAAATATAGCTACAGATATGGAAAGATAAACATAAACCATATGCTTAATGCATATTTATATAAGGAATGCTACCAAAATTTGGTAGGTTTATAAACTCTGAGGTTGCATTGGAGAACAGAAGTATTGAATAAATTACAGCAAAACAAGATTCCTGTCTTGGGTATTTCCATTCTGACTTAGTACAGTGAAAAACCAGATTATTTGGTAAAATATTAGATGCAATAAATAAATAAGATTAAACACTGTTGTGCATCAAACTAGGCAAGAGCAAAAGCTTTATCCATATTCTCAAGTAGAATTTTTGAAAATGAATAGTCATCATTATGAGGTCATAATGCCACTAGGATTGAGAAAATAGCCTGAGAACTATGAAAATCTTCCAAACCACTATAAAATTATATTTATTTTCATTTGGGCAGTTTAATAATCTCGCTGTCAAGTTCTATGAGGGAAATTTGATTAATTGAAGATTTGTTTACAGTAAAAGTAATGCACCTGTTGCTGCCAAAGCTTATGCATTTTAAAGTGTACCAGTTTTCTCTGCGTATGAAATGTCTGTTACTTGTCTTGATGCTCCCACACAGAGCCGGAAAGACTGGATTGCTCATTGTAACAGTACTATTCATTTTGACAGAGGCACCCTCAGTTTAGAAGCTAAGTAAATCTCACATTATTTTCACTGTCCTGCTGCTACTACTCAGAAAGAGCTATGAGTACTATGTCCATTTAATCACAGTGGTTGGGAAGTGTATGGAAGGAATAATCAGTGGTTTATGTCCTTGACCCCTGTGCAGCTTTGACACAGCTCCCGTGTTTATCAATGCAAAGTACATGCCTAAGCTCTGACCAGTGGTGGTGATGCCGTATCCCGTAAGACGAGGGACAGAGAACTGCGATCTTTCAAAGATCCTTGAGCACGTAAGATGTGCTAAATTGCTGAAAAATGAAATTTTATGGCTTCTCTTGTGGTAATATGATCCCAAAGAGAAATTTGCTGATCACTTNAGAGAACTGCGATCTTTCAAAGATTCTTGAGCACGTGAGATGTGCTAAATTGCACACTTGTATCTGTCTCCCTAAGGTCCTGTATCATTTTAAGTAACAAATCAACTTATAAACTAATGTAAAATCACAAATCAACCCTTGATTCAATGTAAAAGAAGCTTAATTAATGGAAGTCAGCCAACAAAACTGATATAAATATATCCACAGCAGCATGTTAACTACCAATATTTTAAAATATATAATTTAAATTCATTGATTTCTCCAACAAAGCCCAGGTCCCTTGCAAGTCACACAAGATGGTTTGCCCAAGTCTGTGCAGTTAAGCTTAATTTAACTGTATCTGTAAACATCTTCTCAACACATGTCAATCCTTTTGAAGTAACTGAGGTCCCTAATGCTTTTCAAGTGGTGTATTTAACTTGGAACAATAGCAACACTTTTGAAAGTGTCCCTAAGAACTGTATTGCAGCTGGGTGGCTGCTCAGGAAAGCCCTCCCTGTTACCACAGTTTTGTCAGCTTTTTACAAAAGTGGAAATGCATGTACTCCAAGAGCAGGGTACCAGTACAAGTGATCCTGCCAACCTAGTCTGTAACATCATCTCTGCAAAATGGACCACTGGTACCAGCTTCACTTGCTACTGTTCTCATTCTTCTGTCTTCAAACAGGTAGGCCAATAGTAGGTGCTCCACATACCTAGCTGGCAAGTTTTGGTGCGTGAATCACACGCATCAGAGGAAAAGAAACAGGAAAAAGTTAGAGTAGTACTTTAAGCACCATATCAAACATGCAGATTTACATGTTTGAGGGCAGAGGCATGAAGAGAGAGAGAGAGAGAGAGCTGGGTCCACGAAATAATCAGTACGATGGCAGACTTCTTAAATGCAGTATGGAACCAAGACTGCATGCTCCAGCAGTATTGAAGAAGTTTTGGCAGACATTTTTGTAAGACCATTCTGCCTAGAAAAAACCTAGAGAGGCTAGCACACTGAAATCAAAACTGTAAATTAGATAGTTAAGTTCAATATAATACATATCTTAAAATTCTTTCAAGGCGGCAAATACTTAGAACTCCTAATTTAATTGGAGTCAACCCACATTAAAGATGATTGCCAGTAATACTGCTAGTAACAATAATCATAAACAAAGCACCAAACACTATAAAATAAATCACAGCTTTTCATGAATTTATGTATTTACAGGCCAGATTATAATATTCTGACTCATCTCCATGAGCATTTCACTCCAGAACAGCTCATTTTTTTTCAGTGATACAGTCCTCAGCATGATTATCAGTATGTGGCCTGTGGGGGAAAGGAAACCCATCCTTCAAATAATTCTTATGAGTTATACTGTGGACATTTCACAAGTGAGGGAGACAAGAACTAGACAAACTCTCCAGACAATAGTTACATCTGA
This sequence comes from Aegotheles bennettii, assembly GCA_013398125.1. Classification (NCBI taxonomy): domain Eukaryota; kingdom Metazoa; phylum Chordata; class Aves; order Caprimulgiformes; family Aegothelidae; genus Aegotheles; species Aegotheles bennettii. The sequence continues at coordinate 452,799 of VZRW01007625.1, read as the reverse complement.
CCTTTGGAATCTTACTTGCTTTAACCTTGTCACTAAAAGACCTAAGATCCACATATGATTCTTCTGATGTGCAGAGACCTTCAGTTTACGTCATTTACAATTGCATGCAAAGACCAAATTTCTAAAATGTGATTCCCAACATCCTTTGCAGTTTTTTTGTTTGTTTTTTTTGTTTTTTTTCCGCTCGGACTTACCTGGTTTCATCAATATAAACTGCCTCCAGTACAGATGCTGCATATTCAATATTCTTTTTTAAATCCACCACATTAACGTCACCCTTCTCCAGTTGCTTTACCAAGCATCTTAATCTGTGAAAAGGAAAACAAAAATATCAGTGTGCTGCTTATATCAAATTTTAGTGGCTGCATTTTCTATTTGAAATATTGGAACCAACACAATAATCAAAGTAGAGGCAAGAGACCATCACTGCACATCTTGTTTTAAAAAAAATCCAGGCTTAGAACGCACATAAAAATGACCAGATGTATGTTTTTACAACTTGCTAAATTTGTAAGATCTATTAAGAAAAGGCATATACATTCCAGTAAGTCAGAGAGTACTCAGTAACTACCATCAGAGCAATTTCATAATTATATTTGTGACATTACTATTATGCCTGAGTTCCTTAACGTTGTTTAAATAATAAATAAAACTTTGCAAGTTGTTTTACTATAATTTTTCTGTGCTTAGAAGTTTGGTTATGGTTTTTAAATATCTTCTATATACTTATTTTGTTTCATTCAAATGTCTTTAATGTTTTAGTTATGCCTCTAGTATGCTTTTGCTGCAGAATTTGTATTTCTTACTAGCATGAGCTAATGTGGAGCTCTATTGTTTCTGTCTTTACAGAAAATTCATCATTATACTAGACAAAAGGTGGTGCCTATGGCATTAGAAAAATCCAAATATTTTCCCAAGTGTGCTTTTAACTTTTAGTTTTGAGAACATTCTTTTACATTACAAACACGAATACGCCCAAAGGGGATTTTGTAATGCATCAACTCATGCCTCTGTAGCAATACACTTATATAGATAAAATACTTGAATACCAGATATTTCCTAAACTCCCTGATGATAAGAACACTTCTGACACTGTTCAGCTTAATCATACAGACTAGTCACAGCACTGGAGTGAAATGAAAACCTGTGTGACCAAATGGATGCTTAAAGTATGGGTATTTTCCTTTTTATGTGCTGTATCTCTGCACTGAAATAACCTACAGTTTTGCATCATGTAAGATAAAGATTTCTGTAATTAAAGATGCATCATTATTTTAACATAACTTTCATGAAATATTCCTTTTTATGTATATGAAATGTGAAAAAATTGTGTGAAACAAGCATTTAGTTAAAAAGTGGATTGAAACTGAGTCATCACTGAGCTGTCTTTACTTCCAGAAAAAAAGCATATTTATGACATTAAAGAGCATATATAAAAATATACAATACGATATCTAATAGGTTATATATACTATATATTATTTTTATTAGACATTTACAATATTTATTGGACATAATTAAAACACATTTTTTAAAAAAGGCAGTGATATTCACAACAAATCTCTCAAAAACTTGGAAAGTACTGTTCCATCATAACACCAATTTCACGTTTTTTCATTTACATTTATTTGGCCGAAGTATAGTTATGTCCAAGCCTGCAGGGACAATTTTAGCAAATGGAGTTTTAAGATCATCCTGCTCAGTTCTCCAAAGTCTTAATTCAAGTCAATTAAATTCAAATTAGCATAGAATGTAACACAAATAGGACTCTTAGCATCCATATTTAGTTGGTATTTTACACAGTGCATTGCATATCAATGGAATGGAAAAATTAGTGACAAAATATTTTCTCAGTGAAGTGGGTAGATGAAATACTGTGGGAGCACAACTCCTACACAGAAATAACCTTATTCATGGGGAGGCAGTTTCAGTACATAACTCCTTCCACTTCAAAGGTACCTATAGACTGAAGAAGTCAATTCATAGACACATTGCAGTATCCAACATACGCACTGTAACTCTCCTGGGATGTCTGATCCTCAGTAATGAACACAAACACATCTACAAACCCTCCTGAGCACCAACACCAAAAAGACCAGGTGAGTCTGGCAGCATCATCATGAGTACTTGCAAATAGCCATTGGATGGTTCTACTGCTCGCACTGTTCCCTCCATGTTTGATTAATCATGTTTCTGAATCGCACTTATGGAAGCATAAATTAACTTAGAAATGCAACACTTCACAGAGCAGGGCCAGGCTACGGTAGAACAATGTTAGCTCAAAATGGCTTCAAATCCTATGATTTCCAGTGATTCTATATTTTCTCAGGGCATAGACCAGATGATGGATATGTGGAATCATTTTTATGCTTGCAGGAAGAAAGGGAGTCCCTGGAGAAGCCTGTAAGCTACAATGACATTGCAGTATCTTGTTGCACAGGCGGCAGCCAACTGAAGTAACTTGCCCTGTAGTTATAGTTGATGTTCTAGGAGGGGAACACATCAGACCAAGCTGCTCAGGCGAAGTTAAAGTTATTCTGAAGACTTTACAGAATCACAAAAGAACAAAATTCATATAATTCAATGATGACCAGTGACCTTGTCATCTCATACATCCACACTTTGTGGAGATGTCTTCCAGAGTGTCTGTAGCTGTCCCAGTGCAGATCTACCATAGAATCAAGGGATAATTTTGGTTGGAAGGGACCTCCACCTGATCCAAGCTCTTGCTTTTTGCAGGACCAACCTCAAAGTTAAGTTTAACTTCAAAGTTAGATCAAATTTCTCAGAGGCATTTTCACTTGAGCTTTGAATGCATGGAGATTTCAAAAACTCTCTGGGTAACCAGTTTCAATGTTTAACCAGTTGCACAGTGGACTTTTTTCTCAATACCTAATTGGAATGTCCTTTGTGGCAACTTGTACCCAGTGGCCCTCAACCTTTCCAGCACACTTTCAAGAAAAATCTGGCTCTATCTACAGTACAACTTCTCACCAGGAAACTGAAAACAGCAATAAAATCCTTCCATAGTGTTGTTGATCAGACACTTGTCAGGTGATAATCATGAGGTCTACCCCAGAGTTAGCAAAATTAAGTGGGTTATAACAGTATATGAATGATCTGAATATACTCAACATTATGCATTAAAGTGAAACAGCCACAGACCTTAAGAGTTGACATTTCAGTAAAGAAACTAACATTTTAGTAAAGAATAAATATGACAATCTATCAGACAAGCCAACAAGTGTTAAATGAGAATATTCAATGAGAATAAATGAGAATTAAAGGTTCAGTTTAACAATCTTCAAGAACCAGAAAACAATTCAGCCTGAAGTTAACTTCTGAACCCGAGGAAAAGACCCTGTGTCTGCTTTCCCAAGGACTGGCTTTATGTACCATCTGAGCCTCCCCATCACTGAGCACTGAAAAAAAAAATTAATCTTTTTGACTTACACATCTGGACTTCACTTAAACCTATTCTGGAAACTTTGTACAAAAAAAGATGGCTTTCGCCACAGATCCTATCAAAGGGGAAGTGAAATAAACTGCAACAAGTAAACTATAAACTAACCCTGCTTCCTATTATAGTTTGAAATTAATGGGAGTCACTGTTGAAGATGGGCAATGAACACATGGGTAATTCTTTGAAAATAATAAACACATTCTAATTACAGAGGAATAGTTATTAATATTCAATAATCACAATGCCCGTTTAAAAATTATCTGTGTTGGCTAAGTCAACTTCAATTACAAGCTGCAAATTATTATGTTCCCATGAACAAGTTGAGAAAAGCCTAGCTGTGTGCCAAATGTATTAATTTCTTGAAAAGATTGAGCAAATACTGACAACTTGTTAAAAAGTTTAAGAACAGCAAAAAATATTATTTTCTGTAAAAAATAATTTCATGTTTTGTCTGGACTATTTAATATGGAATAAGAAAATTATGTGGATAATTGTAATCTTTATTCCACAAGTGGTTTGATCCTCTAAATGAACAACACAAACCAAAATTGGACTATTAAATAATGAAAAATTAAAAGTAAAGAGGAGAAGAGTAACCATATTCTGACAAGACAGTTAGTTACAGTTTAAACACCACTCATTTTTAAAAAAATTGGGGAAGTGGGAAATTTTCCTCTAAAACTTTAGAATTAAAACTGGAAAGCAGTTTTGCTACCTGCAGTAACTCTTCTAATAATCACTTGAATAATTTTCACAACCTGTAGAAAGCATTGCTCACCCTCAGCATTTCCTCAGCCTTCAGAAGCCTAAATTACATCCTCGCTCAAATATGAACACTCTGAAAAAGGGCCAATCCAGTATTTCTAAATCATTAACCATGAGAAGTTCAGCTCACATATTTAAAACAGCTCGATCCCAGAATCCAAGTTGTTTTACTTACCTACACATTTCAGATTCAGGAAAATATTTGAATTAGGAAAAATTCAAAGTGAAAATAGCAAAATTTCATCTTGGAAGAGTCACAACAAATAAAATGCATCCCTATTTCACTCGAATTCTAAAATTCCCTACATAAATTGCCCAAATTCCAATTATTTTTATGTGAATTGGTATAGTTTGAATTTTATACTTTTCTATTAAGAACATAAAATAATTCTTTATCTAAATACACCATTCCCTCCAACAAATACTTAAAAATTAAGTGGATTAGAAATAAAAAACAAATTGTAATAATAAAAATCAACCACACACAAAGTCCATGCTCTTAGTTTCTTGAGTAAAAATATACAACATACAGATTGCTAGAATTTTTTTATTATGGCAAAGTATATAATTCCTTTTTTGTGTTTTCTGCAAGATGGAAAAAAAACACTGACTATGAAAAAGGAACATCCCAGATACATTTGTAATATTTGTAATACATGGCTATAAAAGACTAGACCTGATCATACAAATGGATGAGAGATACTGGAGACATATCCAGAATATGGTAATAAAAATTCAGGAGTGAACCCTTTGGGTAGCCCCTCCTGTTTCCCTGCTCCTACCTGCAGTTGCAAAGTGGCCAAATAACATGGCTTCAAAATGACTAAGCTTTACTTCAAGGTTTTTTACATTAAGGTAGAGAAAAAACATGTGGATACAGGGACATTTTGTCAGTCAAGGAAAGGCCAACATATCAATGGAGAGCAAGGATTAGAATCGACAGCTCTTGACTCAGACCTTGATGTGCGTTTCACTTCCCTGAAAGCATAAAAAATGCAGTTTCAAATGCAGTTACCTAATGTTTCTTCTTATTAGAGGTGCTGGTTCTCAATAAATTCTAATACTGAGAAATGCAAGAAAGATATATCACATTTTCAGTGCTGCAAATGTGCTTTATGAAATTGCTTCTCAGTCACTGCTGTGTCTGAGCATATGCACAGGAAGCCTTGTGGTTGCTAGGGTTTCACAAATCACATTCATTTCATGATTATTTTAAGCATATGAGTGGTACACACTGATCTGTAATTATGATTCAGTCATTAGAAAATAAATATTAAATATGCTGGTAATTCAACCAACATTTTGATATACCAGAACTTCAATCCAGTATTGAAGAATTAAAACAGAAGTTGTGCAGCTATATACCACAGACTGAAATTTACACTTTCTTAATGATAAAACTGCATTTTCATGGTGATAGAATTGCCTTGGCAGTTTAAATACTGATCATGTTTATGCCAGATAAAGTGGTTTATCTTCAGGCAGGCATTCTTTATTAGGCTTCAATTCATTTTACCTTACCCTATAAATGTATTATTTAGCACTCTAATACCATAAAAACATTATCCTTTGGGTCTCATTTCATAACAGGTTCAAGTGTGTTTGAAGGCTTAATCAAAATTTAGTAAAAATTCCTAATTCCTTTAGCACCTAGCTGAAATCCAAAAAGCCATAGAGTCTTACAAGGTTTCCACATAAAACCATAAACTGATTCAAGCTCTCTAAAGGAGTTTTGAATTTTTGCATAATTCTCAACAAACCTAATCAAACAATTGCAAGTGCCTGAGAAGCCTTAGTGTCTTAACCTCAATAACACCAAAGGTCTGCTATTTGTAGCTCTGTAACCTTTCACTATAATCTCCATCATCACCACCTGCTGCTCTGGAGAGGCACCACAGAGGAGGGGGCTCATCTGGGATCCTGACACTGATGGTCTTCCCTACTGTCTCTCTTGCCTCCCCCCATCACTCATCCTTTCCCAAAAGTAACTTTCACCATTAAAGTCAATGTATGTCAGCAGGACAAATTCTCACAAAAGTGAATTTCTCATTACTTATAACATACATACATTCAGGTGTTTTATCTATCTTCTGTTAGATCCAACAAGTAGCCACCTAGTCTTCCCTTACCCTAAACTCTATGACTATTTCTACTGCTGTAACATCCATTTCCATTCTCTGATATTCCCATTTCACAGTTAATTCATGAAATCAAAGGCAAATAATGCATAATCTATGACACCGATTTGTAAATTGCAAATGATCGTTCTAAAGTCTTTTGCTGAATATTGATTTTTGTCTGAAGATTGACATTTGATCTGTAAGGTTTGCCTGAATTGTGTATACATTCTACAGAGTGCTAGCTAAAGCTATTTTTCATCTTGAAGTTGCTAAATAATTGAACAGTCTGTATAAAATCTTCACCATAATCCAGCAAAATTCACTATCAACAACAAGCTGGGAAATCAAATGCAAACTCATCACCTGCCAAAAACCATGCTTGAGGATGACAGAAGACTTTCAGTACGTCTTTCTTGCTGGAGCTAATGTGATAAACACACAAAAAGGGCACATAGCCTTTATTCCCCATAGCCATTTAAAAAGCTGCATTTTTTCTGCAGAGAGTGACTTTGAGCATAGTGATCCAAGAAGCTGCTAAAAGGCAGAAGTTAAGCCTCTTGATTAGTATGCCATCTTCCATTCCATTTCTCTCAGCATACATACAACTTATCATCGATGTAATTTTAAGTCAGCCAAGGTTACAGAAAGACCTATATAAAAATATAATACAGAAGAAAAGTTTCTTAAAAGGCATTCCCTCATATTCAGTCTGAGAACATGGGCAGACATGGTGCCCCAGCTACCTCTCTGTGACCCATTCCATCCCCTTTTTTTCCAGAAATCTTTGCCCCTCTGTATCTGACAGCACACGTGCATGTGTAACATCGTCTTCAACCTGATATTGCCGAAACAGTCCGATTCACCTTAAAGGTATTTTACAGTAGGGGAATTTCTACTGAACTCTTTCCACAGAACAAGATTAGGGGTCATGTGTATGCACAGTTAAGCTATCAGATCAATCAACGTAGTTGGTTAAGTTGGCCTAACAGCTCAACATAGCAACCAATATAACAACCAAGACAATCCTATTTCAATCTGAGTTCTAACTTGTCATTTGGCTTATAAGTCCTACTTTCCTACTTATAGTTAAAGACTAAGTGCCAGAATAAAAAGGTACACTTTTAATATATAATCATACCTTCCAGATGGGACAATAGAGCCAAATTATTTGGAATTTTGTTTTTAAAGTGTATTATTGGTGCTGAGGAGCAACATACAGATCTCCATTTATTGTGAAAAAAATTTTAAATGTAAAAAATACAAATATTTGCATTATGAAGTATTACAGATTACTGAATAAAATATTAAAATAATTTAAGAATTACTTTATTCTGCCTAAAATGTTGGAGAAGAAATATCACCACCTTAATTCAGATGTCTTTTTTACTGAGTAATTAAGAGCTTCAACAAATCCATTTCCACTAAAAGAATTTTTCATTCAAAAGACAGAGCAAGACATAAATGCTTTAGCACAACACCTGTAGTAATTACAGTACAATTTTGCTGTAAAATCATTAACATCTCAGTGACTCTTTAGAAAGGATATAGTACATGTAATGTATATGACAATGTAAAAATATGAATAGGGCTTTTATTTAAAACTGCAATACTGTAATTAAAATGAAGGAAAAAGAAAAAATTAGGAGATGCTATAATCCAGCACTCTATGTTATGTGTGAATCTAACTTCTGGCATTTGGAATTGTTAAAAATAAATGTTCTGCTGAAGAATTGCCAAATCAAACTATTTCAAAGTAGGTCTTGGTAATGAGAAGTAGAACATTAGAAAAGCTTAAACACACTTGAGAGCTGTATAAATGTTTAAAAGAGGAAAGAACCAAGTGGGTGAACTTTTCCCCTATATTCTTTAAGAATGATCATAAATAAGATGAAATGTAGCATGACAATTCTTATTTACACATGTGAGCTTGATCTAGGATTTGTCTACATGAGAAACTAAATTTGAACCAAGGTGAAGTAAGAAGCTGAAATTCACTATCTGTCCTTGAATAGCTCCATCTTTGAATACTTCAGGATGAGTAGAATTAAACTGAAACAAGTTCCTGGAGCTCATCAGGAAGAATATTTCAAAAAAATGTTATTCTTGAACAATATAACATTAAATCCATTACATAGCATATACAGGCTCTATGCATATTGGTTTTGTTTATGGAAACATTTGTAACAAGAATTGCAGCAAACTAAATAAAAAATCATTTGTAGTCAATGCCTGGTATATAGCTGCCATTCTCCTCATCCTGCAAAATGCCTGGCACCCCAGTATAAAGCGTTCAGGCTTTTTAGGTCTGGGAAGGTAAACTGGATTAGAGGACATTCCTTAGTTGCTGGTGTTTCCTTTGCCTTAATTCATGCTACCCATAAGAGTTTCCCCTATTTCTTCCACATTTAATAAAAACAGACTAATAGACTGAGAAAATATTATGCAGAAAGCAGCAGACTGCAGCCTTGCTCTAATCTAAAGGACACCATGATGGGACAGGCCATCATCCTTAACACAGAATTGCCTAGTTTTTTCTCTACTGCACTTAGGAATTTGTTCTTACACATCCTACAAAGTGCTTTCAATCATGTGTCCTAGTAAGATACACTAACCCCAACTGCTGTTCACATTGTCTTGCCTGATTTGAAAACATGCTATTAAATTAACGTGATTATCAGCCTATTCACTAAAAAGTGACAATATTTTCACAGGTTTCAATATGTTAATGCTACAGATCTGAAGTGGAGAATCCCTCAGAAGGTATAGTCCAGAATCTATCACCAGAAGCATTACTTTTATCTTGTTTTGTTTAAACTCAGAAAATTTAGCAAACATAGACCATAATTTAACTCCAAGAGGGTAGTCTTTTGTTGCTTATCATATATGTAGCTGACTGTAATTTGCCTGTTTATACACACTTTACATGTTACAAAAAGATTAGATTGAAAATTCAGAACCTAGTGCTCTAACTGATCATGACAATATTCAAGAGAACATTCATGATCAGAATAACATGGAAATTACACTTGTTCATCAAGAATTTTGTAGCATACTTTTCACTTAACATCATAGCACAGCAGATATCTCACAGCCCAAATGAATTACAGCAGCATTTTTCAGAGTATGTCTTGTTTCCTACAGAAGAGATAGATCTGCTTATTTATTTTAGAATGTTTTTTAATTATCACTCAGTTCTAAGGAGCTACACCACTGTACAATTGGCCCTGCTAACTAGAGCATCAGATCCAGCACCCTTTCCTAAGGCAAAGTACATCCACTGTGCTCTTATGGCAAAAAAACCCCACTACAAATAATTTTCAGGCTTTCTGTCCAATAAAATGACCATCTTTCTTAGTTGCTAAATGATACATTGCACCATTGCTTTCTAAAAAAGTCCTACACTGATTTCAAAATGAACCACATAACTAACATAATCCAGCTATATTTAATTACTTGTGAAATTGCTTGGAAATGTTCTGTTTGTTATCTACAGAACACTATACCAGAAAGAGCTTTCAGCTGGAAAATTACTGGGCTTCTAGGCAAGCAGTGGGTTATACGAAAATTTCAAAACCAGCTTTTAATAATATAAAATTCTGTTCTTAATATCTGTGCCTTTCTAGGACTCAGAAATTAAAATCTGAAGTCTTCAAGGTGATGACAGTACAACATCCCTAAATGTACTCCCCTAGGGAGTGAAATCTAACCTGAAAAGTTCAGGTGTCTTATGGTCTTGACTAACATAATTGCTAAATTGTGCTTCATTTTTCATAGCTCTGCTGAATGAATCACTATCCCTCAGCCTCTCTGCAAAGCCTTGACATTCCTTTAAAGTAAGAACCTGGCTACATTTTCATTTCAAAAGAGAAAACTAGTAAATTCTTGACTCAATGTTATAAGATAATGTTTGTTTACACACTTACTAGGGATTTAGGAAAATCTTATGTGTATAAAAACGTCAAAATAGGCAGTAAACCAGTTTGTTAAAGTGTGTAACTACATACTGTGATTTGCCTGTCATATTCTCAAACAATACACTGTTTTGCTCTCCATTGCTTTTCAGATTCTCCTATTGCAGCATATTTTTTATTGGAAACAGAAGTTTTGAAATCAAATTGTTTACTTTAAACTAAAATAACACTACTCAGAGAAGTAAGTCAGTAATTTGCCTATGAACAACTAGTCAGTTTTAATACAGCAGCAATCAATCCAGGCAGTGACCACAAGGGAGTTTTTATCTGAATAAAGACCATAGAGAAATACTAGACCAAAGTATACAGGAGTTAAATTTCATAAAATTAATGCAAATGATAAATTGCCTTATTCAGTAGTTTCCTATCAATATACTGCTTTCACCTGCAAATATCTACATAATGTGTTGAGTATGCAATGCAGGATGTTCTTGAATGCACAATGGTGAAAGGAAAACTAAGTGCACTGCTAATTAACAGTTCAGTTCTGATGAATGTGGATTTGGTTCTGTTCATTGGGATAAAAGGTCTCCAACATTTTATTGCCAATACAGATTGAGAATAGTCACGTGAGAGTGCAGTTTCACTCTGCAAAGCTAACGTGAAAACAACACCAAACCAGATGGGTATCACCTTTTTGGGTGGTCACCTCCCTCTCCTAGGTCAGCAAATGACAGTAACTGCTAAAAGCTGCCTATGTGCTTATATGGCATGAACCTGGCTGGACCTGGACCTAGGACCCTGGCTGGCTAGCTGTTATGCAACGGTCAATAACATTAGATTTGACCATACTAGGAAGTGAGCTTTCTAAGCCATTTTATATCTATTTCAGCTCATTATTTCTGTGGGGTTGGGGGTTTTCTTAATCTTTTCTTAATCTTAATCTTTTATGATTACTGATGACTAAAAATTCAATTGTAAGGAACACTGAAGGAACTTGTGGACACAATTCTGAAAGATGTGCAAGAGATTTCAATGTTAACGTTGGCATTCCATGCAGTGACACACACACACAGAAAGAGAGATAAAAAACAACCACATTTCTCACCATAGCAAGGATACACCTCAAAAAAAAATATGGAAAAGCAAAAGGATTGCAAAACACTCAACTGGAAGGTGAATACGTAGCAGGAAACTTTGCTCCAGCTCATTAAAAACTTTGTAGTGCTAAAGTTGTTAGAGGTATTTCCATGTATAAATAAATTAAATACACATTGAGGTAGAAAAGGTACACTCACCATGAGGCTGGGGGATCAAGTTAAGCAATGAAGAGATCTAAATGTAGCTTTTAAACATTTAAGGCAAATGCAACAATTGTTAAAAGATGGTTTTACTTCCTTTTAAGGAAACCTGTGTTGAAATGCCTGATTGATTAACTGACAGTATGCAAGAAAGTCAGGTCTAAGCCCCCCTCTGCCATAGTCAGCCAAGGAATATGAATGAAATGTGAACAAACCAGAGTAGAGACACTGACATTTAATACCATAACTGTACTAGTAAATATGTCTGTGTATTTTTATGAAAAAACTTGCCCAAGGCTCAATAACATGAAATTAAAGTGAGATACACAGGAACAGTTACAAAAAAGCAGGTATAGGTGCACCCAAAAGAAAAAGATACAACCCATGGCATAACTGTTTGGAGAATAAAGGACTACAAGTATTTTGTATCATTTTTATATTAATCTTCAGGTTTTATTATCTTTTAAATTTGCTTTCTGAAAAATGTGATTCTAACTTTTCATAGATCAGCATGTATCTTAAAACACTGCTAATATTCTACTGTTGGATACATGTTAATGTATTTTACATAAAGCAGAAATATAACCAAAATCAATGTAATGATTTTCGTCCTGTAGATGCTAGATCAAGTATTAAAGAAAGGCATTCGTATTACAGTGAATTAGATTTAGTGTGAAGTTAATCCAGGGAGTAATTTAAAGTATGCTTTGCCATGAAATAGCTGTTTTCTACTCTTGTTTTAAAAATGTACTAGTATATAAATACTTGTTTAAGCTTTTCATTCACTATGATTATTATTTTGAGGTCATGTCAGCTGCATTTAGTTTAAATTTTAATCCAGAATAGTTAATCTCAGACCCGTTTTCTGGAATACTCTTAGTAAAGTTCAAACTGGAGCACCATTAAATGAACAAACACAAACCATCAGAGTAACGTATTCTTACAGCACAAAGAAATAAACATTTCCAAGATTAATCTCACAAAATGGCAACAGTAAGTCTCGAAGAGGATTAATCAAAAGAAGATATAATTATTTTTGTGCTAATAGAGTTGTAGGCTCTTACTCAACTATAGCTATTCTGCTAGATTCTGCTATATTGAAAAAAGAGATCTTGGCACCTGAGCCACAAACATGATTATAGAAATTACATAAAAATTTACTAAACTTTCATGAGCTCATTTATACTTACTAGTTGTCTGATACGGATTTCAATTATTTCCGCAGTAGGAGGAATTAATTCCATTCAGAGGCAGCATAGTTCGACATGCAGATACATATTTGATCATAGATTGATGTGAGACCCCAAATTTGACAACATATAATTTAATCACGGGAATAATTCCTTTATGAGGCAGATATCTGAGTTTTCCTTCTGTGGTTTATCACCTCTGCTTACAACCAGACTGTCCTAACATTTTAAGGCTGAAAATCCAGGCTGCAATTCTTTTTCATTAATTACATTAACCTCACAAGTCTAACTGCATTGTGCACCTACAGATCCTTTTCTTTCAGAAGCCTATGAAAGCTATCGTGTAAAGCGATTCAGATTTTTCTAAACACCAGCACTCCTTGTTCAATTTAGCCCAAAGATACATAAATAAAAGTTCAAAGAATGCAGCAATAAAACCTGCATCTTCTCCTCTGCTTTGCCATTCATCTTTCCATTCATTCTAGGTTGCCTCCACCTCTGACCAAACACAGGCATTTTCCTGCCCTCTCCATGTGTTCCCGTCAGGGCTCATGGATGCCCGCTGCCCACTTTCAGGTTCTAGTCATGATCCTTAACCTATTTAACATTCCCTTTAACCCTGGGGACAGGCATTTGAAAGACAAACTTTGTCCCTATAGCCCTTCCTTAACTTAGGTCCCTCAACTCCTTTGTTCTAAACTGAGCCTGGTTTTGTTTCTTGATTTTTGGTGGGTTTTGTCCTGCTATTCAACTCCCTGCACTCAAACAGACATGCTAAACAGGTAGCATGAGGAGTACCAGCATTAAGAGGGCATTTGCCCTCACCTTTCCTTTCAACTACAAAATATACTACACAAAACTGTATAGCTCACATAGTGAGGAATTTTATTAATACACAGCTACAGTTTAAGTTTAAATGCATGTTTTGATCTTTTTTTTTCAAATGCTTATTAACAACAACATGAAAGGAACGCATTCGCAAATATCTAACAATTGAGCCACTAGGCAAGGCAGCTTCCTACAGATTGTTCTCACGAGTCCTGTTCTAGTGACAATACAGGTATTTAATTGACACAAAGTAAATATGAAACATCATATGTTCTCTAAGACTGAAGGCAACTGTTTCCCAGATCTTTACCACTCTGTAACATAATGCCGATATCAGTAATAGTTTTGGTCATCACAGGTCAGAATTCTAGTTGGCATGAATCTCACAGAGCACAGTGTTGTTATATCAGTTTACATGAGCACATGTGTTTTCCAATGCATTCTGTTATAATGGCTTGAAGAAACAAAATCAGTGTTTTCTAGGTGAAGGCTATCTATGCTGCATTTTTTTTCAGTTTAGCATATATTCAAAGTTTCATTAAAAAATTACTGAATAACTTCAATTATGAAGAAAGATAAGAAGAGTTGTTTAGAAATACATTAATACCTCATGCATATAATAGATATATGGATTAAGAGTTCATGAAAGACACGTTACTGCTGTCACCAATAAAGGACAATTCGTGCTTCAAATATACTTAATTCATTTGTAATATTCTCCAGCAATGTTTCAGTCCTGAAAATACATAAAATCATAAATTATATCAGTTTGAGATAGTAAATCCTGTAGTGTATCTTCTTTTCACTACAGGCCTAGCTGACAAAGAATTCAAGATGGACTCCCCTGAAAATCCCCAGCACATACAGAGCTGGTGTTCCACAGAGCCAAAGCAGCAAGCAGCTGAGCCAAGTGACTTGTGGCAGCAAGGTGGGACTCTGGGACTCGCGAGACAGAAAGCTCTCCCACGCATAGAAGAAGCATTCATTATAGAAGAATTTTTCAGACAACACAAGTACCAAGCTGCCTTTTACTACATCCACATGTCTACAAATCCAGATTATTGGAATTTGTGATTTAGCACCAAACATCATTGACAACAACCTTTCGTTTCTTGTTACATCCCAAGAATTGACTGGATCAGGATAGCTGGTTTCTGATGCACTGCAGGGGGGAGTTCAACAATGTAGCCTCTTACAAGCTCCAAATTATAAATTGGATACATGGCAGAATGATTTTGAAATGGCATGAAATACTGTAAGATGAAAACACCTCATCTTCAACAAAATAATTATTTGATTTTGTAATCCTTTTATGCACACTCCATTTAACTCCATCAGATTTCTACTAGCAGAAGGCTTAAAAATTATGTATTAAACTACCAATTTTAGGTAGTTCATAAAGCAATTAAATTTTTCTTTCTTTGATGGTGGTGAAATAAATGCTACCTTAAGCATCACTGTGTTTTTCAGTAGCATCCCTTACAACACTGTACATTTAGTACATGTAAGGTCTAGGTCTGCTTTGGAAATTATAATCACTTTTTGCTCAGATTTGCTCCAATGTTTTCTTGTGATGAGTAAGGCAGTTTTTGAGTTGCCTTTCTGAATCTTGTCAGCACTTCCTAATCCCACACTTGTAAAACTGTGGCACTTTTCCAAAACATACTGTCTCATAAATCTTATTTAAACAGAAAAATCTTTAAACAGTATTTTGTGGACCTACATCAGTGAATGAACATGGAAACTTTTCTTTTATAAATAGGATTATAGGAGCCCCATAACAGTCAATTAGGTTTTTCAGACCTTTTAGAGATTTTGAGTTTTAAAAAGAAACTAAAATAAATATATCATGATAATCCCATTCACAATGCGTATAGAATCACTTTTTATTAGACTTGTCATTGCATTTAACTAGTTGCTCATAATTATTAAAAAGATAAAACACTGCTGTTAAGATGGATTCATGGTAGTGTGTTCTCTCTATTAATAAAAAAATGTCCCTGCATTTCCTCTACTGTTTGATTAGACAGTATAATTATATGATCTGCCAGATCATTTACCAGCATCCTCCTATAGAACTGGACGGTTTTTATTTAGCTGCTAGATTTAGCTGTCATTCTAAAATTTAAAATGAGAATGTCTAATTTTGTAGTAATCACAGTAAACCAATGCGTTACAGTGGTTCTCCTAAAGTCACATGTTCTATTCCACATTCAGATTTGACATAATACCAGTATTTGACATTTATGTTTAGATTTGGTGCTATAGGCATTCTTACCACTTAACATAGTAAAGAAGCACAAGAACTTCCTCAGACTTTTCAAAATGATCCAAAGAAAAAATAAAAAAGCTATTTCTGAATAATGTAGGTAATGAGTATACAGTTTTTTCCCAACCAGAATTTCACTGAAAATTATACAGTATTCAGAAAAGCTTTTGAGTTTGAATAAGTAGCATTTTCTTATGTAAAGCAAGCCTGTATTCTGTCAGAAACCTCTTATCAGTAGAGCACAGAACAGTGGAAGCATTTTGCAGTCACTTCACTTTTTTCTGAATGTTCACAGTGGTACATGACAGAACAGCTTTATGTCTTTGGCAGTTGATTCTCACATGCATCAGTCTCTGGGCCATCTGATAAGGATTGTTCTGCTCCTCTAAATCAGTAAGTACATTAGACCTCTGCTTAGCTGACGTAAGTATATATCGGTCAACTCCTGAATGTCTGTTTTATCAGGGAACTCTCAGCAGCCCAACAACAACAATCTCGTCCTAGTTCCTAGTTCCAGTGATTTATAATCTGGTTCACTTATTTGCGCTCAGACTAGGACACTAGGATGGAATAAGAACCAGGATGTTCAGCTATGAATATAAGCACATTAATTCATGATTCTAAAGTTTCTTCATGTGCATACTCAAGGCAATTGACTTCATGTGTGCTTGCAGCCCAGGAAGCCAACCATATCCTGGGCTGCATCAGAAGTGTGACCAGCAGGGCTAGGGAGATGATTCTCCCTCTCTAGTCTGCCCTTGTGACATTCACACCTGGAGCTGGTGTGATCAAGGGGCTGGAGCACCTCTCCTATGAAGACAGGCTGAGAGAGTTGGGGTTGTTCAGCCTGGAGAAGAGAAGGCTCCAGGGAGACCTTAGAGCAGCCTTCCAGTACCTGAAGGGTGCAGGTACTATTCCAGCTACAGGAAAGCTGGAGAGAGACATTTTACAAGGGCATGTAGTGATAGGATGAGGGGGAAGTGTTTTAAGCTGAAAGAGGGTAAATTTAGATTAGATATTAGGAAGAAATCATTCTCCATGAGGGTGGTGAGACACTGGCCCAGGTTGCCCTCCTCCCTAGAAATGTTCAAGGCCAAGCTGGATGGGGCTTTGAGCAATTAGGTCTGGTGGGAGGTGTCCCTGCTCATGGCAGGTGGGTTGGAACTAGACAATCTTTAAGGTCCCTTCCAACCCAAACCATCCTATGATATTTACAGAGAGGAGCAGGTAGTAAAGCATTAACAAAGAAGGAGGAACAGAAATCATATATGTAAAAATTCATAAGGAAAATAAATTAACCTATTAAGTTCCCATTTAAGTTCCTTTTAACAAAATTAAATTTCCTCTTATAGCTAATCAATGCATTATTATCAACAATATTTTAAACCACTGTGGATATGTTTTCAGTTCCAACAAAGGGTGATAAATTCTATATTTTAAGCCCAGACCACCCAGCAAGAGCTATTTGCATATAAATATAGATATTATAACTATATAGATATTATATCTATAACTATATTTATAACTATTATAACTATATAGATATTATAACTATAATACCTAGTAGGTATTATACCATTCCCAACAGAACAGGAATAATTATCCAATTAGTATCAATAGATTCAAAATTTAATCTAGTGATTTCAGTTGACTCTATGGAGCCAGCTAGACTGGACAAATAATTGTCATCTCTGTAGCACAGGAGAGATGTCTTGTGCAAAAGTACCTGATCTAAAGATCTGCTCACCCCAACAGACTTGGATTTCTGCATTCTATTCCTCTTGCCAGGAATTGCAATAAATATTAATTACAATATTTAGCAGGTTTTGATTCCATAATACCAATGTATATTTAGAAGATATATTTTCTAGACTGGATTATTGGATGGATTAAAAAAAGACAAATGTTCTGGAGAAGTGAAGCATATTGTATCTACTATAAAGAAATTTTATAAGTTCCTGAAGGGAGAATGTAGGTTTTTGTTCCTGTTTTGTTCAGCCATTTTTGGCCAAATGATAGAAAATTTCAGCTTCAGTTCTTCATCTCTAGAGAGACACACATCAATTCAAAATATCAACAAATGTCAGAAAGAAACACTGTATGCAACTGCTTAAAGAATTGTAACTGGCATAATGCGAAAAGATCCCTTGAACTTTAACCTGCCTATCAATACAGATAGCTGGCCATTGGTATCAGCTGGAGAGGTCATGAGTCTGAAAATGTCTGGGACCTGTCCAAGCAAAAAAAAAAAAAAAAAGAAATGAAGGAAAACAGTAAATGAATAACTTTCTTTCTATCTCTTTTCTTTGAGATATATTTCTATGTATCACTATAAAGGAAGCACTTCCAAGGAATTGCATATACCTGATGTACTGGAGGAAGTGGCTTCCTCCCATGACCCAACAAACAGTGCCAGAAAATGGTTTGCTGCTTGCATGCTCTCTCAAGCTAGGTCAAAGGAAAGAAGCCAATCTACAGAGCAATCCAGTCCGCCTTCAGGTTTGAGGCTTGGCACAAGTTCCAGCTCTGATACCATGTTAAAATTTCAATTATTCAGATACCCTTAAATCAGACTTGAAAAAGTATTAACAAAACAGGTAATCAACTTTAGATTGGAAAAGAAAAAAAGAAAAAGCAGCATTCATAATAAAACTATCAAATATCAGAACTGCTACCAATACCCATCTCAAGCAAGGAAACGTTTAAGAATAACAGAAAGGTCCCTCTTATACTGATTTTGCTCTAAATCCTCAGCATTTAAAGGCATGCAGCCAGCTCAGTCTGCAACATTTGTATGTTTGAAAGGCATCTCACTGGGAATGCTTTATGCCTGTTTTTCTGTCTCGTTCTCTGAAATAGAAGGAAAAGAAATACAGGCACGTAACTATGGAGAGGGTTAAAAGCCAATTAAATGTACACAGAATACACCAAAAGAGATTTTCCATTTCCATCAGCCAAAAAAACATATCAACCTCATAAAAAAAAGGCAGTGCATATAAATGTAGCTGCTTAAGTCATCTGCAAAGCTTTCCATATAGTAAAGAATTGAATTATGGTTTCCTGTTCCGTTATTTGTTGTCTGTGGTCAGTACCCAGGTGCATGGAAAAGTTTTCCAAGTAATGTTTATCACTAAAAAAAGAAAATTCTTGAGAGCTACAAACTGGCTAGCTTCTTTAGCAGGAAGAAGAGGATTTGCTTAATGTTGTTCTGGCATACAAAACATAAATCTGGTCTTAGAGAGATGCTATATAATCTAGTCCTTTGCTTCTTTCACAAATTGTACAATGCCAGAATTGACAGAAGATTTTACAAGCCCTGAAGTGCAAAGCCTTCTGTATAAATATACATGTTCTTTTTTAGTTATTAGCTCTAGAAGTTGTGTGGCTTTGCTCCTTTAATATTGTGAACAAGACAAATTTTGAATGGTCTGTCATTTATCAAAGTTCACTTCAAGAACAGCTGCTGCTTAGCCAGAACTGGAGACGTAAGAGCTCAGTCATGTACATTTTACCCACAACAGTAGCAATTACGTGTATAAGCAGTTCCATTAGCATCAAAAGGGAGATGACATAATTATAGATTTGTACAACCTGGCCTCAAAACAAAACAAAAATAAAACCAGGAACTTAATTTCTGATCAGCCATCTTATATATTAAATATACAGTATGCCCAGAAACAGGAGGCTCAAATCAGTTACCTAATACAGGCATCTTGCACCACTGGAGATGCCTTGGAGTATCTCACCTGGTCCCCAGCTGCTGCTCCAGAAGAGCACAGGTGTCCTGCAGGTCCTGTGTCATATTTGCCAGCCCTGGGTGGATGTTTCAGGCACCCTGAGGTGTCTCAACTGCCACTAGATGCCTGTATTTGAGCGAATGACTCAAGCCTAGGCTGTCATTTCTTTACAGGTTAAGCAGATATACGCTCCTTCATACAGAAGATATTTAGTTCAGAAATCACTGAAATCTACTTGAAGATAAACGGGAGAAGAGTTACATTTCTTCAGAGACAGAGAGTGTGTGGGATGGTGCTACTGCTGCAGTATGACATAAAAAGCCTGGTCTCGTACATGTGTTGTGAGAACAGAAAAAAAGATAGAAAGCCAGAGATGGAGACAGAGAAAGCACATATATACTGCAGTCTTTTGAGATGTCAGGAACACAATTATCCCTTGTTTTGTGCAATTTTTCACCCTTTGTGATTGATTATAACCTGGTTTAAAATAGGAGGTCTTGTAATTTACTACTGTGCCCAGGTTTTACCTTGCTTCTCAGTCAAGTGTAATGCCTGAGTAACATGCACAGGAAAGCAGCATACATTCTTAACACCAAAATCTTTTTACACCAAAATCGTTTTACACCACCAGCATGGTATTAAAGAAGCACAGATTAAATCCACCTTCACTGCTGGGCAAACAATGTACTGGCAAAAACACAAATGGGAACCAAATTCATCAGAAAAATGTATGGTAACTTCTTTTGTCGTTCTCTTTTGAGATCAACTATGCTCTGTGGTCCTAACTTGGATTCTACGCTCCTAATCTAATTTATTAGTTACTATGTCTGACTACCAGGTTACCCAGGAAACATGCTAGTGCTCCAGTGTAAGGATCTTATTCCTCCCCTTTCCTGTCTCCCAGTACAAAATCTTCCCATTCACCCCTCCCACCCCTCTGAACCAAGGACACATGTTGTGGTTCCCTGGCAAGAGACCAGCTGAGATTTTATCTCAGTCAGCTGTGTGAGATGGTACCTGTCCCAAGGAACAGGACTGACATTGCTGCTCACCAGGATTGAAGCTGGAATCCAGTCTCTGACCCAACCTTCTCATGGCATCTGCTCATTTGACCTTGAAATCCCTCCAAATCACACTCATATTTTCATGTGAGGACAGGAAAGGAACTAAAGGACAAACTTATTTAAAAATCATGTTTATCTAAAGACAATTTTCAGAAATACGACAATAATAAAAGTCTATATAAGATGATAGTATCTTAAAAAATATCTTATCACCTTACTCTATTTAAAAAAAAACAAACAACCAACAACAATGTGAAAATACACCTTATGATGTTCAATCACACTTTTTAGGCTCCATGATTGTATGTGAGGTCCAAAACTTATTTAATTTACAAAACAAGAATATTTTTACAGAGTTCATATTGTACAAGTAAGATGGATACTGGACATAGGAGACATATATTTTTCAGTTGTGCTAACACTTATAGTTGGAGAAAAGGAATTAGTGGCTGACAAGAAACAAATGAATGATCATCTAAACTGAATAATTACCAGAATATCCTGGCTGGACTTAGTGAATCTGCACCTTATGCATTCCCACTCTAATTAGGACCACAGGGAGTTAAAAAAGTTTACCTGACAGGAGCTACAGCTCTCCTGTTTCAGCTCCACTGTTTTGTTTAAACAAAATTATAGACTATAATTTATGCACAAGACTTTATACCACAGGCCAATATGAGAAATTTATTGAACAAATACAAGTAACTTTCCTAGGCAGTTTCTGTATGTAGAATATACAGTCACCTCAGCAGTCCTTCTGAAATTTGCCATGATCATGGTACAAATATCATCCTTAAAAGGATGACCAGTAATACTTATGACCTTTTTCATTTCATGAGGTTCCGAAAATCATTAGAAATGTATGAATACAATTGTGCAGGTATGAATGGATTCAGGGCCACTGTATACAATATCCTTATACATAAACTTTTAATATCTTTTATTAAAGAAAACAGCATTTGTTAATACAATGCCATTTTATCTACTACAAACTAAAAAATGAATGCATCCAGACTGTGAAAAACATCTGTGGTAAGTATGCAAGTAATTAATTTAGTAGCTTTATATTTTCAAATTGAGACATTATTCTGGTTTTGAGATTCTCATCAAAGAAGAAGGCAGTTCTGTTCTTTTACCACTATTCATTCAACAATGTAAAAAGTGAGATACAACCATCTTACACTGCTTTAGAAAGCTTCCACCTACTAGAAGTTATTTGACTTTGCTTCTTGCCTATCACACTACTCTTGCTATACAGCAGAAGAATTCTCCTAAAAAGTCATTGTAAAAGTAATATAAATAAACATATCCTTCTATCTTTATACAATCTATTCCACTAAAATTAGACTGCCTGCTTTATTTTTAGGAAACTATCAAAACATATAAAGGGTCTGTACGACAGAGCAAAATATTGGTCTGTTAATAATTCAGACACCTACTTCAGCACTTTTAAGATCCCAGTGACCCTCTCATACTGTTTTCCCACTTAAAGACAACAGAAATGTCACAGGCTCCTTGCAGTACAGCATCTGGGGTACCTGCATAGTAAAGACCTGAACATGGCTGTCTCAACACTGAGACAAAACTAAGTTTAGCCTTCACTCCTGAGAACACTTGAGTTGGCTCTGCTGCAGGTCAATAATTGTAATATTTACAGTTTTCCAAAGGAAAAAAGTCCTATTTGTTAAATCTGAAAGCCTCATTGGTTAACAATGGAAAATGCTACTAAACTGTACTTTTCAAATAGCGCCAGCTATTTTGCTGCAGAATTGCACAGCATACCATAACACGTCACTGAAGACTAAAATAAAACCTTTCCAGAAACTCAAGTGCCCTATAATACTAATTTTAAGAGATTCCAAAGTTATTTCAAGCAAATGGTTTTATCTAAATGTGGTTATTCATTCTTATAGTCAAAATGATTTTGGAAAAGTCCATATGTTTGGAGTAAACATAAGGAACAATATGCAACAATGTTTTCTCTGTGCACCACATGAGCTGTATCTCACTGAACGTCAGCTGAAAAGTAGAGCTAAAGGTTAGAAGCTTATTCTTTCTTCACTTGTGACTTTGCCTTGGCACCAAACTCTCAATAATTATACAAACCCTTCTTAGCCACTTAGTGACCTCTGAAGAAGATTCTCCATAGCAATATGCCTCTGAATGTGTTTCTAGGAGTTAGAAAGTCATTTGCCGGCTATAAGACCATACTTTCAGTCGTATGAAATACTTCAGAGCTTTCGTTGGTCAAAAAGCCCTGATAAGATCAAAAGGTCTCACTCTTTTTATGTCAGGGCCTATCCATCAGTCTGACATACTCATTTTACTATTGTTTTGCTTATGTACTTGATGCTACTGGCATTACTGAAATTTCATCATAATAACAGGTACCAAAAGCAAATAGAAGCAAAAGATAGAAAAAGAATGGGTGCATCAGTTGAAGAGTAAAACAGTAGTAAAACCATATGAAAATTCCCAGCTCCTGACCTTTACTGACTATTTTCTGTGGAAAACCTGAAAAGATCGCAGTCTCATCCTGTTGTTTCCTGAGACAGGAGTAACTGTCATTGTTTAATTAATAGTTCACTGCCCTGCAACTTTTTATACACTTTCTGCTGAGAGATATTTTTATTCATTTACTGTGATTGAGCCTGTTGGATTGACTAGAAAACCATTCAGTTCAGCCTGTGCTGGGACAGGGCAGCTGTAAAAACCTGAACATGCTGAATTCTCAGGAGTCCTGACAGAGGAATTCCCTTCAAGGTCAGGGACACTCCTGCCCTGCACATTTCCCAGCCAGAAGAATTTCTTCACAGGAAGGTAAAATGCAAAAAATGATGTGGGGAATAAGAGAAAAAAAACCCCTACTGTTCATATCCTCTAGTGACAAAGCAAGGATATTCAGTTCAAGGGAAATTTTTCTCCTCGTCTTCACATCATGTAATATTTATAAAACTCGTTCATTCTTTTTTTAAGTTGGGAGATACATTATGTCCAGATGCTGACAGTTTAGATTATGTCTCAATCTGAACTTTAAAGTATAAAATAAAACCTCATCCTGTAATTTTTATCCTTTTCAACAACGATGGTTCATGCCAATAAAACTATTTGAAAATCACTGACAGATTCATGAAAAGATATAAAGCTGCTTCGTTCTTGGTTTTAACTTTAGAAAGTATTGATGTGAATATGATAAACAGACAACAGACAAAAACCATTTGTTTTGATAAAAATATGGTGATTTTAGGTTACTTAGAACTTTTGGAAATAGCCTAGAATTTTATGGAGAATGACAAGTTGAATTTTTGAATTTTCAAAACTAAAAAATAAGTTCTGACTTAAAAGATGGTATTAAAAAAAAAAGGCACATGCTCTCATAGAAAACATGTTATGTGAAAGTAACCATTTTGTGAAAATCTATAATGAAAATAGAAATCTCACAATCATTAGATGGCTTGAAATAAATACTTTCAGAAGAAATCTGCAGTCAATTTGTCGTATTTGATCATTTAGAATTAGAAGTAAAAGGCCTTACAGAATCATCAATGAGTTATTTGACCTTCTTTTATATCTCGCATAGTCTTCTCTGTCATCACCCTAACTATGCCATCTTGGAAGGGAATGCTCTAATGTCAATAAAATCTAAATAGCTGTTTCAGGTTAGTCACATTTCAATTAAAAGTTTACTAAGAATTCTACAGAATTCTACCAATTTCTTATTCCTGGTTAAAGAAATTTAAACATTGCATATTTATTTGGCTTTTACATTCAGTCTTGAGCAAAAAGCAGCAATTCATGTAAATTTAGTAATGAGTGTTCTAGACATTTTATAATGAATACATGATTAAGAGTTTCTATGCTGTATAGATATAACCAGCAGGTTATTTACATTTACTAATCTATTTTCCTTGTAATTGTTGGAAATAAAAAAAAAATTATAATAAATCTATTAAAAATGTTTGAATCCCAAGGCATCTTGCTTGGAAACTAACCTAGGATTAAATTCTGTATGTTTGCCAAAGAGCTGTATGAATTTCTATCATTATGACAACATATTCATTAATTCTTGTGAATTAACTTCATTTTTGTTAAGATGGTGTATTTGCATAGAAATTAGCTGTACTAAAACATTAAGATGCAGAGTGGAAGAGAGTGGTAGTGTGGGGCTGTACTTGGCAGAATAGATTATATTTTCATATCACTTTCTATCGAAGGATATTGTGACATTTTATAAACAAGTTGAGACTTACACACCAAATTTTATCTCTGTTCTACAAATAGGGATATTGAGGAACATGAGAAGATAGGTGCCAGGGTCATGGGAAATAGGACACAACTCTCTGGGCTCACAGGCTTATTCCTGCCACTCTGTGCCCTGTGTTTCTCCCATATGCTGAAAAACCAGCAGGGAGTTAGCTACATTACCCAAAACTACAGCCTCAGAACACCACAGCATCTGGTCAAACCTGTTTTAAACAAAGTTCAAAACGCAGTATACAGCTTGACACAAAGGCCTTAATTTTGAGAGATACTCAATAAAAATCAATGGTGATTGTTATTTTAAATCTCCTTCTGAACTTTAAAGATTCCATGCTGCAGCCACTCAACATTAGAATGAATTACTTAGAATATGATAAAGGAACTGCATGCAGATTGTGAAATACTCTTAATTCTTCCAAAATTTTGTGCAAATTTTTTGTACAAATTTTTTGTGCAGTGTTTAAATTTCATTGATTTATGCTTTATGCTGCAATGGTATTTGCCTAATTGTGAGGTTTTTTTCATTACTAGGCAAGAAATAACCAAGCTTTCTCAACACAGTATTAAATTATTTTCCACAGTTCTATGACCTGCAACACAGTAAAGGCCATTAAAACACTCTTGTCATGACTGTCAGATTAGTTGCTATAAAGTTACATTTGCTGAGGAAAAATCACTACAATACGCTATAAGTAGAATAAGCCTTGGATTTTGAACAGCTGCTTATCTACTTAACTGAATGAAGTTAAAGTAGTCTTTGCTACAGATAACTAAGAGTATTAGTTTAATTTTGAGTTATTAAACACAGTAGACCTCCTTTATACACCCTGTGGTTCTTACCGGCTTGTGCAGACTTTCAAGAAAGAGGTATGAATTTTGCCCACCTGATTACGCTGCTGGTTTAACGTCTTGGATCCTTATTAGTTCTAGATGTTAAATCAAACATATTTTCATAACTCAACTTTGGTCTCTATTTTTTCATTTCTTCAGCCTTTCTAGTGAAATCTTACAGTTTATGAGCTTTACAGCAAAAACTGACATCATATGCTTTTATTTTGGTTCTTGGTAACATAAGCTTATCTACACTGGGTCACAGTAAAAGTCCATCTAGCTCAGTAGGCAGTTTTGAAAATGGTCAAAAGCAGATATCCAGGGAAAAGGAAAAGAACCCCCAGCCACGTGGGGATACAGAGATGGTTTCTACATATCTAGAAATGTATTACTCTTCTATGAAGTTGTCCAGTCTCCTTCTGCAGCAACGTAAACTTCTGGCATCCACAACGTCCTTTGGCAACATCCCTTGGTATGTTATGTTGTGTAAAGAACCATTTATCATTTATTTATAAAATGTCATGATGATCTCTTTTTTGTCTCTGGCTTGTTTTGTTTCTTGGTCCAAGTCATTCTTAAGATATTTATAATTCACAGTTTTAAATCCTGTTGGCACTATACACAGCAGCAATCACTTGTCCTTTTTAACCCGCAGTCACCTCTGCAAGACATCAAAATGCTCTATCTATAGACTGCAGAACTGTGCAGTACATTTAAGAGGCTGGGGTGGTTTTTTAACACTTAGCTTTCAGGGAAGGGTATAAAGTTTACTATACTATCCTGCAAACTGGATCCCTACCAGAAAATGGTATGTTCCTTTCCATTATAAGAAGGGAGTTAGGATACCTTTAAAAAACAAAGGTTTTATCTTTGTCTGTCTTGTATGTGTCAGGAACATCTCCTCCATAAAGACCTAGTTGCTCTTATAAGTCTGCCTTTAATTTACCTACTTCCTTTGTTCCCAGAATAGTTCCCTGATATTTATTTTCAGATGCCATCTTCTTAAAGAAACTACTTTGTTGTCCATACAGGTATTCTGGTGACTGCTGCAGCCAGTGCCCTGCTGAAGGAATCCCTCAGTGCCATGCACTTTCACCAGACAAAGAATTATTTATCTAGTCTGAGGGTACTACTTCTGCCTCCAAGGAAGTATTGACTGAGGGGTGAGAGAAAGGTATGCACATCTAATAAGAACTGATCAAATACTTCAGGTAGATATTTGCATAAAACTCTTAGTTCATTTACATAAGCTCAGTAGGTCCAAGAACTATGGAGACAACAAACCCCACAAAATGGTTGGTTGAATTGCTCCAGTAGTGGGACAACTAACTGCTCCGCATGCTCTAGAGGTAAGATTTACAACGTTTCTTCTAGGTATTGAGGTGGTCTAAATGTAGCTGTTAAAGGCATGGTCTTAAATTCACTGATGACCACAAAGCTGCAAGGATACAAATGGATGTACCCAAATAGTCCCTTAAGCCCAGCACTATTAAACCACGATGACAGTTGAAGTCACACTCCTATAAGCACTTACCATAAGCAAGGTCTTCAGATTTTCCTTCTCATTAAACACAATAATCATCATGAACAGATTTACAGAGGAAACAATTTCATATATATCAATGAGTGCTCCAAACATGCCTACCTTGAAGGAATTAGCAAAAAAACGCCAAAACCTCCAAAAGCTTGCCAGTATACTGACAAGATATATATATCTAATAGCAACTAGAGACCTGTGAAAATTAAATGTTAGAACTGAAGGAAGTAAATTGTGATACTGGTGGCTACCAAGAAATCATTTGAATTTGTAACTCCCTAGTAATTCAGAGCATACATTAAGAGAACGGCACACAGATTAGCTGGGGAACTATGGAATTGTGAACAATTTATAAGGACCGAATCAAGTAATCTCAAGTGTCTTATTGATGTAGCAGTAAAACAAGTGTAAGAATTAAGTAGAATAGAAATGATACCACTGGATTCCAGAACGATTTGGACACTGAATACCTGGGTCACAAAGGAAGGTAGTTTTGAGAATTGAAAACTGGCATGAAAATCATAAACAGAGCAACACCAAGATGAGATGCTGCATCTTTGCTAATATCCAGGACTAAAACTTTTTTGTTTACTTATTATTTAATAATAGAAAAATAATGAAATTTTCAGATTTCAATCCAGGTGAGAACAAAGAGGATTGAAAAGGTACTGCAAATACACAGAAAACAACATTATGAAAATAAGAAAATAATAGGGGTTGGACTCAATTAAAGAGGAAAGTTAAAAATAATTAAGTATAGATTGATTCACATATGACTAGACTGACAGCATCTACAAACATTTTGAGATAATAAACAAAAAGTAGAACAGTTTTTCAGCATGAGACTCCCATACTAATAGTCTGAAATTAAACATGGAAAATTTGAGGCTGAACATCAGCAAAGCTTCCTGGCAGTGAAACAAACTGGGCTCCCAAGGGAAACAATGGAATCTACATAGCTTTAAACTTTTAAAACTAGACTAGACAATAACACTCAGTGTAGTTTAGGGAATATTTTTGCATTGGCAAAAGATATGGCTGCACGACTTGATACTGGTTTCCATAATTCTGCGAAGAAATACATAAACCCCTCAGCTGCATAGTTCAGAAAGTTATCACTCTTAATTTCTATTTTCACAAAGTTTCTATTTTCACAAACATTAGCAAAAATTGCAGACAATCACAGTTCCCCCCCAAAAGATCTGTCTTTAAAAGACAAGGGTTTAGATATTCAAATGAAAGTCACAAAAATTATTCCACACATACAGCAAAGCCTGAGTTCATGTTTGTGTGTGCTATGATTTGCTCATTTATTAAGACACAATAAAAATATGTGATTCTAGGTGAAGCTGGATAGCCTATGTTCTATTGATTTGATGTAGTATTTTGTAAGCTAACTACGCTACCAAGTAATACTGTATGTTTTTGTGAGTTGAGGTTGTTGTCATGGTGACTACAGTAGGTCTATAGGTGTCTTTTTCTCATTTAAAATCTAAAGAGATATTTTTAATAAAGTCAATGGGAAAATATTTTTAGTTTAAAGTTTAACCATCCTGTTAAATATTTCCTCTTAATAATATGCCAAAACTTTTTGAACCCTCTTGATACTCATTCCTTTCTGCACACATTGTTTTCTTTACAAACAGAACATTTTATGTTTAGTGCCAATTACTTGTCTTGCTTAACGTCCATATAAACCCGACTGACGTCAGTGAGAATGCACAGGTGTAACTGTCAACAGAACAGCAACTCAAAGTTGGCTATAGTGAATTAAAATGTACGTTATGTACTAATATGCCATTAAACATTGTGATTATTTGAAGTCAGAATGTTTTAACAAGTTTCACAGTTTATTGATATACCTTTGCAGATACTTTCCTGATTTAAATCTTTGAATTAACTGGTAAGAAACAAACTTACCTTTGTGCCCCAAATGAGAAAAAAAAAATTGCCCCGAGGAAAGTTGTTCTGCCTGTTATTTATGTCACAAAGAAACAAAGTTAATATTCATTTACTGGGTAATCTTTGTAACATGGAAACATTTTGCTTTCCAAAATTAGGTGGTTGATTCAGAGCTAGTTATAAAAACCTCCTGTTTGTTTGAGAAACAAATATGAACTGGCAAAACACTTGAAGCAGTGTTCAGCAACTATGATGAAACAGGATTACAGAGAAAACAAATCACATAACAGGAATATTTATTCCTATATATATATATATTTATGTTTAATAAGAAAGAGCTTTTCATTCTGAGGACAATTAGGAGGCAGAGTGTTGTTGCAATACAGTAATTTTGTACCTTTTAAAATTGTTGCAATGAATGCTGAAATCCTGAGATAGTATTACTGATGGAAAAAGTAACAGTGAGAAAGTGCTAATAAATCCAAGGAAAACATGATACTTATTTGTGAAACAGAGGTTTGATGGCACTATAGTTAAGCATGCCTTGTGGCTTTCAGAGCTCTGTTTATATTTCCAATACACTATGCAAACTTTCTTCAGCTAAAAAAACATGCAGTGATGGAACTAGGGGGGAATAGGCTATACTGTGAACAACCATTCTGTGATACAGTCATTACAAGGTCGTGCCCCCTGAACAGCTAAGAAATGAGCAGTCCTTCTTTGGGATTTCTCTTGCTATACAAGTGACGTGCACCTCTCTGCAGAAGGCAACATAAACTTAGACTGTCATTTAGGGCTGAAAGTAGAATTTAAATGCTAATAGGTCTACTACTAGCTCTAATTTCACTGCAAATTGGCTTTATATTCAGAGATATCAGCATAATTAAATACATAAGAGGAGTTAAATTACTGCTGCAGAAGTGATAAAACATATATGCATGGATCCATACTCGAGATCAACATTTTATACCCTTCACCATTAAAAATATGGTATATCTATGTGAATTGTTGACTATAATGGTGAATCTGGTACATGAGGGCCAGGCTTTGCACCAGTGTTTTACAATAGAACAGCTCTCAATCCATTCAGCCAAACCTAACTTCATACTCCACCAAATCGGGTAATAGTGACTGATACTCAGTGCGGTGACCATACTCTATTCTCCCCTGTCATCCAGTTTGCTCCTTCCAGTTTCTCCAGAAGGGATGTGGTGGGGTGGTCACAAGTGGAGTCACTTCAGCAGCCTGAGCTGAAGAAAATGAAAGCACTCTCCGCAATCAAACAAAAGGTAAACAGAAGAGGTAATGGGGCTTTCCCCAGCTCACCTGCCTAAACTGACTCACCTTTTGGCTACTGCTGCATCCTGCTGTGACAGGGAGCAGAAGGAAACACAGCCCGGAGGACCTCAGTGTACTATAGGTGTAGCATGAAACTTTACTCTTAATAACACTGCAGGGTGTTTTTCAAATCTCAGTGGAACATAAAACACGCTATTTCTTAGCAAAGCTATCCCTATAACAGCATACATATAGGCTGCATTTTTCTGAGCACAGCATGACCTCTAGTTACATCTCAGGTAAGAAGCTCACTTGGCATCCTAGGAGTTATCATGTGTGTGTACAATAAAGGTCCCATGGCTGCTGGGACCAAATAATTATTTTCTTTTGGAGAATTATGTTCCTTCTACATTCATATGACAGTACAAACAAATACACTAAGTAGGGTGGGGGGTCTTGCTGGCTTATGGGCCACCCAGTTTGATACCTAATCATCTTCACCTTTGCTCATACAGCAACCTTGTATATAACCTCGTAAGTCTGTTTACTTCCAGCAACAGGTCCAAATTACTGTGTTTTTTTGTTCAGTTCTTCTTTACACAAGGACTCAGAGAGAAGACGCCAAGAAGTTTAGATGCAATCAGAAATCGTATTTTGAAAGGAAATACACTCTTTGAGAAGGCCTTTGCACAAGGTCATACCTAACGTCAGAATGAGAAAAGACTGCATTAGCTGAGTAATCTTTGTGATCTCAGTAGAGGAAAACCTTGTCAGTGAATGTTTTCACTGCTAGTCTTGATATATTTCTTTTCCGTACCTATATTTGTAGAAAGATTGCTTAACTAAACATTAGAGACTTGAGATGTGCTCACATGCAGGACTCTGTCTCTGTGTATGTTGTAGCTTAAACTAGCTAATAAGCCACTTCTGTCTGGAAAAGAGGCAACTCTGAGAAATATAGTAGATAGACAATGCTGTGGCAGAAGAGAATCTGGTAAATAGCTAAACCATAAGGAAGAAAACCAGTATTAACAGAGTATACAAAACTTAAAAAAAGCAACAAGGGCTTAACAGATAAACAGCCAAATAAGATCAATGAGATCAAAGGGACACTTTCAGCAAATGAGTTAATATGAATTATGTAAGAAACAGCAGAAGCATCTTGCAGAACTGATTTTCCCATAAGAAGTCTATTTTAGTATATGCAGTATCCTAACCAAGTGGCATGAAAAGAGGCTGTTTTGAAGTGTTAGTAAGTCTAAAAGTAAATTTACTTTTTTATCCATTTTGTACCTTTTTCCTCTATCCTCGGAAAATTTCAAAACTGCTGACAGGCCCAGCATGGAAAATCATTACTAAGTACAGTTTCTCATGCAACTGTTTTCTTACCTGTGCATGCACCAATGATCAAACAGAGTTCTTGCCCACATTTCTTTGAAGAGGGTTGCACAGCGCTACAGGCAACTTGGTAATGTTATATGAACTTTTTGTGATCTTTCACCCTTCCATGAGCAAATATTAGTTTAAGCATAAAAACAACAAAGGTAGAAGAATGCCACTCTTGAGAAAATATTTTACGTCAGAAAATACCTACTTTTTACATTGTTTGTTATAATTTTGTTCATAAAATAGTGAATGATAGCCCTTATGTCTGTGGACACGATCAATGCTTTAAGAGAAGACCTCAACAACAAACTGACCATTGAACATGAACATCATGTTGAACACAGAATAAGAAGCAAAGAATAAAGTTTCAGACACTTTTTCAGGATATTCAGTTTCTTAACCCAGACAGATATGACTTAGATATAGTGGACAGCTCACACTCCACAACTGTTCATTAACTATTTTTCAAGTATTCCTTGAAGGGGACCTGAGCAATCAGCAGCACTAAATGAAATTATAATTGTATTAAAGTGCTATTTTGAATCCACAAAACAAATGTTTTGCCCTCCTTTTTCAGAATACATCAGAATCCTAAAATACCCTAGGCACACTCAAATAAACACAACATAAAGATGGCAAGGAACATCCCAGGCTTCAAAAGCTTTGTGATTTCTCACTAAAACATGAAGTTTCACAGAATGATACACATCATTCTGTCAAATCCTTTTTACAGAATGTGATTTAAGATTAATTTATTGGGAGGAAGAAAAATTAAATCTTTTTTTAAAAAACAAAAATGTAACACAATCTAAGCAAACTGTGGGCTGATCACCGGTTCTGTGTCAGACAGAACTGAATTCCCAGATTACAAGGCTAAAATATCTTAGGTTCATATCCCTTTTCTATTATTAGATTTTTTAAAAAAGAAATCCAAGTTCCTTTTTTTCATCAGTCAGAAACTGTACTGAAATAATTCTATGAATAATCGTATTCTACTTTCACATCAAGATAGCAACTAAGTAATTAGCAGTCATACTACAGAAGACACATTTTACGCAGATGAGAATAGAGAAATAACAGTCAAGAAAAATAACAGAGAAAAGGTTACAAAAGGAATTTTCCCATGAGCTTTTTGCTCCCTACATGCTATAAACCTTCTCATCTGAGAAAACTCAGATGGTCACATCATACCAAAAATTACCAAGTGAAGTGGGGGTAGGATAGTAAGTGACTTTGCCAAGCAATGACACTGTTTATGCACTCTTGTTCCCTTGATGATGGTACTGTGTTCTCATAGTAAAATGGATTTTAGAAGTTTTCTTTGCAGCAACTATCAAGAGAAAGAAGAGCAAGCTTTATGAACCAGTGTTGAGAGAAACATAACTAAAACAAATGCTAAAAGCAGAATCAAGTTTTTCACTGTATTTTCCTGATTCATACACTCGCTGAGAATGAATGATACTTTCATTGTTTAGTAGAAGCCCCTAGATAAATTTGATGTTCTTCTTTTGTTTCTATTTAACAGCAAATTTTGTAATATCCTCTTTGGCATGACCAGAACAGATTAGGGAAATATTTGATAGCACTGCCTTATGTTTCACTACATTCTATTTCTACAAAAGTTTTTAAAAAGAAAATAAAAATGGAGCAAATTTTGTTTCTGCAGCAAAAATAACTAGGTAAACACTGTTTAATGAAAGCTGTCCGTGGCAGGACTTCAACTATAGGGTATCAAAAAATAAAAATCTGGCCCAAAAAATGGGGCAGCATTTCAACTTTCTGTTTTCTGGGCTAACTGCACTGTATAGTACATGGATCTGCCAAGAAGAAAGCAACCTGAATATATGCTGAAATTGTGCTGACATCAAAATTAAGATATTTTTCTCTTGGTTTTTTTCATGTGAATGCAAAAAAACCCAGGATGTGTGAGTGCTTTTTATTTGCTTTACTGAGTAGATTCTTACTCACCTTTATTGTTATAGTATTAAACGTTTTGACAACCTCAAATTCTTGCCTTGAGCTTCAGGTGTGCAGGAACCAGGAATCTCAGAGCAAAATTGCTAGCAAAAGCATGCTGGAGACCAATGTGACCATCTTGGAAAAACCCCTAGAATAGCTGCTTTGTAATTTCAAACCCAACCCAGTCAGCACAGAGGAGCTGTGAAGATAGATTCGCTCTCCGAGTTGGACAGAATCCCCTGGACATAATCCCCTGGGAACTCTGCTTAACAATCCTAGCAAGCTAAATGCCAGTCTATTAAAACTCAAATTTAGTAGAAGGTTATTGCTATCTATTTCAGATAAAACTTCATGAAGCCAGTAAAAGGTACAATGCAGATGACAGAATGACCTCTGTCACATTTCAAGTGCCAGGGAACCCACAAAACACTCTGGCATAAAATCACCCAGATTTTGTTCGGGTGGAAAAGAGTATTTTTTTGCCTACCTTCAGAAACAGCTCTACTGTTTTGGCTAAAACCTCCAGATGAGTTAAAAAAAAATTATTAAAAAAAATCAGCCTGGAAAAGCTACCTAGCATGGAAAATTTCAATGTAGGTTTGACAAGGTTATAAATGAAGGAAACAAGTCTTTATAATCAAAGTACTAAGCAACTTTCACTCAACTGCATTTGGCAATTTCCATTACTTCTACTACATTTGTATTTTTATTGTCTTTATTTCCCACTTGAATTGTATTACAGCCCAGAGGTCAGCCTGCATGTAAAAGTTTATTCTCCTTCTGAAATGCTCACTCTCTCTCATCTCCACCTGCAGCTACTTACTACAGCACATGCTATAAATACTGGATTAGCATTGAACAGAGCACAGCCATAGTATTTGGCTCCTATTAGGGCTGCAGATGGGGCATCATTGTTTTAGCAGACTACAACCTTCCATTCAAGACACGGCATTCACAGGATATAAATTTGTTTAAATTTAAAATATTTTTCATTTCCCTTTAAACATAATTTCCTCACATCTTTTCTTCTTGTGCTATTCCAGCTCATATTCACATTAACAGCTTGTTTCTGGAAATGCTCTCCAGCCTGTTAAATTTTTATTGTGAAATATTTTGACTTGGAGATGGAGAACTCATTTGTAAAGCAGAATAGAGACAGCAGCCTGTATATCCCTCAAATGAGCCAAGGTTTTCCTGTCCATTTCAATGACAGTTTGTCACAGCCAGAAATCACTGTACTTCACATAACATTCCATGAATAGTGAAATTAAAAGAAACTTAATTATATCTATGGGGTACTAAAACTCATGAATAAGAATTCATCAAGGAAAAGACAAACAGATATTACTTTAAATATAAGAAACTATTTTTTATACGTTTTTTACTCAAGAAACACTTTGCCCAAAGTCAGATATTGTCAAAGGTTTCCATATTGTGATTCCAGTTTAAATAAGAAAAATGTTTTGAGATGCCCTTCCCAAAAAAGGGCAATAAAAAGGGTGGGTATTTCTGTGTTGAGAGGTAATAAAAAAAAAAATCTCTGAAAAGAAAGACTACACATTTTCCTAAGCAACCCCACATGTAACTCCAGAGAGAGATTACTTAAGTATGACTTGATAAGTGATAAAAATAATCTATTCTTCTCAATAATATTTACATGTATACAAAGTTCAACTTCTGAAGATGTTCTAAAGGTCTCTACAGTTTCTTTGTAAAGCTGCTTTACCACTGTTAGTTACTGCCAGGAACAAAAAGTTTTGTAGGAGTTGCTATGGGCTAGTCAGTAGAGGCTTATTTTGGAAGGAAATGTGAAATAAATTTGAGTCAGAAGGTCCTCACAGAAATCTCCTGTCAGCTTCCTTTGATATTCTAGGAGCATGACTGTAGTAATCTCAGAGGTCTCACAGATTAAATGAGGGCCAAGCAAGTAACTCCTTTGTATGAACATATTTACTGCTCCACTTTCAATTTTCTGTAGTTTCTTTCTCTTCACTCAACTCATGGTCAACACAGCACCACTCTCATGTGTTGTTCATGTTTTACCACGTGGCTATCCACATGTTTATAATCAAATATCTACAAATAATGTTATGTCTGTGAATATTTCTTCAACTGCCTCCAGTAGATCTGTCAGAACTAAAAAAAAATGTAAAACCTCAGAATTCCTATGCCTCCCAGGTTTTCATTCCAAAAGCCTGTTGGCTGTGTTGCATCTGCTTCCTCACATCTTGTATCTTGTATCTGATGCCAGTATTAGATCTTGAAAAATTTTTCAGCACCTTGAAATTCATTGCTCTACAATTAATTGTAAGGAATTTTTTTCATAGATCAGTAAGGAATGTTTTTCCTTTGCACCTTTGGAAATCCTATACCAATCATTCTCACAACTCAGTAGAAATCTTGGGAACAAATGTCTGAAAACAGCCAAATATTCGCAAAGCAGAAAATGGAAAGAACTGCTAGAAGTTAGTAAGTACATTTTTGTGCAAAATGAAGTGCACAATTCTAAACTTGATTCATCAATTTCTACCAATAGCTTTTAACTTTTAGTCTTGCACATTTATACCTTTTTTTATCTCAGAAGTCAATTTTATATTCCTACATCTATAATTTTGTTGGTTTCTGCTCAAATTAGGAACACTTTTAACTGGAAGCCTTAAATTTCAAAACTTCAGAACCTGACAAATTTTAAATTACATAAAACTGACTTTTCTTTTTGATAACCTCTATTATGAGGTTCCAAAGAGACAGAATTCTTATTGCTGAAATTGCAAGACAGTAGTCATGTTTAATGACCACTTTAGAGAAAAGAAAGTGTCACAATTTTACCTAGCCTTAATTTCTATCCTGAACATTGTACAAATTTGAAAAAACAAACAAACAAAACCCACTCCCCACCCCAAATCACATGTTTTACATTTGACAAGATGTAAATGGACCCTTTTACCTAGCTAGAGTTGCAAAAAAAATTAAATCTAGATTCGTGAAGCTGCAATAACCTGTTTCACGCTGTCAGACAGAGGTCTGGGGACAAAGAGAGAAGTTTTACTTATTGCAAAACATTTTTTGCACATTTTCAAAAAGGTATGTCAAACTCAGTGTGTTCCCTGTTTGGATCTGATGTTGCACATGTGGGATTTCTTGATGCAATTTGGATATGCCTGGGCAAAATCCAGGTTTGGTAATACCAGAACATTCTGGATTTTCATAAAATTGTTACAGAACTAATAGTCCTTGTAAGACCTATTTATCACTTTGCCAGATGTATTTCATATGCAACTGTATCATTGACACAGTTAACATCTGGTAACTGACAGAACAGAACAGAGTCCACAGAAACTGGTACTTACATTACTAAGCTCAGTAGGTGCTTGATACTTTCACACTAATGGAACAAGACTGCTTCATGAGTCCAGTGAAGGGCCACAAAGATGATTAAGGGATTGAAGCATCTCTCACACAAGGACAGATGCAGACTCTACCTAAGATATTTCTGATACCATGTTCCAAATTGCCTCTTGATGGTGGAGTCCTAACTTCCGATATCCTTACCATTACACTGGAATCTTTAAGGTAAATTGAAAAGCTTCATAATTTTTTGCAGTAAAAACTGCAATCCTCAAAGAACTATCTCAAATGCTGAAGAATGCCTGACACTTGTTGCAATAGATGTGAGAATCTACTGAATCAGCACAAAGTGCCTTCAGCGATGTTCTGTTTATAATCTGAGTGTCTTTAATAAAGAACTTAAAACTTCCTCAGGCCCTAACGAAATTGATCTGTAAAGGGAGTCTGGGAATCCTGTGTTGGAGTTTATAATTACAGTCAGAATTACAGTTGGATTTTTACATATGGAAGAGATTAAAACTACTGCTGTTCAGACTTTTTTTGCTCACTGCTTCTACCACGAGAAAGTCCAGTAGAGGACAAGTAAAGAGCTGCTCCCATGAAGGTCCATGCTAATGACAATCTGCTCTCTTGGGGATTGGTGGCAAGGAACCTATTGCTTGCCAAAAGATTTTGACCATCACCAACAATTCTTCCGTACTGGTTAAAGCTATCCATCTAGGCACAGCTGTGTGCAATACATCCAACACTGTAAGGATTTTCCTGGACTGCTTCCACATAGATGTCAAGCAACTTTTCTCATAAGATCTTGGAAGGATTTGTAATCATCTGGGATAAAAGAGTATGATTAAAGGATGGCTGGCTCAGCTGGTGCTGACAAATATACTGGCATCTGCTATTCCTCCTCCTGAAAGTTCTTTTCCGAGGGAAACAGATCAGTAACAGACTGAGCAATAGGAGGAATAAATATATCTTTCATGGTCTTTGTGGTGAAACCTTATGGAGTTTTGAGATACCCCATGGTGAAGAAAAAGAGATAACACTTGAAAAGCTGAAGTCCAGACAGAAGGATCCCTGTAAAGCAGGAAATTAAGAATGTCTGGTGCAGGGAACTTCAGAGAGACATGATCCATGTGGTTTGGAGTGGAAAGTGTCTCTGGTGCCTTGCAAATTCAATAACAAAGAATAGTTCTTTTAAGCATGGTACTGTAGTGCAATAAAACCTAGATCCTTTGGAGATTACCAAGGTAGGCAAGAAACTACATAGGGGAGTCCAATAACACTGTGTGTGACAACTCTCTGATGAGTCTCACCTAGTATTAGAAGGCTGGATAATAAGTTGAACTGGAATTACTCATTGATAAGCATGCATTTGCTTTTAATTAATAATTTATTTAAATTATTTTTATTAATAAGATTTAATTAAAATATTCACATAATTGAAATTATAGAGGATTTCATAAAGTACTGAAAACAATTGACGCAGTTTAATCCACACCTGATCATTACTATTTGCAATTGTTCAAATCTACCCTCTGACTGATTTATGGAAGGGGTCTCTGATACCTAATGGAAGTGTCCCTATTGCCATGCCATAAGACAATCACAAAGTAGATCTTCAGTCACGCATTTGCTGAGTACTGAAATAGTCACTGATCTAGGTTGAAAATTGTTATGTAACTCAGTAACTGAGATGTTAGCATGAGCCATAAAACCGAAATTGGTTTCTATCCTAGTAGATATTTAATATAAAGTGGTAAAATATAAAAAGAAGACACTATGAAGCCAAGTCCAGAATACCTTCTCATCCAGTGATAAGTTACTTTTATATCAGGTCAGATAATTTGCACTGTTATATATGTTTCACTTTGAGTGACTAAATGTCATAAATCTAACTATTTTTGTTGAGCTCTTAAATAAACAGATAAAGACAGATACACACATGTAACCCTGCATAGGTATCATGAGGGATAACCAGCCAAATACGAGTTATCTGAATATTGTACCTAAAAGGAGTAAATCACGGTTTTGGTCATTTAAAGAGGAAGACTTAAGTCCATGTAGAAGTGATATACCCCCGTGTTTGGTACTGGTGAGATCAGTACTGGAATACTGCAGTCCAACCATGTGTTCATAATTCAAGGAAGATTTTGAAAACTGACTATAAACATGGAGAGAAAAGCCATGAATATAGGGGAATGAATGCCCTACAGTAAAACTTATGGAGTTCTATCTGTATAGAAATAGAGCCAGTTTAAAGAGAGGTATATCAATGTAGCAAGGTTATAGAAGTAGATTGAATGAAGCTTAATTAGAGAAAATAATGCCAGAGTTGTCTTAACAATGAAAATAATTAAGCATTAAAATAATTTACAGAAAGTATTTTAGAATCTTTATCACTGATCATTTTACCATTCTTTCCCTAAAAGATACAATTTATCTAATAAATGTTCCTGGATTTTAAGCAGATTTATTCTGAGTAACTTATATGTACTCTATGAAGCATGAAGTCAACACAGGTAAATACTGTAATCCCTTTTTGTTTGTAAAACCCATTAACGCATAAAACAAACCACTATTTATTTAGAAATAAAGAATTGAATATATGATAATTAAACCATTCCTAATTGTCATTTGCCTGCTCTGTTCAGTTGCAAAATACCAAATAAGAGTATCTGCAATAACTGATTTTTGCACTTGGAACAGTGAACAATCTATAAAGTCATTTTCCATTTTTTAAATTTCCTGCATAATGTGAAACAGTAACATTTGATTTCCTTCTGCAATATATCAATCTGATATTGAAGTACTGCACCATGTAAATTATAAAGATAACATTAACAATAGTGTACAGACTGTTTCTCAATTGGTCTTCACACAGAGCAACACCATTCTTAAGAGATATGTGGCATCTGTCTCAGCAGTTGGACTAAAGCTTCTGTAGTTATGACATAGAGCTTTAAAATTAAAATATTAGCATTAAAGATCTTGAGAACTGGATCAACAGTACTGTATACTGCACTTAATTAAACTTTGACTACATTCCCTTAAAAAGAAAAATCTACGATTATGTCCAGGTTACTGGCATTTGCTTTACTTTCTAACTTCTTACAAATATGGTCCTTTTTATGTAAAAGCAATTTGATCAATGGAAGTCTTAATGTTTTACTTTTGATTAGTAGGAGAATGAAATTAAAAATAACTGTGTGTTCATTCCAAATCAGTATTGGGTAGATTGTTTACCTTCTACGGACTAATCCCGTGAAATCCCAACTGTCAAGTACAATGTTTTCTTATGTGCAGTTTCACTGATTTCATTAGACTTATAATGACTACCCATGGGCACAATTATTTCCAGGATCACATCTTTACTTGGTAGAGAAACACCATCAAAGGATAATCAGGAAAATATAAGGATATAATAAAATCAATTCCTTTTACCAAACCAGTTTGCAAATTTCTATAAACACATACTTGGCAATCTCAGAAGGCTGCTTTACATGGAAGTTTCCAACATCTGTGCTGCAGCCTAAAATATACCACATTATTGGATCTCTTCAGGATCTATATAACATCTTGGGACAGTGATGATAGCAATTCAGTTCATCTAGTTACTCTTTATTCTGTGAATATTCACTACACAAAATAAAGAGAGTTTATTGAATGAAAAAAACCCCACCTCTTAATTCAAATGAACACTTGTAGAACAGCAGGTGTACTTTTAAACATTTAAACATGAAGAATTTGTAATGTATGTAATCCATGCTGTTTGTCTACTGTTTTGGATTTCACCTAATTTCATAAAAGAAACTAAACTGGACTCTTCTCTAGACAGGCTTCAGCATGGTTAATTAATTTTGCTTTCATGCCTGAATTTGTTCACAGCTTATTTACTAGCACAATAGATATACATTTGCATTCGGTGTGTTAGCCCATGCTAAGCTGAGTTAGAGTCACATTCCATCTTTAAATAAGAGCTGGTAACTCATGGCTTTATTGCCCGTGTGAGCAGCTCTTTCAATAAGCAGCTCTTAGAGATTAATTTCAACCTCCTTCGGCAATTATTTAAACTAATTTCTTTCACTGCATTACAACGAAGGAGAAGTTGCTGCTACTGGGCTTCCTATGGGAGCTGATTCCTAAGGGCTAAGACACAGTAATGACCATGTAGTCTCCTTAGTCTTTTAACCAGAGCCCTGTTTCTACCTTCTTGCTTATACTCAGTCCTGCAGCCCTGATCTAGTTTCTCCACTTGGCAGGTGAGCTTTAACACATGCTACTTTGTAATGTGCATAAGCTATGGTTAGGCATTACTATGGTCTTGATGTCATACTAATGTGGCTGTGTAGAAGTACTCTAATGAACCTAGGAGACAAACTGAATTGGCCTGTTAAATTCACCCATTAAGAACAGTCACAGAGGCAGGTCTTTCCATTGCTATTTCAGATGCTACAGAGAAGAATCAGAGTGGGTGGAAAGCAAAATGATGTCAGCACCAGTATCTCCTCTTCAGTCTGCATCTGGTAAGTCTTGGCCCACAAAAAGATCTTCACAATGGGGACATCCACCCTGATGCTAATAACCAGGTTCTGTATTCCTGCCAAAGAAAGCTGAGCAGAAGCACCACTGTCTAGGAGACGTCTGCCAAGGAAGTCCCTCCATAGTTCAGGAGAGCAGCAGGGGCATGGTTTGATTGTGAAACTTCCCAGAACAATGGACTTCATCAACAAGATGAACATAGTGCACAGACTGAGGAAATTAGCTAGTTAGTAAAGACTGCAGTTACATCAGCAGCTGCATAAGACCAGCCACTTCCTACTCACATGCCAGACAGTGTTCTGCCTTCATTGCTAGTCCTCTATCCACCAAGATCCCAAATGTTCTAAGAGAAGTGATTCCTGCTGGTGAGAGAATTCACACCTCACTTCAGCTACGAGAAGTCCGTGCAAGATAGTGGTCAAAAAACAGTCTTCTGCCTGAGGCACATAATCAGTTCTCTGCTTGCTGCTGCTCATCTGTGGTCACTGATGACACTGCCAGTTCTCAGAGCAGTGAAACAATCAGTGGCACAGCAAGCATTCTGACTCTTACTTCCAGCTGAAGCTAAAGGCCCAAAAGAGATAAATTCATATCAGAAATAAATATGTAGAAAAATGGTGTCTAGTAAAAAGGCTGGAATGCTATAGGGCCTGTGGGAAGAGGTAGCTTTATTAAATGACTACCACAGGACTCAAATAATGAAGTAAATTTACAGAAAATTACCAAGATGGGGAAGAACAGAAACTGCCAAAAGCACACAAAAATAATGAGACAAGAGCTCTGAGGGGTTTTTAATATAGCAGAGAGCAAAAAGTATATAGCAACAATTTGGAAGCAACTAATTGTTTCAGGAATCAGAGATATTTACAGAAGGACAGAGATGACAGGCCATTATTTCAGCTTTATGCACAATAACAGAAATATGCTATGATAGGAAAGTGCAAACAAATTTCACTTAAAATTATGAAGTCTTTGGAGGTCACAATTATAGGAAAAGGAAGGAAAAAGAAAGGAACAGAAGAAATACAGTATTAATGGGAATGAAATCTGAAAGGCTGATGCATAAAATGAACTGAACTAAACTAACGTGGATTCACCTAACCAAAGTTTGATGAAATTCACTGTTACACTCTTAAGGAACTAGCTGAATCCTGCTCTCAGTCATTAGTTATAGCTTCACAAACTAACAGGGCGGGGGTATTTAGAGAGCTGAGGCACACAGTACCTATCTTTGGGAAGGTAACAAAGAACCTGGGAAATATATCCATCCATTTAACTGAGATTCACAGAAAGAAACAAATCTCATAGTTAATAAATCCATTTACAAGAGCATACATTTGAAAAAAGTAGTAAAATACACCTGAAATTAATTTGCCCAAAGCAAATCATGGCAGAACTCTTTAATTTTCTTCTTTGCTAGGCTAAAATATTGACTTTAATAAAGTCTTTCCTGCTGTCCTAATGAGACATTCTCATAAAGAAAATAGGAAATACAACTCTGATGAAATTAGCAATGGTTCACTGCCAAATAAGGAGCACATTTCAAGCTGGGTGTCAGAAGATAGTAGCTCAGATCTATTGCATATTCTCTTGGATGAAGCAAAAAAGCTCAGTGACAAGAAGAGCTTGTGAAAGTCAGCAGAATTGGTAACATAACCGTTTCAGGATTGAGGTTAGGTAAAAGTTTCATGCGGACAAACATTCCTCATTACACAAAATAATATTTAATATAGACAATTGAAAAGTGTTATGGAAAGGAGGAAGAAACAGTTGATCAGGCAGCAGCAATGCATAAAATAATCTGAAACTATGTTGATTAATGTGAGTAAGAATGGATGATAACATAAAAAAGCAAAACCTGGTGAGGTGATATAAGAGAGAGTTGCGTGTACAATA
Source organism: Aegotheles bennettii (assembly GCA_013398125.1). Lineage (NCBI taxonomy): Eukaryota > Metazoa > Chordata > Aves > Caprimulgiformes > Aegothelidae > Aegotheles > Aegotheles bennettii. The sequence continues at coordinate 409,215 of VZRW01007625.1, read as the reverse complement.
AGACATACCATTTTTCCATCAACTAAGCCCTAAATAACCTGTTACTGGAATAATCTGGCCATTTGGAGGAATCACAGCTTGAAGAAAGCTGCAGACATACCACAAACTGAAAGGAAGACAATAATAAACCCCAGAAATTTAGGAAACACCATTGTAGGGAAATATCGAAGAACTGGATTAGTTTTCTCAAGCAAAGATATGACTGAAAGTCAGAGAGGTACATATGGAAAACATTCTTAATAAAGAAGCTGATGACGAACTATTCCTCCATATGCTGAAGAAACAAACTTTTCAAACTGTGCCTATTTTTATAGCATATCTCATTGTAGGGTACAGATACTGAGAGAATATACAAAGAAGCTAAGTCAGATTGTGGAATCAGTCAGGAGCAGTACGGAGCTCAGCACATGCTAAAACACTGACTTCAGGATTTCTAACAAAACCTTATGTTGTCTGGCTTTACATCTGGTAATAGAGTCATTGAAGCTGTTGTTTACATTCCAAGAGGACAGAACATAAAAGGGGAGACCTGGTACCACAACAGTACATTTTAATTTGGGCCCTGAAGGGGCAATCATTCTGGCTAAATCATTCTTGCTGAACATTATTTGAAATCTATATGCATTTTTATGGGGACTCGGTAATTTGTTTTTGTTCAAAACAACAAAAAATGTTGTTAATTATTTAGAAACAACACCCCAGTTATTCAGGTATAATATTAATTTAATTTTTATGAAGCATGTTATAGTGCTGAAATCCTTTCTCCAGCATTAAGGAAGCTATTAATTTGGTTCACAAAAATGTTTAAACGATTCCTTGTAACTATCCATTATCAACAGAGAAGGTTACTGCAGTACATTAGTTTTACACCAATGCATTTTACGTGTTCTACATAACACAAAAGTTCCAGCCCGTGTTTATCCAAAGCCAGAAGAAAACACATAACTAGTTTTCAAATCAGAGGTTAACAGACCTGTTATTCTGGTGCTAAAAACCAGGTTTTCTAAAGTTAGGTGACTAATAATTTTTAAAAGATCAGCTCAGCACAAAATGCTTCTCAGTTGATGCCACCAGGAAACCAAACTAAATTCCTCAAAAAGTACAAACACTTACCCATAAAGTCTGTAACAACCACCACAACAGAGCAAGAGCAGCATTCTTCAAGGTCTGAACATGGGCTGAAAACGTTTGAGCTCCAACAACCAGAATGGCAGTACAGAATAATATTTTAACTCAATTTCTCTGTGTTCATCAGTTTCAAATACTAGTTGCAGGCCTGGAGGAAACTGGATGTCAACATTTCTGGTGATCAGGCACTGTTTTACTTAATTTTTGCCAAATTAAAAAAAAAATCAACCACCAGGATCTGCTTTCTGAGAGTGTTTTTCAGATCTCTTAAAGTACCTTAGGAAGTCAGATATTTTTAACCACAAGAAACATTACAAAGCTCACTCATGTCAGTTGAAAAATGACTCAACAACATATCTTGTAATGTCTCTTGAATCCATCATTAACCTTGAAAAAATCTGCCTGAGAATGGTACAAAACAGCACATCAGCATTATCTCAAACAGACCATCAGGCCGTCATAAAATATTTATTTCACCAGTGTCACTATCTGCAGTCTATCTACAGATAACATGAAGTAACTAACACAATTTACATTTTAGTGTATTAAGGGATGAGTAAGCATGTAAAACTGCAAATGATCATATTATTATTAATTTCTTTGTCAGTCCACCACCTGCTTATCTTTACATTTCCACATTATATTTTGTTACTCATTCTCTTCCATTTCATTTTTGCATTAACTTCTTTACTATACATTTTTCCATTATTCTCTTTTCTCTTTTTTTTTTTCTTCATATCATTTCTGTAAAGTTTCTCACTACCCTCCCTTTCTCAAGTCTACAAACTCCTATCCAACTTCTCAGTGTTCTTCTGCTACTAAAGCCACTGCCTTCTGCATCATTTTATATATTTACATATTCATCCCAGTCATCATCAAGTTCAGTTCTGGTGCTGACAACCTATATTTAAAATCCTGACTCTTCATCTGCATCTGTGGGGATGTCTGCAGGGTCCATCTATGGCAAAAAGGCCGGATAACATCAGCTGTTAAAATAGGGGCATGAGTGTAAACAGTGTGTGTGAATGGGATACACACAACTCTCTGAAAGTATGCTTTCCAAAACTGTTTATGTTAAAGAGGAAGATGACCAACAGCCACATTAAACATTAATTGGGGAATTATTAAGACACTTCTGAAACAAACACATCAGCTTGAAAAAAAGAAGCAGAGAGGAAGCACAGAAACTTGGAGCATCAGAGGGAGACCCTGGAGTGGAAACAGCAATTCTCAAAACCTGGTTTCACACTGTCAGGAGTCACTGGGCAGTCATCGTACGCCCTGCATCAGCACGAGCTTGCGGGGCATCTCAGCGGCTCCCAGAGCAGCAATGGATACACGCACTGAAGAAACTATGTCTCCATTGCAAAGCGTGTGGAGTTAAGGGAATGAGGTTTTTCAGACTTCACTTACAACGTAAACATAGCCTAACTTGACCACTCCATGCCCAATCCTCCCACTTGTCACTTTTCCCATGTCCCTTCCCACTCATAATCTCTCCCACTCTGGAGCTCCCCACCAGCTCTTTCTTCAACCTTTCCCAAAACCCAAGTCTCTTTCCCTATCACTACCAGTATGCAGTGATTTTTTCCATTTAAAACCAGCAAGTCTTGATGACTCCTTTACTCTTAACTATGAACTGACCTCCACCTCCAGCATCAATTACATGCCTCACTTTCCCCCTCCTTAACTCCCTGAATATCCATCCACAGCCATCCCCTTGAGTTATCCTCTCCTTTAGATGAGATTTCTAATACTTTTAACTTTTTACATATCTATCAAAGTGCATTGACAGTCTATCAGTACACCACCGCACATAAAAGGGTCCGAATCTGGACTGAGCCTATTAAATGGTAACCATGCAATGTTGGATTTATTCTTATTATAGTAAAGCCTAATCTCCAAGATTCATAAATTGAGGGCAGTCTTTCTCATAATAGTACAATGTTCTATAAATAATCATGCTCAGAAAGCACCTATTATAGTAGTTCACAATGGATATAATTTTTACACATATTTGATCAATAAACCATATTTCCATGATTTGCAATTTCTTTACTTGCTCTTTTTGTAATCAGCCAACATTCCTGACTTACGTCTCCTGGTATTATAGTAATAATTTCAAAACTTAAAGATGAAGTAATGGGAAATATTTCTTTTTCTACATTTCCATGCACACTTCTTGTTAAAAATAAAAATTTTGTTATGTCTCCACAATACAACATAATGCCTTGTGGAGACACACAGGGAAACTGAAAATTAGTTATGCTTCATACCAGAACAAAACCTACATTTTTCTGGTTAGTTTTACATTGGGCAGGCTAATTTTACACTGAGATCACAATATATAAATGAAGACACATAGTACTTAAGGCTATGTACAATTTTATGTACACAAGACGCCAGCTAAGGCTAACATAACCAAACTGTTTGCATTAGTCTAGTATTTCCAGATGATCCTGCATTATGCATGAAACTTTCAAATCCTTTGTATTATCTCCTCTTTCCTGCTGAACTTCAGGTTTCCAAATTCAGAATAAAACCAGATTGCCAGAAAGAACATTAAATTAGCAAGTGATATAATTTTAAATATAGGGTTGCAAAGGCCAACTAAGTTCTTATCAGAGAACATACCAAAAAGTTCATTTTTGCACACAAGCAGATGAGCTCAGAAAACCACAGGTTTATGCCAATGCAGCCTATGCAGTTGTCTGCAAAGGTTATAAAAAATCATATTTCTAAACCAACTTTAAAATAATTCTTGAAAGCAGAATTCAGAAAATACTTTGGGCTAACAGTTCCAAAGATTTATGTAAACTGTTCCCCAGTCCCTCTTTTCTTTTGGCTTTGCTAATTTTTGTCTCATAGGCATCGTAGTCATGTCAAGATGTAAGAAATATTTAAAATATAAACTCTTTTTAATGCCTTGCCAAATCCTGTTTTCACCTTCGGATTAATTTAAAAAGTAAATCAATATAGTTATCATTCTTAGGTGGGTAGACATTTTCTGTCTTTTTTCTATTATCTGCCTTTTTATGTACATAAAAGGAGAAAATTTTAAGAATGCTTATAAGTGTAAGCTTGTTTAATGGAAAATTAAACATTTCAGGAGTCAAGATTCCCGTAATATCCAGTAATAAGCAGAATATTCTCTTGGATTGTTCTTTACTGTTTTCTCCTGGTTTAGAAAACAATTTTTAATAACATCATCCAATACGTGCTTAAGGATGAACCAAAATACTACAAACACAGAATACAATTAAATAAATTCTATGACAGGAAAATAATGAAAGAAATATTTTAGATCTCATGTCTTCCTGACATACCCTGTTCTCATTTTCCTATTTAGTGAAGACAATTTCCAATAAGTTTAATGAACAAATGTTAATGAGCATCTCAACACTGTAACCAACCCAAACATACATGGTTCTGCTACTTGGCTGAATCAGGATTTATTTTGCTTGAAGTGCATTTATGTGCACACAGGCAAACTGGAAACCCAGAAAGTCATCCTAGTCTGGTTTTTAAACTGAAGGTCAGGAGATCTCTGTGATCTAGCCATGATTACACTGGAAGATATTCAGCCTGGTTTGATAGAAACAGATGTTTAAAAACAGTGCAGCCATTAAAGCCACATAAGAAGAGGTAGAAGCAAGTACATAGGCAGAAAATACTTTTAGCAACATCACCAACAGGATGGCCATGGCTATGAACTAAAGTAGCTTTGCAGAAGTTGCAGAAAACTTTGCCATTAGGGCAGGGGACGATCAAGACATAGACTGTTATTTCAGGGTGTTCTTGTGGTGCTATGCTTTTACATTCCAGTCTTAGAGCAAGAAGCAAAGGATGACTGCACCTTCTCTTCCCTGCCTACCTTCTTCCTACACCACGGGAATCAATTGTCACTCATTAAATTTATATGCTACGTTAATTTAGAATTAAGTCATCACTAGCAATAATGATATATAAAGTACACTCATGATAACTGCAGTGGACAATTCAACATAAACCTGGTCAAGTTTCCCATACATACATTTATTCCATGCACACAGTGTAAGGATTATAATAATTTGGTCTCATTTGAGGGCCACTACAAATAAAAGGAGAAAACATCCTTTTTTGAGAGCTTCTAAGAAGCCAAAATCTACTACTTTCTAGGCTATCCACAAGTACATAATTTTTTTTCTTCTTTACTGAGAAAGTTGCTTCCACTTCATAAATTTGCTAACTTTTCTACAGACACTAATTGAAAAGGCACAAACACCAGTTATACCCATGCAAAACACAAATATACCTGTTCAGTACATACTATACTGAAGCCCCAGGATAAATAGTGTAAGATAGAACTCACAAATAGGAAAAAAAAATAATGCATTAGCATACTATGAGGATGTATTTGCTTGTATTTGGTAAAACTCCTGGATATTTTCAGCATACAAGAGGGGAAAGAAAAAAAAAAGAGAAGCCATGTAAGGGCATTACACTGATGGTTATTTTTTGCTGGAAAACACTTGTTAGTGTATTTTTTGAAGAGGAAAAGAGTCTCTGCCAAAAAATGTATAATGTCTAGAAGCCACAGAACATGCTCTTTCCATATTTTATTACACTATATCTAAGTAAAAAAAAAAACAAACTCAGAAGTTATTGGTACGGATTATTCTTATTCCACAAATTACAGCAGTATAAACATTTTTTGCAAACCATGTCTTTGTAAACTTTATATTGTAAACTGTATATTGTAAATTACCTATGTGCTCTGTAGTGGTGTAAAAAACACTCTGTTGGAATAATTTCTGCCAGTGAATTACAGTAAGCATCAGCATCTAGGTTTTGGAGCTGGTTTTAGTATAGAATAAATAATGAATCAGCCATACATATTTTAAGGGACTAGAAGCAAGAGACTAAAGGACTGGACTGGGTCATTTTCTTAGTAAAGGAGAATTCAAAGTTATGAAGATACCCAGTCTAGTTAATAGCAGTTAATACAACATTCATATATATAATAAAGAAAGATACTGGAACAAGAGCAATAGTACAAGGAGCTTCGCTCATATGCAAACACCATAGAAAATACAATAATAGAGCTCCCTAAAGAGTTGGAAAACCAGTGGGTTTTCACCTTTGTTTGTTCTCTTGCTTTCAGTACCATGAGCCCTATCTTCCTGTTCCTACTGCTCTAAAGGAAAACCCTTGATCCAAAATTGCACAAGACCACAGAAAATGTGCAGAACAGAAAAGACATATTTTGAAGCTAATGAACTAATATTTTTTAAACACATTAAGAGCCTTAAATCAAATACGTTACACAGCAAGGCCAAATTCTTTGTTGTTATCCAACTGCCATTGATCTGAAAATCTCAAAAGACCATGGGTTTCCTGAAATAATTCCAGGCTATCTTAGATCCTGCCAAGGCAGCAATACCAAAAGAGCAATTTCTCTTGTGACACTCTGATCTTCTTTATTCCATTCACATTCAAGACCAGGAAAGACCAAAGTCGTATAACCCACTGCTCCCAAAGACTGAAGCATAATGCAGAAAAATTATTCAGTATAAGCTTCGACTAACAACTGTTTAGATTCTTGTTAATAGAAATCATAGAAATTTGAGAACTAAAACACCTACTATGTCATGTAATCTATGCAGCTGGCAGGGAAGGGTTTGTTTCCTAAATTGTATTTTACATGGCTTCATTCAGTTCAACTTAAAATGCCAGAGCTATGAAGCTCCCACTGCTTTCTTTGAGAAAGCCTATTTGTTTTTTGTTTGAATTAATTTCACCGTCTCCATCAATAACAAACATGCTCAAGATGCCGTTCTTAATAAATGGAATATTTAGTATTATGGAATACTCTCAGTAATTTATGTTAGCATTCAAATAACCAGTGAATATTCATGCTACAAGTTCTGTTGAAATATATCTTTGCATATAGATTGCTCTTTTGATATTAAGGAATTCAGGAATCTCTAAGTGTTTGGCAGGCAGTTTCTGATGCAACTATAAAATTTTATCCAAATTGATGTGCTTTAGTAAACAGTTCAATGTGATTCACAAGCTTGGCTTTTTACAGTTATACTTCTGAATGAATTTTTAGTTATTTCCAAGCACTACTAGGTAGCAAATACCAAAAGTTACACCTTGTTCCCAGTGTTTGGGTAATTTGAAATTTTCTTCTCTTTTCTTTTCTTTTTGAAGGAAAAAATGACTAGACTGGTGATTCAGCTACCTCAATGTCAAATTTGTGCTCAGTAAAACCATTTCACCTACATGGAGAGAAAATTACAAGCTTAAAAGGATTGATGATAAATCTTCACAATTCTTGTATAAGAACATTTTTTCAATGGAGAAATATTTTCCAAAGTCATAGGGAAAATTAACACACCTTAAAAAACCCCAGCTCTTTAACCTACTATGATAGCATCTGTATTTACTGTACATGATACAATCTTTATGGCATACAGAAACTGTCTTTCTATTTCTGCCTAAAATATTATGCTGGTCTCGACCTTGGAAACGTTTCTTAAGCATTTACTGTAGTATTACAGAGACCTTTTGCCAGAAGAGTCACTGCAGAGCCATGGACTCTTAGGGGGCTTTCCATATTAGGGGTTTTCTTGCTCTGGATTAAGCGTGCCAACGGTAGTTAGTTGCTGTTCTGTATTTAGAACTGATTTGCAGGAATGGATTTCGGTAAGAAATGTTGAAACTTCTTGTATTTCATTAAGTTTACTCCCACAAGACAATTTAAGGAAACATCCATTGCGAAAGCTCTTGCAAACTAACCAGTACTACACCAGCTACAGCAGATTTCTATAGCAGATTCCCAAACATTTAAAGAAATATGCACTTATTCACCCGCAATTCTAATGCCCTCAAAAGACTCCAAAGAAGTGTGTTTAAAATCTTTTTTTTTAAATTATAGTTTATGGGATAATTATCAATGATCCTTAAAAATAGTTACTTACGTTTAAACAGAAAAATATACAACTAAACTATTAGTTTAAATAAAAAGAAAACTTGACAAAGCATATAAAATGTCTCCTAATCATCAGTCACAAGCTTTCTGTGAAATAACTTCTTAACTCCACTTTAAGAAATGTTTAATTTAATTTATGATATTAATTGCATAGCAAATCCACATAGCACATTCAAATCTAAGGTTAACAGTTAAGTAATTCCACTCCCATAGTAACCTTTTAATGTCCAGATTCTCTTTCTGCACTGTAACACTACTGAAAGATTTCTCCACATGTAATGTTAGTAGGACATAATCCTGGCATGACTACCTGTCTGCACTTACTCTGGAGCTGCAATAGTAACTGTTACTGTACTCGTATAATATATCCTATATTGTATCCTGTACTCCTATATAGTATCAGTAGTGGCCCTCCAACAAACAACAATCCTGTGTTTCCTCTGGAACCATCTATAATCTTATATTTCTTTTAATATCAAGACCATGGTTACAATATCCTACTCATATCACTCAGTAAGAGCTGGAGTTTTGTTAAAGGTGTCACCAGCCATAAACAGAAGTGTGAACTATTACAGGTTTCCTTAATCTTAGAGCCACAGCATCCTTATCCACAGTGGTTTGAGAAACATTATTTTCCACTCAATGTCACTTGGTCTGACATGAGGACCGGTCAAAAGAAAGAAAGAGATCTCCTGTGGTAAAAAGCATAAGTAAGCTCAACCTAATCCTGTTCTGTAAAAATAATTTTGTAATTGACTTTAAAATAGAAAATAATTAGAAAGATGTTTCATAGATTGAACTAACATGTGTAGGAAGCAGTGAAGAACCTCTTCAGAAAAAGCTCCAACTTGTTACTCTTTAAACTTGAACCCTTCCTATCAGAAGAGTCTTGCGGATTAGTTACACTTTAAGTACTTGTCTGCATGTCCCAGCAAGCAAACTACTTTACTCTGAAAGGTGTATTATTTCAAGTATTAAAATTCTGTCATCCAGACATAATCAGCTAAACCAACCAAGAACCATGTTCCACTTTTAAACAGTTTTATAATTCCAGAATACACTGAGGGACTGCAGAGCTGCAGGAAAACAAAACACACAAGAAAAGGTTTTAAGAGCTGTGCCGCTCCTCTTTCATAATAAAGACAATCCCACAGAAAACTTTAGAGAATGCAAATGACAGAGAGGAGAAGAAAAATAACTTCTATAAAGTCTCAGTACAAGTGAAAAAATACGTTCTGAGCACCCAAATCATCTAATATGTAACTAGGCTGCGCAATATTAAACTCTTTCTCTTGAACAGTAGTTTTTGTGTTTGCATGTGAGCTTTAATTTAAAAATAAGATGTAGAGAGGAAAGTTCATAGTGTTTTCAGTTCAAAGTAATAATAGCATCACTTACCTAAAGATGGGTCTTTGGAGATGCTTTTTCTTGATTGTAACACAATCATCCATTTAAAGTGAGAAAAAAGACTTCTTCCAGCAAATAACTCCAAAAAGACCAGGGAGTAATCAGGAAACTTGTTCTTAGTTACTGTGCTGCAGAGAGCACACAGAATGATATTTTGGTACTGGGGGAAGCCTCCCTCCCTCTTTCTGACAGTGGAGCAGAAAAGGGCCATAGAGGCCACATAAGCCAGGCACAGCCGTGCACTACCAAACCAGGCAGGCTGTGCAAAACTGGAGTCAAGTTGAGCGGAGTACAGAATTGTATTGGATTCCTTTCAACTGTGCAAGAAAAAGGGGGAGCTTTGCCAAGTGCTACCTAGGTAAAAATTTGTTAGATTATCCCAGCCATGAGAACACTTCTTACACATGCTGGTCAAAGTCTTAAATGCAGAGTCATTCTCTCTCTCTCTCTCTTTTTAAAACACACTGTTCTGAGGCTCAACTTTTTTTTCTTCAAAATAAAAGTTGTGCAGCTGTTTCAGCACTCCCATGCAAATACCTTCAGAAAGTTTGTTCTGGTAAAAGACTGTATACAAATTAATGAAGACAAATGGATCTGGTCTGTGAGGTTGGCTCTACTTCAAGAGATTGTAACTATTTTACAATCTGGCTTTTATTCACTCTGGATGATGTGTGGATATAACTATGCAAATTAAAGCACAGCTCATAATTTTTAGCATTCATAACCTAATAACCTAGAGTTGGCTGAAGCAGAATATGGTGTTTGCAGCTGGCAGGACCATAATTACATAAAACAAACTGATGCTACATGAGTGAGGAAAACAAAAACGACCAAGTTCAGATAGCGACAGTAGCAAACTGTTACTGTTTGCAAGATAAGATTTCAACAGAGATCCAAACTGAAAAGCTTGCTCTGACATAAATCAGGAAGAATTCAACTGCAGCGAACACAGGTCGTAAACAAAGCTATAAAGCAGAAGCAGCTGACCGTGATTCTCAGTGAACTGAAGTCATGTGTGGTTCAGGTGAGATGCCATTTCCCGGGCACGTCAGAGGGCCCATAAGAAAGCTGTGCTGGCACAGGGCTTGACTGGAAACATGAAAGCTGGCCAGGAGAGCAGTAAACCAGCAGCCGGCCATCATCATGCCTGAAGCTGTACATCCTGCCTGACCCGTGCCCTGGAACCATGTGCACCCTTCCTGCTGCCTGCCACAGTTGTTTCTTCCCTGTGGCCCAGCTCTGGAGTTTCCTTGTGGCTTAACTCCTGAAAAGCACTCAGTATGTGCTAGGTAAAGTTCTCAATATGTGACAAGCAGGATCAGGAAGGCTAGACATCTTTTGCAATTGCATTATTGGTTGTAGGGAGAGGAGAAGAGTGGTAGATTTGCACAGTTAAGGTCATAACATTGGCATTATCAAATGAAGTTTGAGGGACACTGCAAATCTGCAGAAAAGGCAAGATAAGTAACACTGAGGTGTGTCTTAGGCTGACATGACCAAGAAAGTTCATATTACATTATGCACAAATTATTATTAAATTAATAAAATTCCATTAAATAATGCTATATAACAGAGAGATAACAAACATTCCAGTAATATGTATTTTCACAAAGGAAAACTTAGCAGTTTGGTGGATGTTGCTTAAATGGGTAAAATCTCTTCCTAGAGCTAATATATATTGCTTATACAACAGAATGACAGTGTCAAGTTTGGTTAACCTGGAAGGACCCACGCTGTATAAAACTACTTTATTGACACAGCCATGGAGTAACTGTCATAAGGAAAAATTGTCAGACAGCCATCACCAGTTATTTTGTGTCAATTCAGTTTCACTTTGCCCAACTCATCATTTCTACTCCTTTGAGAGTAGAGAGAAATACATCTTCATCAGGAAAACAATTATCTTTATCAGATCATAGGTTAGTTTCTGCCAAGATCTTGAATGATCTGAAGATCTATTTCAACAATATTCAAGCAACATTCAGAGTGTTGTCCTATTTTTAAAGACTTTCATGTAGCCATGATCTTACTTATTCTTACCTGCCAAGACTCACATTTTTCTTCATGTAGTTTTTCTGCTCTCAGTTTCAGCACTTCAAAATTATTTTCTGCTTTTGGAAGTGTGTTCACTCCCTGTCTATACAGAAAGCTGAAAATCACAAACATCCCCTTTCCTTTCCTTTCCTTTCCTTTCCTTTCCTTTCCTTTCCTTTCCTTTCCTTTCCTTTCCTTTCCTTTCCTTTCCTTTCCTTTCCTTTCCTTTCCT
>VZRW01007625.1:362216-397348 GCA_013398125.1 Aegotheles bennettii | reverse complement strand
CTTTTCCTTTTCCTTTCTCTTTTTCTTTTCACATTATGTGCATAGGATTGCTATACTTCTGTTATGCAGAAGAATTATCTGTAGCTCAGGGTAAAAATCGTATCTTCTGAAAGTTTCAAGAAAGAAAAAAAAGTCTCCAAATGCTCAGTGATAGGTATACCAAATACGTTTTTCCATTTAACTCCCCATCCTTTCATCAGTTTTACCAGTCTTGAAACTAGTATGCATATTAAAAGTAATTTTTTCTGGGCCTAGTCCAATGTACCCTGTTGTTCATGGGACTTCCATTCAAGCACAGCACTGTAAAAAGCACTGTTTGGGCGAGCTGAAACTCCTGCAGTGTAATTATTTTGGCTACGAGGAATTTGGAGCAGTTAAAAAAAATAACAGGGAAAGAAAAGATTAATATAAAATGGTAACAGAACTTCACTATAAATGCATTGTTTTTCACCTTCCAAAGAGCCCTTTTTAACCACTTTTTTCATTCAACACAGCAACAACCCACCAACTTTTTCCTTGTAGTATTCAAAAATCATGTCTACATGTTGAATAAATAGTCACACAAATTCTTCAAGAAAGAGCATTTCAGAATGATACAATAGATTAACTAGACTGCCTGAAGCCTGAGTCCCACCAAGATTATTTCTGTATTGTTCAGTGGAAAAATCACATATAAAATTCACCAGCAAGTAACTTTTTGCAGATTACAGTATTAGAGTATATAGAAGTAATATTAGTCAACATAGGATATATCCAGACCTGATACACAGAATGCACTGAAGAGGGTGCATGTTTTTTTTAGAATGAGGAATTCTTTTCCTTGAAAGCATTATTGCAATTTTTAAAAGTTCTTTATAGATAATCTTCATCATATTTCTTACTTCAAACTAATCCTGTCAGCAGTAATTAGAATGATAAAAATCCATTTAAATGCTCTAAAAATATCTTATTTAATTTGCCAGCACTGGATGAAATTCACACAGAAAACTCCTGTATTGTTTGGTTTTGCAATTATTGTTGTTATTGTTTGCCCATTACAGCCAATGACCACTGCTCTTTCTATGTGATGCAAGCTATTTTTATTTCATCTCCCATACATATGTTCATGTGAAAGTAGACTTTTTGGACCAAAAGCATGTAATAATTTACCACTCACAAAACCTGAGATTCTCTAACCTCAAGATCTATAGCAATAGTTAAGTAATTTGATATCTAGTACTATGTCTTAAGGCTACATGTGAGCTAGAACCCAAAATATTCTATTCTGCTTGTTTTAATGCCATATATTTCTTATTGATCTGTAGCTCTTTGCCAGAAATCTAGAAATGTAATTAATTTTCCTACTTTAATTTCAAAGCTACAGGCAATTAAGATGGTAAGTTTAAGAACCGGTAATCTGTATGTGTCAGACAGTTGATTCTTTCTACTTTCTAGCTAAAATACCTACCAGCTAATGAAGATATGTGTAGGCATTGCTGGTCAGGGTTAAGGGCTCTGTAGAAAGGTAGAAAGGTAGATAGAAGGACCAATAGAAAGGAAAGACAAATAAATTACAAATGCATAATCAACCACATATGGGAAAAAAGACATTATCTTCATGAAACTGCTAAACACGTGAGAAAAATAACTGGTGAACTGTACTAAAAGAGTAGTAATTCTGTAAAAGTAGAAAGGTAATTTATTTAAGAAGCTTGCTGTCACAGCGCCAGCACTATTCAATGTTTTCTTCAATGGTTTGGATGGAGATAGGTGATATACATAGTTCAGCACTGACAATATTAAGCTAGTAAGCTGTTCTGAATGTACTTGACAAACTGCAGAAATGCTCAAAAAAAGAGGATATAAAAAATACCAAGCTCTGCTGGACCAGGGACCATTGGCTAGGCAGCACTTCTTCAGAAAATGCATGGGAAGTAGCAGTGAATCATAAATTAAAAATATTATCACAGTCTTATGAAAAAAACAAGAATCACCCTGGGACATATAAAAGGGAGTATCATCCAGAAGATCAACCTCCCATTCTCTCTGTATATCTAAGGCTCACCTAAAGCATTGTTTTTTGTTTTGGGGCAGAAGGATTCAGCATAGAAATACTGGACAGAAATCTGAAGAAAGCAAAAATCTAGAAAACTTTTCATATGAAGAAAGGGAGAAAGTCACACATAATGTAGCCTAAAGAAAAGTAGAAGCAAACATAATTAAAAATCTTCCAGATTATTCACGTAGCCATGTAAATTCATGGAAACAGACTATTATCCCTGTCCTTGTGGTCAAGAAATAATGGGCTGCAAAATGGCACATAGAGCCATAAATTGCAGTAGTAAAAATTCAATAATGAAATGAATACTTTTCAATGGAAAATAGTAAGCACATTAATTGCTGATGGAATCTGTTCATGGAATCACAAGTAGGTTTTTAAGGCTAGATTTTTGAAAGGCTATATAAATACCTTTCAGAAATTATTAGCCTTGCCTTGAAGTAGAAAATAGAGTAAATAATTTCTCAATACAATATCCAACCTCACTGTTGGCAAATGCTTTGGTAATCAACTGCTATTATCAGTTTCTAACTGAACCTGCTATTTAGCTTGGGATTTTTGTGTGCATGAAACCATATACCAACCAACTGTACCACTGAGATTTGAACTCTTTCATCTATTTGCCACTTCATACAAATTTTGAACTTAATTGACAACAAAGTGTGACACTTAAAGCTTTAATCCATTAAATGCCATAATCTCCATTCTGCTTCCATAAGAAAGCAAGAGGCCAAAGGCTTTCCCCTGTTGTTCATGAGCAACAAGAGAATAAGTGGAGAGCTAAGTTTCATGTATCCATTTATTTTCTGGACTAATTAAAGTAGGAAAAAAAAAAAGACAGTATACTTCTACATGCTTCTCTTCTTACTTTTTTTTGAAATGCACAGGTTTGAAATATTGAAAATTTTAAAAATTTAAAGCAAGACTTATGACAAGAATGTTATTTTACTTTTTAAATCAGTAACTAAAGCATGAAGAGAAAACTTTTTACAATAGAAAAACATCGTATCTTGTGCAACTCCTAAGAGTTTTATTTAGGTATTTATATGGTTGGCAGATTAAATTCACTCCATAAAGGCTGCACACAGGCTAAGCATTTAAACTCCATGCATAAGAAACTGGAGGGGATGATATAAAATTACAGAATAGCTGTCATCATCTTTTCATGATAATGAGGCATGTGTCTCCTAGGATCCCTTTTACCAGCTTCCAGTCTACACCAGGCTCTCCAAATCTAAACCCAGATGCCTGATGTCTTATACTGTCCCCAGATACAGGTTAAATGCTACAGATGCTGTGATTGCATGCCATACAAAGGGTAATTTTTATCACAAGCATATCATGCTAAATATAGAATACTACCTACTAGAACTCTGTTTGTATAATGGTTTAAGAGCTAAATTATAGCTACCCACATTCTCCATATAGGCACCCATATTCCTCAGCACAGTTCATCCTGTCACGGATCAGGCTGTATGCTTTTTCACCCAACTGCGCTACCAGGTTTGCATTAGGGTTATTGCACTCCGCATATATAAATGTGTAGGACAGTCTCAATTTATTTCTTCATGTTGACATCAGCAAAATCCACTCTAAAACTTAACCTAATGACTTCCCCAAGCTTGAAAACTAGATAGTACTGAAGATAAGTGTGACTCATTCAGAGTGCAGACACAAAAGTTGGCAAACGTTACTGGATCTATTGTAGTACATGCGGTAAATCTCTGTGCAAACACTTGTGCAGGTCTTTGAGTTCTGACTTCCCTTTTTACCTCTCCTAAGTAAGAATATTTATAAAACTGTTTTATTCTCTCTTGCTTTCCCTGTTTACACACACACACAAACTGAGCAGAGACTTACGTCAATGCTGTCACGCAGAAGATTAATTTCCCTGCTAAAACTTTCCTGCTAAGACTGGAGCACAGGAACTTGGCTTAAGAAGCTTCCCAGGCCTTTACTTTTGCTTTTATATTTTACTACATCTTAATAGTCCTAGCAAAGCTCAAAGTGAGTAAGTAGAAATACCAAAAAATACAAATACAAATGTCCCATGGGGACATTAATTCTCCCAATTAATAAAACTCTTCTGAAGAACATGATCAGTATCACAGTTGTATATTGTTTGATTCTACCTGATATTATTAGGATTTTATACTCTGCATCTTCAGTGGAGGCGAAGAGGGGAATAAGGAGAGGAAGGGAGAGGAAACAAGACGAAGAAAGGAATTCCTTTGGGGTATATGATGCTAAATTAGCACTGAGATACACAAGTCAAAACACGGCATTTTTTTCATTTGAACCAGTGCAATATTATTATTGGCCACAGTGGATGGAATTTCATTTTTTATAGGAAACCCTGTAGTTGATGTACCATGTGTTTTCTAAATGTATACATATAATGGCAACTATATACTGGACAACAGAGCAACTACTGACTAAGCATACTGTTGTTCTTTAGGGGGGAAAAGGGTAATAAAATGCCTGGGACTTAGTACAGATAATCTACAGAATATCAAGTGAAAAATAATGGCTAAACTCTTCAAACATAATTATTAAAATATATGTCAGTATAAATACTCAGGACAATACTTTAAAATAGCAAAAAATAGTTTAGAACTCCAAAATTATCCAGGAAGAAAAACATGAGTAACCGTGGCTCATGTTAAGAAATGCTATTGGACAATGGCAAGATCATGACCAAAAGTATTTCTCTGCTAAACTGCAGATCCCCAGGGAAAATATATAGGCATTTAGGACAGAGACTATTCTAAAAGGAATCAGAAGAGTCATGGTAGGAAGTGGCTGTTCACTCCTTGAACTACATTTGATGAAGAACATTCTCATAACTTATGAAAGTTACAGAATTTTACTGTATTGATTTTCTCTATATACAAGTTCTCATTTGAAAGACTGGAATAAAGAGGCAAGAATCTAGCACATAAACCTCTCTGCTACATAAATTTTTCTTCTTAACTCACATTCAAATCCAGTTTTAAGTTTCTCTCTAGGTGGCAAAGTATAAACTTAAAACAAAATTTAAACACCCATTAGTCATACATAATAGAGAAGCCATTACAAGAGAATGGGAAGAACTGTAGGCTTGTTCTGATCAATGGTATATGAAAAATAAATATTATTTTTAAAAAATAAAAATCAGACAATTCTGCTTCAGATACAATAAGATTTTTTTTCATTTTAGATTTTTAAAGTATTTTGCATTTCCTTTTGTCATGGTCTCCAGCTATTTCTCAGTTTTCTGGAACTTCATTTGTTAAAATACTCTGGTCTATACACAGCTATTGACATGTTCTGTTTTTTAGCATTAGATTTCTGGCATCCAGTTTGAGAGACGTGGAAACTATCTTGAAGTACACACATTTCAGTAGGGGATTAGCAGTATCTGGGAGTTGCAGTGTCTTTTATCTCAACCATTTGTTCATTGGTCACATTGCCATTATCCACTGGTTAGATATAAAAGAAGCTGCAACAGCAAAAACTCTAAAGGTGATTATGTATCACCTTACAAAACTGTTTCTTTGAAATAGCAACCCTAATAATATTAGAACTTTGCTTTCTGATTGTGAAAATTGCTCTTAAATAACAGTTTCCCTGTAGATGTCTTGAAATCTGACATTCATCATTTAAAGTCTTACAAATAGTGATAAATGAAATTCTAAGTTCAGCTCTATTCTCAGATATGTAACATGGTCATAGACAAAAAACGTCTTGTGCATGACTCAGAAATCTATTATTCTAACACAATAACATTTTGATCATTCTTATCTTTCTGTTGCAAAGATATTCACAAAATGTAATGCATACAGTAATTACCTGATTTTTTTTTCTTTCTGTCTAGATTCTATTATGGCCTTTGCAATACACAGTACTGGTTTTCAAATATAAGACGACTGCACAGAGTTATATCTTTTATTCTACACTTAAATTACCTACATTACTTTCCTCAGCTCACCATCTCCCCAACACCACACTCACTTCTTCCCAAGTCTCTATTTACTGTGACAACATTTTTCTGAGTGTGCCAAGTTTATGTGTACTCATTACAGAAGCCTAGTGGGAAGTTCATCTCTTCTAGCATAACTTTATGGTGACCCAGAAGAAAACACATATTTTATTTTTTTTTTGGCAATAGCATTTCCAGAGATGAAAAACAACAAGCAAAGGAGAAATGCAGTCTTTCTATAGATCAAATATTTCTCTCTCCCCTCAGTAAAGTTAATTTTTAGTATGAGTAAACTATGTAAAACAAAGCTCTCCTGATAATTGTAGTCTAGATGTGAGAGAACTCTGAAACATATTTCAAATACATCAGCTCATTTGATTTAAAAAGTATGTGCACCAAACAAAAAAAGCACCTTTCAACTTCTTGCTAGAGAAAGTGAGTATAATTACATACATGTGAGAAATGCTGCATATTTCCCACTGAAGTCACTGGTAATGATCCTGAAGAAGAGTTTTAGTGTGTTTGTGTTCAGGACCTGTTACTCCTTTGGATAAATTTTGACAGTCAGTTAATCTACAGCAAGCTTGTCAGAATATCACTTATTCAGTCAACAATTTTTTAAAATAAAAATTGTGCTCTAAAGTAGTTCAGTACTCACACTTTTTATCAAGGGTCAAAAGTTTGCTAGTGATATAAAATAAAAAGGTCCCAACTAGGGAATTTGAAACACACCAAACATTACAGTTCATAAACAAGGAATGAGTCATGGTTTCCTGCAAGACCTCTGCCTAGATTTCTTTTCTTTTCTCCTTCTTCATGAAAATACATCTTTCTTCATTCATACATTTAAAATCTCATTTCAAACAAAATAATTTCAAAACTACAAGAACCACAAACTGCAAAAAAATCAAATAGGCATTTATTTTATACCATAAACTGCCTGAACTCAAGGCTGAGGCAGACTAATTTTGCTAGTTAAATTCTCTGAGATGTTTGAATGTGGATACAATTTAATTGTCTTTATTACTTATGCAATTATTTTACATATGAATTTAGCATACCAGGCTATGCTCCCAGCCCCAGAGAACACCCTGTTTTGCTTATCCACTTAAAAAGACAAAGCACACACCAAGGCATTGTTAAATTCCTTATCTATGGTCTATAGATGTACCTGGACCTAAGAACAAGTTGGTATTTTTCACATTAAAGTCTTAAAATTGAACTAAAAGGAATAAAGAACAGAATTTTTAACAAAATCCATGTACTGATGTCTTTCATGGAACTATTAAACTTCTTTGAGTCACTACTGAATGATAAATTAAAAAACAATATTCAGTAAGAATAAAAAGTTTTCCAGTATCTAAAAACATCTTGACAATATCTGAAAAATAATTTTAATCAGATGTAGATTAAAACTGATCGCTGTAAAATAGTTTATGTTATTTGAACAGGACTGGTTGCATTTCCCCTCTTCCCAAAAGGTGTCGATTCTGTAGCTCTTATTAGAATTTTACCACACAGTTCCAATCCTCCCCTAACAGAAGGATGAACAGTTTTGCTTCACACTCATTCCATTTCACCTTTTTCTCTGGAACATGTCAAAAAACATGCTGTGTTGTGTTACTTGTTATGATTCTGGACTATGTTATGTGGGTACTGTCTGACTAGAATCAAAACTGGTGATTTGAACTAAACCACTGAAACATAATTCAGATGAGAATCATTAATTCAAAGATGCAAGATTCTTCCATTGAGTCCCAGGAGCTTCATGGTTTCCCTCAGTCAGCACACTTAAAGACTGTGCACATTCATCATATGTTTTTTACAAATTCTCATGACAAAAGCAAAAGTTGCCATTGCATTGGGCAATGCAGCAGTCATCTTGACATCAATTTCTTCTTTGACAAGTATATTTCACACCAGTATTCGTTTTCTTGTTCCTACCTATTAAATATTTGACACCGGAGATTAATTTCTAACCTCATTTTTATGAATAACAAAATCAGGTCTCAGCTAATGTTTAGTATAGATTTTTCCTCTTAATATAAAATACATATTCTCAACAGCTTTTAAATACCACTGCCATGAGCACAGTAAGTCTCTTTTGCTATACAGGTAATTATCAAGCAATAAAGCATAATGAGACTAATTTGAAATTAATTATATACATAGCCAAGTAGCAGATTTTTAATTATCTTATTGCAGAATTTATAATTAAACAGGGAGATCTGTACATTCATTAATGCTACTCTGCTACTACCCTGACAAGACAAGCCAGAACTGGAATTAACACGTCCAAGACAACAATATCCAATCTAGTCAAAAAATGTGTAACAGATACCACCACGTGTATCACAATCCGATGTTTTTGCTGAAGCCCAGTAGGTGTGCCATGGGGAACGTCAAGCATTTAGTGGCTCTGTTATTACCAGACTTTTATTTTGTCTTCTAGTCCATGCTTTTGAGTATTCATACCAGACCACTTGGTATAAGAACTAAATTAATGCATGTAGAAAAAAAGAAATATAAAATGTACATGGTCACGTAACTAGTCCCAACTAGCCGACAGCTGAACCTGAGCACACTTAACAACACCAATTAATTACAATTAATTTGCATAGTTAAACAAAATTCTATTAATTCAGTATTTCCCATCATGAGTTGTAGTAGTCTCATCTTGGAGATTTTGAAAAATAGAGACCCTCTCATTCACATCTGTGAGAAGTTGTTATAACATCAGTCCCACTGATGGCAGTAGCATTCGTTGCATGATTAAACTCACTATTCATTAAATACACTGTATGTGGTTAATCATACTCCCAGCAGAAAGACTTATTCAGCTAGGATATGTCCTAACTAATCAGGACACCTGCAGTGGAAAATAAAAAAACACAATTTGAAATTGCCTTGGGAAGAAACAATTTCTATTCCTTTAAAGAAACAGGTTTTAGTGAATCTTGAAGTTAATGTATGAGAAAACACACTCTCCACTGAATTTTAACCTTTTTCCCCCACAAGAGCCCTGAACTTGGTTAACATCTATCAGATGTGCTTCTAGAAATATTAGTGAAGGTCACTGCTATTTTTCAAGTGATGGATTACACCCTTTTACGTAAGAACAGCATGAGCCATGAAGATAATAAACATACCTCCACATAGCCTGTTAACACTAACATAGCTCACAAACACAAATGTTAGAGAGAACAGCCACTAGTACTACCACTCTGCCCTTAGCATATCTTCTCCAAGCCTTAGATTGAGATAACCACGCATGGGTCAAATCAACCTTTTAGAGGCCAATGCTCACTTGCTAACACTCTGTGCCTCACTGCAGACTATGCAGGCTGAGCTTGCACCCTTTTCTCTGATACTGCTGTTCAGTTTCTGGAGGCACACTGCTTGAACTTCTCATGTTCAGGGAAGTCTTGTGTTCAGATTGAGGCAACTGCTCCTATTCTTCAGTTTTATTTAAACCTACAATATTTATTGCAAGGCCACTATAGTAAGTCAAAGACTTTAAATTCAATGACATAGAATGATTCTGGTTTGGTGCAGTGAATGACTTCACTCTACAGACATGTAATCAATAAAGTATTTAACAATGGTGAGCATTTAAATAGGATGCAAAATGAAATGAGCATGTTATAATTAATAACTATATGACAGGTGCTAAAATATAATTGTTCATTTAACAGCCTTTCTTACAGAGCATTTGAGACATTCGTGAACCTGGCTTTCACCCTGACTCTATACAAGAAAGCATCTGTGCCCGTATGACTTCTGTCAGTAAAATGTCAATTACAACTAAGAACTTTTCTCACTCAGATCAATGCAATGCTATTTAATTATCCCTTTATACAAATTAGCTATATTAATTCTCCCATTATAATCTTTGACCTTTAGGAAATTATTCTTATAGTGATATTATAGGGACCACAATTAAGAAAAACATTTCACAAAAACATACAGCCTAAGGAAAATGCTACAGGCTGCTCAGGTCAACAGGAAGACCCTGGAAATGCCAGGAATATGTCTATATAAAAGCAAGTTGTTTTCTATTTGCAATAACATGTCTTTCATACTCCTGTATAAATCACTGTTTTGTGACTTGGATTTCTCTGGTTTGGGGAACCACATCTTCATGGAGGGGTCCAGAGGGAGTTCAGTGACCGTGCTGTGCTCATGTTACAAAGCCATGGGGAGATGAATGGGGGGAATTAGACTTCCAAGTGTCTCAGGGTATCAAAAGCAAGAAACATGATTGCAAGGAGGGAGTCATTAAAAGCTCCCAGAGCTGAGGCTTTTTGGAAACACAAGGAATAGTTGCAGATTTAAATAGTGTTTCATTGGTCTCTTCTAGCAATGGCTGCCAGCAGTGAGAAAATAAGCCAGAAAGTATAGAATAACTGGTTCTGGTGCACTTTGCATCTCAGTATTTTCCTGTTAGATCAGGCAAGGAGACTAAATATGAAACTGTATTGTAGATGCTGAAGAAAACTGCATTCCACTTAAAACTGAAAATTTTAAAACAGCAAACACATGTTCCTGAAAAGAGTGAAAAGTAGGAGACCAAATCGTTCATTAATACAAACATGCAGTCTGGATTTCAGAAAACAAAACCAAAACCAAACAAATTACAATGGTGATCTGGGATAAATACCTCAGAATGATACCACTGAAAGACTGTATTTGCTCTTGACCAGTTAAGATTTGCAAGTAAAGAACATTTTGCACTTCAGGTTGTCATTGTGAACATTAAAAAGGGTAAAAAACCTCTCAAGAATAACACTGTGATAGGTATGTAGAGCTCAAAATCAGATACATAAGTAGTGTTTTGCAACCAACAAAAATAATATATGCCAAGTGTTTGGAATGAGAAGCATGAACTGCAGAAGTTAGATCACTGTGCCAGTGTTCACAGGTGCTAGCAGAGATTATATCTCCCAGCATGATATTTTACCTGTTTCATAACAGGAGGAGACTGTTGACTTTTGTTCAAGTTTGTGATTACCTCCTGGATCCTTTTCTGTGGTATTGCAATGCAGCTAGTTTTCCCCCGTCCTGTGTTTGTACAGCTGATTACTGTTGCTTAAGGGTGGCAAAAGTCTGGCAATTGCACTGTATGTATTTTTGGACCACAAATATAATTTTGAATTCTAATTCTGATCTCACTGTATTTGCAGCTCTTGCTGTAAGTTAATAATACTCCAAACTAAAGAAAAAAAATGTACCTGTGTCAGAGCACTTCAGAACTAGTGCATACACCTTTCTATTCTGACAATAAACCCTTGATAACTCTTTGCCAAATATAGTTTCCAGCCAATGTATGATTCTTAGAAAGTTCCTCCAAGCCCTAAAACCAATTATATGGATATGTTTCTCAAGAAACCATAGAACAAAAGAGGTGATGAAGCAAGTCACTGTGTTCATTCTGACAACAGCAGAGGAAAAACTAAATCTAAAAGGCAAAGCCACCACACAGCAAACAGATCAAACTCACACTCTAATTTCAGGCAACTGGTATCAAAAGCATATTTTCAAATTTACAGGAAAATATCCTTGTATTGGTAACTTGTAAGCAATGACCCTTCCTTGGACTCCATCTAACATGATGCTGACAAGTTAAACAGAAATATAAATTGGATGAAAAACAATTTCACCAACATGGAAACTACATGCATCATGAATGGTAAGTACATTATCCTCATCTCTTTTCTTAGATTAATCTAAAATTATGATATTGAAATGATATCTGAATGCATAGGAGACAGCTTTGATTCTAACTTACAAAGATTTAGCTTGTTATTGCTAATACTGCACAAAGCTTTGTATGCTTATGTCATATTGTTGGTGGAAGCTGATCGCTTCACAGAACGTCCTTTGTTAAGTGAAGTGAGTGGCATTTAGAATAGATTAATGGCAAAAATAACCTGGTTATTTTCCCTTCTTGTACAAATGTAAACCGTGTGGACTGATAGATAAGAATCTGGACTGGGACCTAAGAGCCCTGAGCTTTTAATTAGTCCATTGACTGATCTTGGACAGGTCACTTTCAACTCAGACTGCCTAGGTTTCAACACTGGAAGCACCTCCAACAAAAAAAAAGGTGCTTTGATTTTCATGGACTAAAATTCCTTGTAAGAACTAGGTATTCTTTCTTCCTTCCTTTGTTTCTTCTCCTGTATCAAGCAAATTTTCATTTCAGTGAATTTGTATCAATAGCTTCTTTTGAAACTCCTTTCCTATACAGGAAAATATCTAACTATTTTTTTCATCCCTCTTATGTATCAGGTGCCCTAGTCTTGTCAATTTATGCATATGTAACTCACTATTTCTTACTAGCATTTGCCACAAATTCAGCATGTCCTTTGGTATAAGCTTTAAGGAACTGCTTTAGAGTGACAAAAGGCAAATAACAACTTGTTCTCAGGATTTCTGCTTTGTTCCAAAACCGCACTTACTATTTGGAATACTGCAGCAAATTCCTGCTGGTACTTTGATCCAAGAACATCATGAGCTATGCAGGTGGTTTCTGTCACACCGTCATTCAAATTTTTGACAGATTTTGAGTCTGCAAAATATTCCCTGATAAATTTCTTAATGTGATTTGTGCCAAGAAAGGAAAACTTATGTTCTGCCAGCTTGCTGACAAACTCTATCTATGATATCAGACTTCTGCTCAGTCAGTAATGCAAATAAAACTTCAAATCACAGTGAGAAATACTTAAGAACCTTGTAGAAGGCGGCCACTACACTTGCCCAGGCTGACTCACTAAATCACAGGGTTACATGTAATTTGTTGCACAACCATAATCTTGGGTTTAACCAAAAAAATATCATTAGTCAAGATTGGAGTTCAGCAAACCTACCTACCATCTCCCATCAGCACAATGTAATCTTTCAGCCTAAGCAACATTACAATGCAAGAACAGCATCTGTCAGTAACTCCCCTTAAATTGAAGATACAAAACTAAGGAGGGTTATCCTGTTTCAGCTTTTTAAAGGTCTCTTCACTAATATCTTTGACTTGTGGTAGGAGTAAGTAGGAATGACACTGAAATTTCACAAGTCAGGCTCTTACAGGTTGCCTGGAAAAGAGGTCAAAGACATAACTATTCTGGACACTAAAAAACATGTGGAAACATGGTGTTCAGTGCCATTACAGCTACCTAATTAGTCTAATGGAGAATGAAATAAAATCTACTTTAATCTGTAGCACTTTTTCATGCTATGAAATTTTAAAGCATATCCATATAAGATTCTCAATTGAATATCACAGTGCACAAAATATCCATTTACTTATTTTCCTGATGTAAAAGTACTGAAATGTCTACACTTTGACACAGTCCTCTTAGACAGACAATACAGTCACTTATTCTAAAGCTGAAACCTATTTTGAAATGTTGTTTTGTCCTACCATAATTAATCTGCAGCTGGGCAAAGTGACTGGAAGAATTTAGAGGATAATGTGGGTTGGGGCCATTCCCACGCCCATCAATTTTGGGAAGTTTTAGGTCTTGTCCCTCCCTTAGTACTTCCGTTGAAGTAATTTCCTTCCCTCTCCTGTCTCTCTTAGAACTTCTCCTCTTACACACCACTTGATTGCTCCATTTTCAGTAGCATTCCAGGATGAAACATGTTTTGAGAAACCTTTGATTCTAACGTACAACAATATAAGGTCACAGGAGAGACCTTCAGCTAGAGTTGAATGCCACGGGATCAGGCAAATAAAGGCAGCTCTTTGTGTCTAACCTTCCTGGTTATGAACAGAGCTCAGGTGACATGCAAAAATAAATACTGAAATAGTAAACAATAGCATTTACTTGTTAGGTAAAGATTTTTCACTAACATAGCAACCATTCATAACAACTTGGAAAGTTTTTCATTCACTGTATTTTTAAATAATGTGTTTTAAATATGTTTGTTATGATAGTACCCAAAATTCCCAGTAGTAGACAAAGACATCATTGTACCAGCTGCTATACAAACAGAACAAAAAGCTCATTGCTACTGCAAAGATCTCACAACATAAGTTATCTGAGATATTAGCACACTGATGTGTTACCAAGTCTTAATTTTGTTTTAAACTTTCAGCAATGACTGGTGAGAATGAATCTGCATTCCACAGTAGTTACTTATAGGCAGAGCCAATTATGCTTTGAGTAATTTTTATAAGGTTCAAAATACAGAGAATTTACAACTATACCTTGTTAAAATAAGATTCCTTGTTTGCTTATAGATAATTGCCAGGGAGCACCTATAGCAGTGAAGCTACAAGTGATTTACCTAAAACAGGATAAATAAATACACAAACTGAATACTAAACATAATCACTGAATCTTCAATGTCCCACTTTAGACAGTGAATAAACATCTAGCTAAGAAGTGGAACTGATTTCAGCAGGCAGCTTCCAATAATGATGAACAAAATAGCTAAACCAGCTGAAATGCTTTTTTTTGTATAGCCACTACCCTAATCTCAGCATATACCATTTTTACACAGATGTTACACATTTCTTGCAGGTCATTCTAAAGAAGGCAGCTCAGAGAGTCCTGGAAATCAGTATTGTTTCCTGTTTAAAGCAAACACCTGTGCTGCTCTATTTTTTTTCAGTTGATTCAGTTGAAACGATAACTTTCTGAATTTACAGTAATATTTCACACAGAATCACACAGAATCCTAGGGGTTGGAAGGGACCTCGAAAGATCATCTAGTCCAACCCTGCCAGAGCACATCTTTAAAGGGTGCAAATAGATAATGGTGGCTGTAGTGATGCTTACACTTGCTAGGAAGTGATGAAGCATTTTATACTCTCTTGCTGGTCTTATTTTAAAACTAAGAACTTGGCACTTATCTCTTTTTTTTTAATTTTGGCATATGTCCAAAAAGCTGCAGAATATTTTTCTAGACCAAGGGTTAAAACAGACACACAGAAAAATGTAACAAGAAAACAACTACTTGAAGAAGATAAAAAGAATGGAATAAAAGCCAATGACAACAGAAGTCCAAGAATTTACAGAGATTTGGTCTGAGGCTCTATTTAAACTGCCAGAATATTAAGCTTTCCACACTGGTATGGGGGGTAAACATGAAATAAAGCTCTAGAAAAAATGCTGAACGAGCTAAGAGAAGTTTTAAGCTATGGGATATGATGAAAGAGCTGTAGAAACCCAGTTACATATGAATGGATCTAAGAAGAGGAGAATGGTTAAGAAGAAAAAGAGTTGAGTTTGTTTCCTGTGATACATTGTCAAATATTCAGTCAAATAATTAGTGCTATGTCCATTATCTGAGTAGAATCATGTAAAGGTGGAATTTCTCAGCATCACAGATTCAGGCAAGACTATCAAAAGTGCCTTAAAGTTCTCTGCTTAGTTTCCATCAGAAATTAAAGGCTGGGCACTTAAACACTCTGATTACTTCCTAAAAGTCCAGTCTTCATTTCTCCATTTTATCTGAGATTTAATTAAAAACAAAGACAAAAGTCAGTCACTCCTGAGCATAGTTTCTTATGTCCTGCACAAAGCTATGCTCTTCTTAGAGGTAAAATAAGAAAACAATGTTTAGAAACTTTGATTTAGAATAGTTAAACCTAAGCAAAGAAGCATTTTCTATTTCATTAAATTATGGCATTAATGGACAAGTAGAATCAGCAGTATCTTATAAAGAGAAGTAAGAAATAAGAAACTTTCCTCTTCATGCTTTTTCTCAAAGCCTTTGAACACTGAGAGATGCCTGGCAAACATTTGGTGTCACGTTCTCCAGCAGCCACTGAAAAAGCAGGTCTCTCAAAGGCTTAAAAGTAGCAGGCAACATTGTTTGATTTTTCCGTGCATTGATCTGACAATAAATGATTAGCATGTTCGAGCATCTGCTCCTGACTCTGATAGAAAAAGACACAAAACCACAATGCAGATCTTTTTTTAAAAAAGTCTGGTTGGAGTAGCAGTAAATGATAAATAAAATGAGTACTGGCAGCCTATAAATTCACATATGAATTGCCCAAATCTTTGTTGTATTTAAATCCCCTTTTTTTTCTGGTTATCAGTATTCTGCATTTCATCACATCTGCCAGACTTTGGCTCCTGGGAAGAAGCACCACTAACAGTGCAGCTCAGCAGCTATGCTATCAGCCTGGAACCTAAACAGCCCAGAGATTAATGCCCAGAAACCTCTAAAATATTTTTAGTTGCTGTATTGTAAATAATAATAACAAGTGTTTATAAGAATAGAACTTATACAGGAGCTTAATGATCCGGGGGGGAGGGGAGGGGAGTGTCTAGGGTTTTTTGGGGGTTTTGTTGTTTGTTTGTTTTAACAAGGAAATGTTTTTCTGTGAGATCTTGCATTAACAATACCTTATCTTAAATGTGGAGACTGCATTGGCTTACTTTTGATGCCTCTGCAGTTTCCAATTTTTGTCTAAAGTACCAATTTAATGCCATTTTCTTTATTATTCCCATGTGTTTTCCTGCTACTTGTTATGAGTCTAACACTATTTCAATTTGGAAAATGGACATAAAAAAAAATCCAAAATGGATATAAATAGTACTTTTCAAACTTACTGTAACTTTCTAAACCTGCAGATGAGTCTGCATGTCTCCAGCCCCTCAGATACATTTTTGGCAATGGTATACAGTGCTGTTACCTCTAAAGATTATTCTTATATTTTGTTAAGTAAACTAAAGAATCCAATTAATTTCTTTCTCTGCAGCCTCTGGGGGCCAGTTGGTGTTGGTGTGAATATATATTTGTGTATTTAACCTCACATATTTACATGCTCTAAAGAATTCAAATTCACCTAAGTAACAACATGTGAAAAAGTATCAGTCAGATTTGACAGGTATTTTGAAGGAAAAAAATATCAGTATTAGTAAGAGAAATTTCCACTCATATATATATGTGTGTGTGTGTGTGTGTTTTCAACACAGCTGACTATGAAAAAAAATAAGTATTTATCCTATTTTATCAGCCAAAAGTATTGTTATATAAGAATCAGCAAAAAGGAGACAATAACTTTCTGTGATACATTAAGGCAGCATGCTTATCATGACATTTACGCCTACTCAGATGTTCATCTCAGAAAGTCATATTGACAGCTTAGTACTTGAAGCCATCATTGTTCACAGACACATACAATTAATAGCTAGACAGTAATGAGATGTAAGTCTACCTGAGCATGCAGAGGATGGAAGGTTGTGGTGCACCTACATATATCTACTACAAAAACTCCCTATTGCAAAGACTGTCTTTATTAGCAAACCAGGATAAATCAAACTAAAATACCATTTTTGTGAACCCTGTGAAGAGCCTGCACACTGTCCAGAATCTTTCATTTGTAGGCTGGGGGAAGAGGGTGAAGAGACGTCTCAGAACTTGTTCTCCCTGTGTATCATCATCTTTAACTAGCTACCATTCTCACATCTTTGCAAGGTGGATTTGGTCAGGTCCCATCACAATAAATTACCTGAACAAATCAATAATCATTTGTTTGGGGCACTTACTGAGTTCCCAGATGAGCTGATTGCATAAAATATCAGAAAAGTAAGAGATGCGTGAACTTCCCAACCTTGAAGCAGTTTACAATCCGGTAAGAAACCTACAGAATTTAACATATCCTTTGAAACAGGAAATTTAGCTTTTAATCAGTTTTACCAGGGTCTCTGGATTTCAAAGGCCTCAGAAGTCAGGCCAGAGAAATTAAGTCTCATGCAGGCATATATCAAGGGAAAAAATGAATAATCAAAAACACAGAGGCAAGTAGGAGTAGAGACAAGAAGAATTCAATAACTTTCTAGTCATAGAATCATAGAATAGTTTTGGTTGTAAAAGACCTTTAAGATCATTAAGTCCAACCGTTAACCCAACACTGCCAAATCCATCACTAAACCATGTCCCTAAGCACCACATCTACACATCTTTTAAATACCTCCAGGGATGGTGACTCCACCACTTCCTTGGGCAGCCTGTGACAGTGTCTGACGACCCTTTCAGTGAAGGAATTTTTCCAAATATCCAATCTAAGCCTCCCCTGGCACAACTTGAGGCCATTTCCTCTTGTTCTATCACTTGTAACTTGAGAGAAGAGATGGACACCCACCTCCCTACAACCTCCTTTCAGATAGTTGTAAAGAGCGATAAGGTCTCCCCTGAGCCTCCTTTTCTCCAGGCTGAACAACCCCAGTTCCCTCAGTTGCAGTGATTTGGTCATCCGGTTTTGCTACCTTTGAGATGAAGAAAAAAAAAAAGAAAAAAAAAAGAGAAAAAAACCTCAAAGTCCCCTTTAAATGAAAACCCAACATAGAAATCAACCCTAACACTGCAGATACTTGAATTATCTAGAGT
Organism: Aegotheles bennettii; assembly: GCA_013398125.1. Lineage (NCBI taxonomy): Eukaryota > Metazoa > Chordata > Aves > Caprimulgiformes > Aegothelidae > Aegotheles > Aegotheles bennettii. The sequence continues at coordinate 379,004 of VZRW01007625.1, read as the reverse complement.
ACAGCCCTCGGCTATAGTCCTCAGTACACATCAGCTCCAATTCACAGTTCTGTATATCTGATTAGGTACATTCAGAATCAACAGTAGTCAGAGAGACATGTCTCATGGTAATATGAATGTGTGCAACACTTTCCTTCCTGTTTTTTTTCTTATCTAAAGAAAAATATTAGGCATATTAATAAATCCAGATAATTTGCATTAAAATATATATTTCATGTTTCCAAAATACATTTTCCTTTCTCCTTTTTTTATCTTAACTGTTCCTTTGAAATATCTTTTTAATACTTTTGTTCTTACAAAGAAATAGCAATAAGCCGTTCACCCAAAAAGTGCATTTGCCAAAGCCCTATTAACATATATTTATCTGAAATGTATTAGGTTTACTTACCAGATTTTGCTGTTGAAGAAGTCCCTCAGCACCACCAGTCATTCATATTACTTCAGCCTCTTTCTCTGAGGAGTGAAGTGTTAAAAGAAACTCTCTTGCTAGCAAAACATAGTGACATGACCAAAATGGATTCAATTAAGACTAAAAATTAAGCCCTTATTCTAGGTCAGGTACTAGTCTACTCTTTCGCTATCAGAACAACAGGTATTTGCTTAACAGTCCCAGACACATCAAAGTTTTTTGTGTTACTGGAGCTCAAAGAACTAGTTGTAATGTGTGAGAAATAATCTGATTGCCACATATGTAGACGGCATAAGCAATTTGGTCATAAAGAACTATAACGGATGGGAAACACATTAACAAGAATGTGGAACAATGACCTAATTCATACCAAGTAACTTAACTAAATGTGATTTTAGAACTTTGCAAACTAATGATTCAGTAACAAGTAGGACAAAAATAATGATCAGCATTTTTAAGTGGAGGGAAATCTGAGCATATTATTTGAGTATATTGGTTAGAAGCTGATTGATAAAAAATTTATGTCGGGGGGGTGGAAGTGAAAAGCTAGCCTTTGAGTTTAGTTTGAGTGATAAGCACCTTAATCATCAAGAGAAGTCTTGCCCATCACGATACTCCTTAACACTAACAAATGAACGTTGAGATAGAATTTATTGGTATCATTTGGTCTGTTTTGCTAGAATAAACCCACTTAGTAAGGAGTCAAGAGAACTTGCAATCACATCAGGATTTCATGTCGTATTGAAGTGACTAAACACAGAAGGAATGTAGCATGCTTCTTTCAGCAAAAATGGAGGGGGATGATGACCCACTCCATAAATATTACTGTCATCTACATTTAAGAATATTTTTTAGGCATTAATATGAAGAGAATCAAATAACACATTTAAAAACAAAAACAAGTGCATAACCTTGAAAGGAAGTGAGCAGTTTTGTGAAAAGAAAAAAACCACTCTTTTTCTCTGCTGCTTTCTTTTTGTGAGTCATACTCTGGGAGTGGTACCAGAACGCCTTGTTGTCCTATTTTTATGGAAAAAATCCTTGAGCAAGTTCATTCTTGATTAAGTTAGCATGGTGCCAAGCAAATGTAAAACACTGTATCTTTGATTCAGTGTTTTCTATTGTTCCGATTGCACCGGGGGCGGGAGGGAGGCAAATTCATGGTTTTGTTAACAGTGCTTCAGCACTGGCCTTGCTGTGAACAGCACAGGGGTAACATTTCCTTGTGTTTGTCAGATTCAATGAAGGAAAATATTTTTGACACAACCTAAGAGGTTTTGTTTCCCAATACACCAATTTCAGCAGTGAATTAATATTTGCACTCTGGCTCTGACAGTTCATTCCCACTCTATGCCACATCCATTATTCCTTTAATTGTGCCAATAAGCCAGATCCTTGAAATTATCTGGATTCCTAAAAACAATCTGGAATAAAGGCAACTCTCCTTCCAGAAAAGAGTGGGGAAGTAAGAGAGAAGAAACCAGCTTGACTACTGAAGCAAGAACATGTCGTTGTATTCAAAGTAGTAAATTGAAGCTGACACAGATAAGTAGGATAACTTCTGGTGTTAATAATTTGTCCCACAGTATAAATGTGACATTTTTATGCTTATTAAATCTGTTAGGAAAGTTTTAATGTGAATAGAAAAAAGCTACCTTCCATTGAAGTACAAACACCTGCATTGAGTTTTATAATTGTATAATCACATCACTATAATCAGTAATATATTGCTGCTCATTTTCACTTTCAGAAATTCATTTACACAGATCAGGCAATCTGGGTAGCTGCAGTCACACAGGTAAGCATTGGTGCTTTGTGGATAAGGGAATTAAAAGTGGTAGTCTATATTTGCTCATTAGCAATTAGTCTACTTTTGGTACAGGGGTAGTTTACTGAGCAAAACACCTCTTTTACATGTACAACTGCTGAACTTAACTCTTTACACATGAAGGAATGGCAGCTTCTAGACTCACAATATTAAGAACGGTTCTCAGTGTTAATTAAGAAGAGAAGCATAGGGAAACTGAAATATTTATGATGGGAAGAGACATTTTGTAACAGGGTAAAAATACAAAAGAAAAAAGTTCTTCAATGGGGAAGGCTGGATTTAATCATGAAGTGAAGCAACAAAGACTTTTGTGCTTCTGACACTTTCCTCTGAGGCAACTCAGCAGGGAAAAAACAAAACTTTTATTTGTTAGACACTTTTAGCAGTGCTGAGTGTACATCAAGAAGACTTCAGCTACCTATAAAAATGTGAGCACAACATTTAAGACTTAATCACTTAATGTGGTATATACTTCTGCTATTATACCAAATAAGTGTGTATCATGCTAACTGCATGCTAGCTACACTAGAAAGGAATGCAATTATTTGGTTTAAGTGGGGGTGGTGTTAGATAAAACCATCCCTTCCCATCTACCTCTCCCTTCCTCCGTGTTCCCATTCCCAAAAATGTTACAGAAAAACTGCTAAAATAAAATTTGAAATTATACGGTGCAACTGTTTTTTCTTCAATGTCTACCTCCCCTCATCTGCACAGTCAAATCTTCACAGTTGCATTAAACATGGTGATATCTATTCATGACAATCATAATACAAATTACAATCTGCTGGTTTTATTGTTAAGAATAAAATTAATGACAAACTGGGATACAATCAAGTGCATGTGAGCTGAGGAGCCCATCCTTAGTTTATCTGCAAAAACATAGCTCATTAGCAAGAGTGGCAAAACTCCAAAATCCTAGCAATAAATAGCAAATTTGTTGCAATCTGTTTCTGTGTTACTCCTATAGCTGCAGCCAAATGATAGACAAAGGGAGGTAAACATGCTTCTTTCCTTGGGAAGAAAAAAAAAATAGAGAGAAAAAAGAGAAGCTTCAGGGAATCACTGTTGTCCTATCAGGTGACTTGTTCACTTAGCAATTAAAAAAGGGAAGAATCACATCCAGTAACAACTAACTCTGAAAAATTATAACATACTTGACATAGCCCAGTGTTCATAAAAAGGAGTGATGGATAAACCCTAGCCAAATTCCACTGCATCCATGAAATACCGTGCTCTTTTGTCACAATAAAGTAAATCTGTTTTGAGGTCATATTTATTACACTATAATTCAATAGCCTCCAATTATACTGGTGTACGCGAGATGAGAACTGGGCTAATTTTATTAAGTTATGAACTTGACAGAGAAATCACAGGCTGAAGTTCTATGGTCTATGCTCTATGGGCATGACATCAACTGTATTATGGTAATTATGCCACAAAACCTATTACATACCAATTTTCCTCATTCAAAAACCTCAAAAGTCTTTCACACTGTCCATTTCATAGTCCAACGCCACATTTTACCCAAAGAAATTAATTGAGTGTTGGACCTTCACATTTTCTTATGTCTGTGAACTGTAGTTTCACAAAGCTACTTTTCAGATCTTTCAGATTGAACTATAAAGTCCCAGTACAGCCAGGAATTGCAGTGCCTTTAAATATTATTAGATCCTGATGGATTGGATAAAAGCAGATGACTGAGCAAGTAGAACCCATAAGCTGGGCCATGAAATATTTTCTGCTGAGATACAGAAGTGTACTATGCAACAGCCCATATGTTAAAATCATCAACTAATTTTCAGAAGTGAAGCATCATATGGAGAATTTTGCATTCGTTCCCATGTATAAAGCTGGAATTGGTCCCATACACATGGTAGTCTGCCAACTTCAGTAGGGCATTGGTGCCAGCTAAACACAGATTTCATATAGCTTGTACAATGTAGAAAAATTTCAGTTCCATGCCAAGAGGATCATCATAATGTTAATCATTGTCAAATGATATGAATGCATTTTAGTGTGAGAAATCACATCTGTTGTCACTTTACACTGTTATAGAACTCTACACGGTATCTTTCTGAGTCTATTTAAATGCAGAGTCACCGTATGTAAAGATGCAATACTCTTTTTCATTACTGGGAATGAAAAGAATACAGTTGATCTCTAAAACTGCTATGAATTCTACCTTTCCTAGACATCCTTCCCCTTGAAATCTTCCTCTACTCAAGCCAATGTCTTAAAGTATAAAGTTTTGTTCTATTCCCAAGGTCATTCAAACGAAACATGTATTTGAGATTATATTTAACACATAAAGGTTGAAAAGTATGAAAAATCAAGGTCTACTAGTAACCATGTTTCCCTAAACAGTAATATGATTCAAGGACTCTGTAACTTCTGAGTCCTCCTCTCCCAAACCAACAAGATGATTTTAGCATTGAACTGATAATGGAAATGTTCTGAACTTTGTTAAGTAAAACATGTAGGAAATTATATACTTTCATTAACTCATTATCCACTCTTTACATTTTGCATTCCTCTCATACATGAACACAAGGATGTTTTTAAACTACATGCAATGGCATTCTGGGTATAGCCTTTTGTCATAAAGAAAACATCAGCACAGTGCTAGAAGGCTAAATATAACCTTATGCTAAGACAAGGTTGACTCTCTTGTATATCCAGAAGGAATCTAGTCAAAGCTGAGTGTAAGTCAAGGGAAAAAACAGGTGACAGAGGTGACAGAGATGGGTCCATATGGCTTATGCCCATCTCAGCCACATAATTTTTCCAGGAAGTTAAAATATTAACAAATAATGGCATGTTTTTTAGTGTTGTATTTCATTAGACTGTAGCAGAGCTGGCATGTCATGTTAATAGATATGCAAGATTCTAATGAAAAAGCAGAAGTACAATTAGAGGACCAAATCAAAGCTAATATTTTCTATAAAAATTCTATTACCCTAAGACTGTGTTTATTTTAAGTATCAGGACATAACTTTTAACTACAAAGCCAGGAAAACAATTAATTATATAGGTTCAGAAGTGTGTTGAACCAAAATGTTTTAACATTAGTTACTTCTACATTTCTATATTTAAACTTCTATATTTAAACATTTCTGGAACAGTAGGGAAGTTCTTGCAATCAAGTGGAGAGTGAATCCCTTTCCATGTGTAGCTCACACAAGGCAGACAATGGCTAACCAAACTACTCAAGAGAACAACTGAAAATAGAATTAAATATTTCTCTCTTGGTGGCAAAGCTTCTAAACTATTTACATGTGTACATTATTAACATTCTTCATTTTGACACATCTTTGACAAATATTTTTTAATATTTCTAGAGAAACAAGCAATATTAAATCAATCTGCTTAGAAAAGAACTTTGAAGCCAAAGTTATCTATGGAATTTGAAGTTAAGAACATAACACTATAATAAAATTTACATAAACCAGAAAGTATCTAGCAGAGATAGACCTATTTTGAAAAGCATAATTTTTTTTTCACTTCCTCTACATACAGCCTCGCCTCCTTAAGTAATGCTTCCTATCATCTAACAATTGCAGTTTTCTTTCCAGAGGTAAGTGTACTATTTCACTCCATAAATCAAAACAGTTACACAGTTCTGAGGAGTCTTCATGGTGAGAATAGGAAGGAAGGGCCAAACATTTTCCAGTGCAATATAATAATGTGCCATGGTTAAAAACATCATATACGTGCACCACACGGAGAGATTGAGACATACTTTTCTTCTCATTATTAACTTGGGCTTGTAACCAAGCTAAGTTTTACAGAAAAAAGAAGAATTAAAATTAAAAAACCCTACATATTTGTCTGTAGAACACACTTCAAGAACTGTAAATACACACACATCCCCACACAAAATAGTCACAGGTAAATTAATCTTAAGTCTCATTTTTGTTCCACTTATTTAGAATTATGATCAATAATGTCTGTTCAAGAGAAATGTAATGCTCAAATATGGTTTCCTTGTCATAGCAGTATATGGCAGAGAAAAGACTATTATATCTCCATCTTACTGCCATTGACTGTTGCAGGATTATCCCTTAAACCTGGTTTGTAAACTTTAACTGATGTTACGGCTGGTGAAGGTGTCTTAGTATTGAAACATATATTCCTAATTACCAAGGAATGAATATATGATCAGAGAAAACGTTCTGTGATACTTTCTGTGAAAGAAAAATGTCTAATTTCCAATTACCCATAAAATCCAAGGTCTTTCTAGCCAAGTTGAAAAGAATTAAATCAGAGTTGGTCAGTAATTTTCTAATTGAACTTTTTCACCAATAGAAATCTCGGATCTTGTGCACAGTTTACTTTGTTTGTAAAATGATATCTATCTCAGAGATTTCCTGACTACAGGTAACTACTCCCCTGGGTTGCTCAGAGCTCTGCTCTCAGATCATCTTTGGCAGTACAGGGACTAGAACCACTGGTTTACAATTAGCCAGTCTCAGTTTATGGTCCTGGAAATAGAAAAAGTCATAAAGAGATGTTGATTTAATTTTTTAAAAGACATTCCAGAATATTCATTCTTCTGAGGATTTAATTTTGGCGGCCTTTTTCAAGGTTTTTTATGTATTTAATTTTCTTCAGAGCAGGAATTCTGCATTCCAGCCCACCCTAATGGAAATCAATGCCAATGATGCAATGCTTTTTGCAGTGTAATTGCCTGTGCATCGGAAAATAACACACTGATGATAAAAAGGGACTGTCAAAAGGGACAACCATTTGCAGCTCCAGCTGAACCTGGCACATGTGTCAAATTATCAAACAGAGATTGAAAAACAGGTGTCTCAATTATCTTGACTGAATGTACTTGGGGTTAGGAAATACAGTGATATTAATAAAAATATTCAAGTTTAGAGGAAACCATTTCAAACCTTCATCAAGCCTTTAATAAAAAGGGAAAAGAAAGCTACTGAATATGATTAAGTGATGCCAGTGGTAGTACAAAAAAAAAAGACAGAAATAAAGAAACTATTCAAAACAAACAGTAAATAAAGATACAAAACATATAACTGCAGGTAAGCATGATGCTAGATGTTGATTCTTCAATAAATTCTGCAGACAACATAGCAAAAAAAAAAAAAGAAAAACAAACAAAAAAACACAATAGGGTTTAATTTCTATTTTCCCAGGCAAAAAAAGAGTTCTGTATTGTAGATGAACAAAAGAAAGTAAATACTACCCAGTAGTCTGTTCCTTAGTGTCTTTCCAGCATAAATTACACTAACAGTGAACCATTCAAATGTAACTGCCTCTAAACACTATTTATCAGAGAAATTCACAACAATTACATGTCTGCGTAATATTTATGGAGGCTATTTGTTTTCCTGGGGGCGCCCAAAGTCTGGAGAAGGGTTCGGTCAAACAAACTAGCCAATGTCAAACAACAGATAATGGAGTGTAAGCACTTGCATCGACAAACATCTTCCTTTAGAACTCTCTTTGTTAAATAACACTGCATCAAGTAATATCTGCATTATGCTTGGAAGGCTGCACTGCTAGAATTCAACAGTCTCTAAGCTGAAAAACTCATAAAACAAATAGCAACAAAACCAGGCAAAAATGCTGAATGACAATGATTACAAACATTTAGTTATGCCACCACGCAGCAGCCATGAGGTCAGTGAGGAAGACTTGAGACAAAGCACATTCTTTTTGTGGGTTTGGAGTTTTGTTTTTGTTTTTTAACTTTGGAGAGATATTTGTAGAGCTATTAGTTCTGGAAAAAGTAAAGCTTTAATGTATATCTCACATTTTTCTGTTTTCCAGATGACACCTCAAGGTATACTGGCTTCTCTGGAAGGTCTAAACTCAAATTTACTTGCCTAAATTGGCAAACAGAGAAGTAACTTTGAAATTTTTTTTTTCTTTTCATTTTATGACACTGACTCAGATGAGTATTACTTCTCTTATTCATTCTAAAGAACCCTAATTAAACCTCATGACTGTCCAGCTTCATTGTACAGACCATAAACAGCACAATGGCAGCTAACAAGGACTCATTCTTAGGGCATTCAAGTCAAGAAGAATCAAAATTTTAATATAGCAGTTTTCACCATTTTGATTTGCAGACACCTGAAACATTGCCAGCAGTGTCAGAATGCTTTATAGAGCAAAGGTAAACAACAGACTTAAGGGGGTTTAGATTACAGTAACTGCTAGCTATAGATTACCTAGCAGTACTTAACTGATTCAGTTGAGGTGCAAATATGTGATTACAATTGTCTTGAATTAGCCAAAGTACACAACGCAGACATTTACACTAGTCTTCTTTCAGGTCAGCTTTCTGTTGGCTACAGGAGCACAGATGTTATCTGATGAATCACAAAGCTGGAGTGACGTGGGCAGTATGTGATCTTCATAAAATCTGCTAGTTCACAGTTAACCTTTCAAAAATACTGGAACAAAACTGAACCCCAGTACAAGTTTATATTGGATCAATATTTTCTGTCATGCTTTGATCTAATAGTAAGTACTCTAGAGTAGGATTTACATTATCACAGAATCAAGGACTTAAAACATGAGCGATTTAAGACTATGATTGTTTTGTTGGAGAGCTGATCAAGCAGGACCATCTTCTTTCACTTTAACTTCAGATATTCCCACCCTCAGACAACTTCTTCCATTGTAAGGATTTAACTAGGTATAGAAACACAGAAGGAATCCAGCCTAGGAACTGGCTGAAGTTTAAATTTATAGTAGGGGTAAAAAAAAGTTATTACAGGTTATTTTTAACAGAGAGTAATTCCCTGCGTGACATCAAAACCAGTCATACTACAGCAGCTAAAATAGCATGGAGGGAGCAGTGACAGTTGGGAGACAAGAATGAATCATGGGAGACAACTTAATCCATGATGGCTGGAGAAAAGGTCATCTTTTCGGGACCATGAAGCTAACAAACTCCCTCACCTCACAGAAGATCAGTTTGGAAAATACTTTTCTAGCAGAATCCACAGGAATAAATGCAACAAGTCATGTTAACAGCATTTGATTTACACTTCTAAAATTAAATATGCTGGCAGTCAGAATCACCCAAACCTTTACGAGTAAGTCACATACTACTTTAAGATCACCCGTCTTTGCATATATGTATCCAGACAATGTGTGTCTGTGGTCTGAGTCACAGTCTCTGCAACCAGCCGCAGCATTTAACAGATACTGAATGCCTTTAGTAGTTCTTTACAAGTAAGCCTAAGCGGTTTTCTAAAAGAAAAGAGAGGCTGGGGAGAAGGCTGGCTTCTTTAGTCTGCAACGCTGCCTGACTAATTGTAAAGCTTTATGGACTGTGAAAACCAAGTCACTTCATTGTCATCTGTAACTTTATAACTGATATACTTGATTTCTGTTCAAGTTCTCTTAGCCACAACAGAGTGCAATTTTCTCTCTTGTTTTAGTCAAAACGGCTGTTTTCTCTATCTCCTTAGTAAAATTAAAGGATTGACTTTATAATAAGACCACCTCTGTAGCTCCTCTCCATAAGGCCCTGTTTTAAAAGTTCCGTAAACTGCATTGGTGACCTCAAGTATTTCATGAAATTATACAGGAAGGCAGTAAAGGAAAAACAAAAAAGCTCCCAAACATCTGCTGTAACCAGAGAATGAGTAAAGTACTCCATCACTCTGCAGCTTGTGGGTCAAGCTTAGCCCAATTGATCCTTGATTGGTTGGTTGACCTTGCTTCCTTTTGGGGAGCTTTGGATAAATTTTTTTTGTATTTTGACAAAAAAAACCCCTGCAGGTTAGATACAACAACATGGTAGCACTGGAAGACTTGGTACTATACACTAGACCTTAAAACTTTTTGCAGTCTTACTTCTCTAATAGTCTCCAGTAAATGGCAGAAGAAAAAATTGAAAACGTTTTGTTGTAGCCCTCCTCCAGAGATGATATCGGGAGTAAAACAGACCGGATGGCAAACACAAACAAAATGCAACTGTACTAAATGCTTAGTTAACTCCTAAACGATTATTTTGACACCTTACAGAGAAACTTCTGTCAGACACAATTTTGATAAACCTGAAGTTATGTTTCTCTTTCAGATGTATGAAGTCAATGCCTATTTTTATTTTAACTTCCACTGATGTAATTTCAGTATTTAGGCATTTGCATTTTTCCAACTCTATATAATTAGCAAGACAAAAGACTTTTTTTCTGCCTATCCAGATATTTTGACTTCATTCTGTTGTGGAGGTGGAGCAGAAACTGGGAGTTACGTGTGGGAGGGCAGTATGAACTTAATAGTTTTTGACCAATAGCTTTGAGAAACTCGTAATGGTTTTGTGGCAGGTTTCAATATGTACCAGCTAAATTGGAGAATGAAGTTTTTGAAAGAAACATTTATAATAATTGGTCAGCCTGCAGTGCAAACAATGGCCCCTGCACAAGTAGCTGGCAGGAGTTCAAAATTGGAGCAAAGTAATTATTTGTGTAGTGGATTATATACAAACTCTTTCTAGGCAGAGACTTGACTCGAACATTTATAAATTAAGTAGTCACAGAAAGTATCTTTTAGGAAGTTTTAGAAGTGTTCGATGTAGCATAAGTAGAGTCAGAAGTCTAACCTAAACAAAAATAGAGCATAGAAATATGAGACTTCATTTAATTGGAGTTTAGCAGTCAGCTTCATGAAATGTTATCTTTAATTTCCTTTGCAGTGTTCTTAGATAAAATACTTCATGTTAATTGGAAGCATATGTGAAGGGGGTGTGTACATGTGCATTTAAAGGTCTACAAATTGGGAATTCCATTATATTGTATTATTTAGAGACTGAGACCTGTAAAGACACACTGCTGCTGTTCTTAGTGATATCATAGGCAAATTATGGGTTATGCACCACTCCTTCAATTTGCAATAATTTCTGGTAGAGATTTCTGTAAGCACAACAATTCACCTACCCACAGTAAACTGGAGGATTAGCATTTACTCTAATCCATCAAAAGCATCAATATGTGCCAGAAATTGCAGCAAAAAATTATTATGAACCAGAAAATTAATTGTGCCTTCTGTAGATGATAATAATGGAAATATCTAACAGCAAAATAATATCATTATTCTAATATCAATGGATAAAAGAGTTCTCTAAATTGCTGATGCTAAGTAGCTGAAATATCTATAGTTATTGAAAATTCTAAAATTTATCATATTATAAAATTAATTAGATACATGTTTTTAGGCTACAAAGTTATAATTATAAATTATTTATCTTGACTATTCAGGCACAGAAACAGACTTTGGTTTCAAAGTCAAAAGAAGTCTTTCACAATTTATAATGGAACAATTCTTCCTGTAATTATAGCACTAATGGGATACATATCAATCAACAGGTAAATCATTATATAATTTATTCAATTTTCTGTTCAAAGCATTTCTGAAATCATATTTGACAAATAAAGCTATAATTTTACTTAAATTCCCTTTAGAAATAGCTGTCATTTGGATTACTTTTAAGAGCTTAAGATTTTCCTTTAAAGAAAAGTTTTCACATTAGGCAAAAGTAAAAATAGGCAGCATTACAAGTAAAATCTACTTGAACTGTATATCTATTTGTTCCTAATGTAGTTAGTAGTAAGTGACAATTTCTGTCTCACCATTTTTTATGTTATCCATCTGTAATTCTAGCTCTTCTCTCTTTGATTGTTCAGTACTTACAAATTTATAATCCTTTATATCACAAAATGTTAAGTTTTGATAATGATACTCTCTTCAGTTAATCTTTACTGAACTTTCATAGTTTAGGCAAATTGAGCATACAAAAAAGGACAATATGCAAACACAAATACCAAATACAGTACAGAATAACATGTGAACAAGGAACTTAGAAAAACAAAGAAAAGACCTCTTAGTTGTATATGGTTCTGGAAACTGTTCCTGGGGATCTGGTGAAGGAATGACTGGGTGAGGTTCCCCAACTAAAGTTACCCTTTCTGGTCCCTTTTAGACCTAAAAGGCTGCTAATCTGGATTCTCTTTGATGCCTTTAAAAGCATTCTCTCTTCTGATAGTTTGGAGGGTATGGAGGAAGCCATTTGTCTGTGTTCCCTGACATCAAGCCAAGTTTCCTCAAATCGGTGACTAGTGCCCCTTTTTGCATCTACAAAATGCATATGCATGCAACGACAGGCATTTGTCACTGCAGTATTGCATGATCAACAAACAGGATCTACAAGTCAGTCCCTTATAGTGTCTAAAGCAGTTTAGACTCTCCTTTCTGCAGAAACTGAGGTCTGTTATGTTGGATGTGAAGGAAAAGAAAAGGAAGAAGGTAAAGAAAGTAGCTTATGCTTTTCCTCAAATCCTTTTGGCCATCCAAGTTAGCACAAATTAGGTTTAGGACTGTAACTTCAATAACACGTATTCCCTTTTTAAATCAGTAACAATTATATAACATAGCCTATTCTAACTGCGTGCAAACTCCAATCCCCCAAACTCTTGGGACCTTGGATTTTAACTTTTTCGATTCAGAGATTTTCTGGCCTCTTAGAGACAATTCTAGCAAATACATATGTGTATGAAAAGTAAGTTATTTTCTCACTAATGAATTCAAAGCTCAGAAGTGGAACTCACCCCTCATACTAGGTTCAGCAGTGGTGGGGATACAAGAAGCTACTTGCAAAGAAGATGCCTACTTGTAAAATAAGACAAGGTGGGGCTATCTGCCTGTTGTGTGAGTGACACGGAGTGAAGTGACAGACAGCCAACATATACCATAAACAGACAGCACACCATTTCACAGAATAATGAAGAACAGAGAATTAAGTCAAGTCTACCTGCAGATTAAGGAGAATACCAAACACTGTAAGGCCAGTAAGCATATAGATCTGTGCCATAAATATGGTTCTGAATCAAAAACACTTTAAAGAAGCTGCTTCTCTTTCAGAGCTCACTACCTTGCTCTATCAGCATCTGAAGATAAACTTGCCTAGGCAGCAAATATTCTGGTCCTGTTGACACCAGAATATATGTAAGTACTTAGTTACTGTCTTAAGTAAGATTCCATCCGATACAGAATGAAAGGCTAAGGGAGAAAAAGTGCAATCAGTGTCTTTAAATGATCTGAGAAGGAGCCCCTTGGCCACGCTGTGACAAGATACCTTCTGAAGTAGGTGTACAACACTCCTCTTCAGTCAGGCATCTGGAATTCCAACGGTGGCTTGTATGGCTTTTGTTTTTACTCTTCTGCATAACAAAGAATTATAAAAGCCACACCATTATATGAGTTATTTAGCTGTCACTTGTTATTTGTTTTTGCTTTCTCCCTGAAGTACAAAACATCAGAAGCTTGCAGTCTGCATACGGAAAATGTCTTAATACAAAGACCAGACATTCCAGCAAGACAGAAATATACATGATTCATTTTCATAAGTAAATCCTGTTCCAGTGAGCTTGTGTTTTATATACTCAGGCATCAATAAACTCACTACCAATGCTAAGGATCAAATTATTAATTTCAAATTAATCTCTTCTCTGCCAGATAACCTTCTTGTTTGCAGGATTACTGCAATAGCAGTGTAAAGAAAATAGACTTGGATTTTTACTTGCCAGGTAGAAAGCAGAGCTTGGCTGTTGGGCTATATGGACAAGATTAAAGTTAGATATGGTTTTCACTTTATTCAAAATATCCAAGCCTTTATCATAGCACTGAGGAACAGCATTAGGTTAAAAAAGTCTATGAAAGCCTATAAGCCTATAGAGTAGAATACCCAGAGAAAGGTCCTTTCATTCAAGTTTACACAACATTCATCTTTTCTTGTTGAATATTCAAATAAGGATTTGCATTTCTCTTTAAGCATATTCAGAACAGTCTGGATCTCCAAAAATAAAAACAAAAACAACAAAAAAAAGCCACGAAGACATATGAGGTTAAATGTATATGAAATTCTGGAGCCAAATCCATAATTAAATCTCTATTACGTGAAAAGCTGAAATGCTAACAGAAAATAATAGTTCATTTTAAGTAAGGACCTAATATGCAGCTTTTAAACGCTATTCAGATAGTTACCTAAATGAAATTCACTGTTCTTACAGAAATAGTGACCTGCTTGCAAGAAGATAATCAGCATTCACCACTGGCAAAATACAGTAAAACCATATTGAAATTACATGCATACATTGGAGAAAACTCTACAGGCCTGTAGACTCTAGTTGCAAGAACAGATTCAGCTTCATAATTCATGTCTTGACTTCAGCGTAGATATACTATCGCACATTACTTTAAAAACTCACTAGTTGGGCTTCATACATACTCAGTTTTATTAACAGTTCCCCTCCTTAAGATGAAACAATTCTCCTGACTGACAATTTGCAAAGGAATTCTTCCCAAATCAGATTATCTGCTGCAGTCCCACTTATCTGTCCTTCTCCCCTACCACATATAAATATAGTTTTACTTTGATACATGTGCATCAGCAAAGCAAACCTTTTTCCGTATTGACTGATGCTTACACTGCAAACTAAGCAAAGAGACCTGCTCTGAAAAAATTCAACTCTGAAATTTCCTCATACAATATTCATAATATTGATTAGTAAGTGATTTCCAATTGACTAGTGAATAATTAAAATTAAATCACTGGGAAGTCTGAAGAATAGTCAGCTGAGCACATATCTAATAACAACCTGTTTCTTTTAAATACAAGTATTTTAGCACTATCTTGTCCTGCAGCACAACATTATGGGGTTGGCACCAACCTGTGAAAGAGGCACAGTTTTCAAACATTTAGGCTCTATTTGATTTTGATACATCACAAACTCCAACTATTGTTTTAATTACTCCTAAAGAAGCATGAACCCTATTTCCTGGAACTGCTGTATTGAGTGTCACTAATACCTAGTTATTTACATTAGTTTGTTTAATGGAACCATTCCAGAGGCAGCTGAAAGGAAATGTTTCAACCCAAGAGCCTAGTGGTAACAGAGAACTTACAGAACAAACAAAAGCGGCAGCTTAGACCCTACATACATGGAAGTCTGCACAAACTGATGGAGGTCTCTTGTAGTGAAGACTCAGAGGCAAGATGTGTGACATCAGAAAATGAACAAAATATCTGCTCCATTATGTACACTTTGGGATTTCTAGGGGCAAAATAGTTCCCAAAGTGTACATAATGTTAAACAGAGTGATGATAGGATTGAGAGAAAATATTCAAAAGTATTATCACAGGGAAGTTCTGATAAATCCCTGGCCACACCTGAAAAGTGACTTTTCAATGAAGAAAATCAACTGTCTTGAAAGAAAGCAGATGATGGAAACTCCCTTTCCCACAGCCAGCTTGAACCTCTACCCAATGCACAGGAGAAACAGGCAGTGCTATAGCCAATGCATCTAATCACGTTAGCACTGTAAGTAACCCATTTTCCTTTAACAGCTGAGGCACTATATAGCATCTGTGGAATGCATTTAGAAACCCATATTTCAAATCTTTTCAGCAAAAATAATAGTGCCATTTCCTTACTTCCAAAGCAACAAATGAAGTATGTATTTATTTGTAACATCCTGACATCAGCTTTCAGAGCAAAAATCAGAGAAATACTTAAAAGGAGGCACTGAAGTTTAAGGGTTTTAGAACACACTAGTTCAATGGAGTTTCTCTCTGACAGATTGCAGGTGTTTATTTACTGATCATTTTCACCAAAAGTCTACACTGAAAATTGCATTAGAGAGGAGTGAATTAGGCATAGCAGGTGCATAGTGGTCCCTTTAAACAGTCCTTCAATCAGTTTTTACACTATTGAGCACCAAAATAACTGACAAGAAACCAGAGACATAGCATCCTCCTAATAGCTAAGCACCATTTATTATAGACTTCTTTAACTGCACTCTCAAAAGCCAAAGTATTAATAGCTCCTATGGAACTGCAATAATATACTTACCTATATATACTGACCGGAATGATGAAATGGCTACAGGAATGCTGATTCTGAAGATAACATTTACAAAATCACATCAGACCAATGGAAGTGTTAACCTGAAAAGACTTACCTGCATTTCAATTTGGATAATAACTCTAGTTATATATCTTTTAAATGAGGTAATTGAACCTTATACAGAGTCTGATATTAATATAAGTACCATCATATACGAGAGCGATGGACTGTATTACGAGAGCAAATACTGTTCACAGCTTAGAGATAACTCTCCTATTTGCTAATTAGTCATTTTAGCAAACAGCTGAAAACGATCTTTCCCAGGGAACAGAACAAAGCCAAGAAGAGAAGCTACTCACATTCCTTTGAGCCGTTGCCACATTTTCTCTGTGTGTCCTCCTATCTGATACTTTATAGAGGTGCTTTCCAGCTCCCGAGTTGTTTCTGTCGCTCGAGCCCCCATCGTTATTGTCCTACAGCGATATAGTTACAGTCAGGCTCAGCAGCAACTAAAAGCATTCTTTAGTCCAATACAAATGTCAGAAGATCCACGCATGTTAGACAGTAGCTGCTGTCATACCAAAACACATCAGAATTACAACAGCTGAGGGACGATCCTGCCTGAATTGCTATTCACTTTGATAGACAAATCCACTCTCCCCCCCCCC
>VZRW01007625.1:310016-362211 GCA_013398125.1 Aegotheles bennettii | reverse complement strand
CCCCCCCGGCAAGCACAGAGCAAGTACACACAGCTCCTCTGCCCTCACGAGTCTAATCCATATGGGTGAGCCAGCTACTATACTCCTGACTGACTGCTCAAGCTTCTTTCTCATGCACTTTTTCTGCTGTAGGAATACACACAGAAGCACAAAAGATTCCTTAAAATGGACTATAATTCATTGCCATGCAGGATAAATGTGAACGGCTTTAACAATCCAGAAGAAAAGAAAGGCTGGTTTGTGCTCTGCAGGTTGGAGAAACAGGCTGCAACAGGAGAGCAGATGGTAGAAGCCAGTATCAGCCACATCACCCTAAAAAGGAGTGCATGTTCAAATGCCAGAGCTTTCCTCTTTTTAGTTGATCCTGAATTGATTCTTAATTAATAAATATCTACCAGCCTTCCAATAGAAATATGACTGTACAAATGCTAAGTCGGTAGTGAAGACATGTAGAAATCCCTGCAGAAGAGAAATCAGAGAGCTCTACAGGTTGTTATTGAAGAAATATGCTGTAATGATGACTATTCACCCTCTCCTAGCAACTCCACACAGTAGGTAACTGTCAATTTAACTGGTAGAAAATGCAGCAGCTGCACGACAGCCCGCTCAGCAAACCCATCGGGACAGCAGCACGCGTGTGTCAAAATCTGATGTTGAACCGTGTGTCTGCCAGCAAAAAACAATTAAGTGCATGCAACCAGCAAAAGGGTTGAGGACTAAATGTAAATGGTACACCAGCCGTGCAGCAGATTGCCAGCTCTGCCTTTCAAGTGCAAACCTAAAAACCTAGTTGTAAAGCCAAAGTTGAGTTTTGGAGAGGGCAAAAGAGAGGATTTCCTTGCTGCTTGCTCAGCTACAAACTTCGGCTTGCAAAGCAGCTCCTGTACT
Organism: Aegotheles bennettii; assembly: GCA_013398125.1. Lineage (NCBI taxonomy): Eukaryota > Metazoa > Chordata > Aves > Caprimulgiformes > Aegothelidae > Aegotheles > Aegotheles bennettii. The sequence goes on along the minus strand of VZRW01007625.1, from coordinate 361,323 downwards.
CTGTAAATAGCACCTGTCTTGTTTGGTGAGTCAGTAGCAATCTTCACTTCTGAAGCAGCAGCCAAACAATCAAATATACCACAGACTTATCTCTGTGACCATGTCTCTTTCAATCGGAGTTAAGAGCTGTGCAAGAAGCCAAGATAGAGGGGTGTGCCAAGTAGGAGTAAATGCGTGACCTTTGCCAGCTACTGGTGTCACTGCCAGCTGGGAAAAGGGGCTTTGGGTCCACGATGGAACAGTGAGGATAAGTGTCCTTGGATGCTGACTGGAAGTAGCCTAAGGGTAGGAGATGCATATCTCAGTATAGCTTTAACTAGACAGCCTTATCTGTGTTAAATTTTACAATGATGTGAGACGATGAGAGGTTCCCATCTGATGCAATTGGCAGAAACAGATAATACGTTAAGTACTCAGGATCTTACAGAAAGATTACAAAGAAGCTCACTGCTTTGAAATAATTCTAACACTTCAGAACTTCCTAATCTATTTTCTTTCTCTAGGATACCTTTCATGCATATTATAGATTTAAAATATACCCCATGAGAGTTATAAACCAGTTTGAGATATGTTTTTTACACACTGATTTCAGGTGGGTAATGAAATAGTACCTTTCATTTACTTCTACAGTGACAATTTAAACTGGTATTAATTCACAGACTTCCACAGAATTATTCCTGACTCAGATGCATAAAATTCACTAGCAATATCTGAAGAACAGTCACTGGATGAGCGATACCTCTTAAAATTTTCAAACAGCATCATAAGACAACAGCAAAGAAATACAAGCAGCTGTAGGAACAACTTAAAAAATTCCAAACTTTCCACTCCTATCCAACTAACGTTTGTATGAAAGACTATAAATATCCTTCCATGGAATAACTAATGAGAATGTCTCACACTAATCTGGATTCTTCCCTGCCTTTTAAGTGCCAGATATCTGAAGCAACTCAAAGAAATTAAGTATTTATAGAAACCTCATAACCCTCCAGGGACAGAGGGGAATTTTAAGGGCCTATTTTCTCTCATAAAGTATTCCCAGCTCTTGTTGTCCAATTCTACAATGAAAAAATAGTGGTGTTTGTAAGCTGTTCTCTCTCCCTCACAAGGAAATAAGTAGTTGAAAATATATTGCTTTGATTTACTGGAGAAAAGCATTATGAGCTGGTAATATCCTTCAGGAAGGGAGAAAGGAACAAACTCCCCAAACAATATCACTACAAATGGAAATACACCTGCTAACTTCATCAGAACTCCATGAAGGAAAATTGTAAAAACTTTGCTCCCTGCAGGACCACAACACTGCAAGAATAGAAATTCCTACAACGAGAGCACCTGGCATGGCTTAAACAAAGGACAAAGAAAGCAGCCTCCTCCCCAAAGGTTTATCCTGAGGATCAATATAACAAACCACCAGAGATGACATTGAAGGATGAAATTGCGTCTCTGAAAATAAAATAATATCAGGAAACACATGAAAAGTGATAGATAAGGCAATAAAAAAAAATCAAGGAAGAAGCCAGAGCAAGTGTCATGTATGTCCTAAGGAGAGAGAAACAAACCACTTAAAACAAACAACTTTTTAGGTGTGCTGTTATATTAGAAACATGAGCAATGAAATCCTCATGGAGACATGGGGAAGGAAGGAGGACCTTTCCTCCCTTTAGCTTCTGTTACTGATGGGCAGAGAATGAAGCAGCCGAGCCTGCACCCTTCCTCCCTCTCAGGCAGGCACAGAGGTTGAGAACGGCAGAGCCAAAGCAGTGCCAACACCCCTCTGGCTGCAAGAGGCGACATGGGGCAGAAAGGACAGGAGTGTGCTGCTGGAATACAGAACCATACTTCACAGTCCATACATAACAATGAGGGGATCAGAGGAGGAATTACAGACAACCTGACTTGCTCAGAAGCACACATCTGTGGCCCTGCAGTACAAACTGATCTAAAGAAGATCCAGAATACTAAACATTGAGCAGCTACTTTAGGAAGCCAAATCAAGCAGACAGACAGCACCTTAAAAAGGTTATCTTAAGCAGTTTTTCTCTTTCCACTTCCTGTTCTGGTTTTCTGCTCTTGCCCTGCCTAACCAGTGTTTGTGCTACAGTCCCAGCAAGCTGCTGTTAAGGTCCATCTTCCTCCTACAAAAATATAATTTTTTTTGCCCTTTGCTCACAGCTTTTCCTTTTTATTTTAAACGCCAGCTTAAAATTTCCATGCTAAAGTGAACACTAGAGGAAAGTCTCTATATAGACAATATAGAGATATGTAAAAATAGGAACAATTAACTTTTTCACCCCTAATTATGGCAAAAGAAAACCTTCCCAGTGCTACTTAATCCTCAGAAAAGAAGCTACACTTAATGTATCCCAAGTTCCTTTTCTTTCATCTAAAAACACTTCAGTAGTAATATCAATGCAAAGAAATAATTTTAAAATATTTTTTAAAATGTAAAGAAATCAGGTTGGTTTTTCAATATTGGGTACTGAGAAACCTTTACAGTTATGCCAAAATCACACAATGAAATCAACTTACCTTAAAACTGGGAAAATCCTGCAGCTAGACCCGTTGGAGATTAGCTATAGAAATGAGAAAGGGGTTGTGTAGATCTTGAAGAGGAAAATTAGAGCTTTATTTTAAATAAATCCTCTGCTCCTAAAGGGAAATTGAATATGCTGCTTCATTAGAAATTATCTTCAAAACATCTAACTCATGACAAAGGGAGAATAAGGAAGTATCAAGAGGCCTGCAGGATGACTTGTCAGACTAATACTCATTCCTCCAAACCTGATAACACAATCCTCCCTGTGGTGGAACTGCAGGAGAGCCATGAACCAATTAAGATATTTAAAAACATAAGGGGAAAACAAAACAAAACCAACAAGCCCTCAAAAAAAGTGAGATAAATTTATTGTAGGTAGTGACAGCAGGTATTAGATCTGTATGCTGACTGTCCTGGCCCTGATCTAGCAAGCACTAATACACATTTAATTTTAAGTAACTAAAGCATTGTATTTAGTCACAGAGTTAAATCACTGCAGAACTGCCTGACAGTGAACTCAGGTATTACATGGTACTTTGTGAACAGAACCTAAAGTAGGACAGAGTTCACACCACTCAAATTCTGCCCTTGCAGAAAAGGAATGGTTTGCTAGACTGTGTTCTTCGTGTCTCCTGTCCTCCCCATTTTATATTACATTTGCATTTGTGAAATGATGTACAATCCCCTTTTTCACAAGCAGAGCTTTCAGCTTGGTTGCAATGCCTAAATGTGTGAATTGTTAATCAATAAGAAGCACAGCAGAGGAAAAAGCAATATTTGGTCTTATTAAAGTTCATGGACTTCATTTAAATACATATACCTCCAGCAATCTGGCAATGGCAAAATATTGACGTTACAGTAATCCTGGATTTTCAGATTCTCTATAGAATATATTAATAAAATTAGTAGTTACATGATTGAGGAACAGCAACTTGAAAGATTTACACATATGGTCTACACAGTGCATTGGCATTGACTCAATTAAGTAGGTAAAAGAGTTGGCATTGTTATATTAGTGATTAGATGACCTAAATAAGGAGATCCAAAAAGGAACATTTTCCTTTTATTTTTTTTTTTATTTTAGTATTTTCTGCTGCATCTGATTTACTGCATTCGAGGCTTCTTCATATAATCATTTCAATATGCATAGTCATTCACATGTCCTGCAAGTACCAAGCTTTGAGTATAGCAGGGAGAAAAAAATATCTTCTATTTGTTTGCTATGTGCATGGCATATCACATTGGTAATGAATGTGGAGTCAGATTCAGCAAAGCTTTTAGGCAATTAAAAATGAAAACAAATACCCATGAAAGCTTGCAAGCAAATTAACTGATAAACCTCAGTGCACAAACAGACATATATTTGCAAACTTACTTGTGGTATATTAATACCTTGTCACATTTGATTGTTCAATACTGCCCCTTACTAGAGGTCACCAACTCCAAAAGTCTGTCATGACTGTGTGTGAGTGTTCACAGTCCAGTTCAGTGTTAAGTAAAGTTGGGCTGATTAAAGCAGACATCTTAAATCTGCACTAATGTTGCCTAGGACCTCTCTGCAGTCAATAGGATTTAGATGCTCAGGCACATCTATTTTTAAGTTTACTTTGAATATGATCTTTCACCCAATTTACTTAAAGGAAACATTGGTTTATGTCAGTGAACCAAAAATCTAAAAAATTCTAGGAGATAGTGAAATGGCAAAAAAATAATAATTGGAGAGATGTGGAATGCATGAGAGGTGTGCTATAGATAAACCAAACAAAAAGAACTGCGGAGGAAAAATTGCTACTGCATCAGTAGCAAGACAGAAAAATATAAAAAGACAACTGTGTTTTGAGCAGCTGGACTTGGAAAGAGGCCTTGGAAGTAGAATTTGAAAAGTGTTGGGAACAAAGAGAGACTGCTGTCAATCAGGAAGAAATCAAATGTTCAGCAGAAAGAGTGTTGCATGTCAGTGAATGAAATGAAGCAGGAGAATTGTTCAAGGTAGAATTATGAAAGGATCATCTTGACCTGATTTGTAAGCTTGATACTCAGTTTCTAGTTACATGCTACATCTTTCCCCAAGTACATGGAAATTGGTCGGCAAAAATGCACTGGTAATTTAAGATGAAAGACAACTCTTTCATACGCAGGAATCAATCTGGATCTTGAATGAAAAATTGAGAGTACAGAATAGTTCTGAGGGGTTTTTTTAGTATTACTTCCCATTAAAAGTGACTCTGTTATAACTCTTCATTACTTAATTGTAATACTTCAGGAAGAAAGTGAGAGGCTGTGGGTACAAAACCCACAAAAAAACTCAAACCATAACTGCAGAGAACCACTGAAAACCACATTAAATTTCTGAAAACAGGAACTTTAGCAGTTGCATGTAGCTCATACAGTGTCATGGGATAATCAACACAACCTAAGAAAACAGAGGTTACACACTTTGAAGGTTTGGTGGCTTTTAACTTCTTTTTTTAGGATGAATTGGCAAACTGGTTTTGAAAAGCATCAGCTGAAGTTGAGGAGGAACATTTATGAAACAAACACTAACTTAGAGGAACTCCTTAGGAAGTAGCTTGGCTACAAAACTAATATACTGATTTTTGCAAAGAGAGGAAACCTTTCTAGAACTGGCAGCAGTGTTGAAATATGATGGATTGAAAGTGCCACACAGAATCACAAGGAGAATTTAGATTTAGGTTAGATGTAAGGAAGACGTTTTTCACCTTGAGGGTGGTAAAACACTGGAACAGGTTGCCCAGAGAGGTGGTGGATTCCCCATCCCTGGAAACATTCAAGGCCAGGTTAGATGGGGCCCTGAGCAACCTGGTCTAGTGGGGGATGTCCCTGCCCATGGCAGGGAAGTTGGACTAGATGACCTTTAAGGCCCTAACAACTTAAGTGATTCTGATTCTGTGAGAATGGTGTACTTTGTAACAACAGGAGAATGTTACCTTCCAACACCAAAAAGGGCAAGACTGCCCCCATGGTGTAAAATAAATATAAATGTTTCAAATTAGTTAGGCTCTTTTTATCAGAGGCCACTGCCCATTTTATCACATTTCATGTTTTCAATCTCTTCTTTAGAAGTTCCTATGAAGCCATTATAATTTTGATAATCATGCTCAGAAGAGGTAATGGTAAGACAAAAGTCATTTGAACATGAAAGCTGTGGTTGACTGAAAAAATGTAACTGTCAAGTTACTGGTATGAACATATAATAGAGAAACAGAAGGAGAATACAGAATACAATGCAAAAGGAGTTAGAAAATCTGGATTTGGCAAAGCATTTGCCAGTTTTATCCCACTGAACTACATTAGATGTAAAGAAAATAACTAATCCATGATAGTAAGATGTGTGTAGATAAAGACAACATAGGGTAAAATTGTTTCAGCTAACTATTGTCTAAAAGAGGTTATTTCAAGCATTCATTTTGAGCTACTCAACAAAGAAAACAAGAAAATCATTCCCTTTTGCTATACATTACTCTCACAAAGACCATAGCAACAAGGAAACGTTTCTTGATATTTATAAAAGAGTATAACAGAACAGATGCCAGTAGAGAAAAAACTGTCTCTTCACCTCAAACTGAAGATGTAAATTAGAGAATCAGCCCTCACCATAGTTGTTTTTAGAGTAAACCAGCTTTCCACTTGTAGCTGACCTCAAACAGGTAGAAACAATTCATTACACCTCCCTTCCAAACCTGAACTACAAATCTGAGCTTTAAGGGAAGAAGGGCAAAGGCATCTCCTTTGAGACAGAAAACCTTCTGCATCATAACCTGGAGCAGCTCCTGTAAGTTTGGTGAAGTTCTGCATGATATACAATATTGCATGTGATACCTTGAAAGCAGATTACATCAAATAGTGCTTTCAAAAGTATCAAGGTCTTCATTCATGCATGCTTTTGCTTTTAAAAAAATAAGATGATCATGACCTCCTCCATCCAGGTTATAAAAATATTGAAGGAAAAATCTACTTAGTAATGGCAGCATATTGCATCTATGAAACAACCACTTGATCAAGAGAGAAAAGCCATAAACAAAACTAAACACATAAACTGATTATTTTCATTTGTATACAACCTAAGTGCACAGTTACTTCCTTGCCACATATTCCCTGGACCCACTTTGACTCCTACTTAAGGGGCAGAAAAAAAGTAAAAGAAATCTGATTCTCCATATTTTATTGAATGTGGAGACAGCCACAACTATTGTGTTGCTGCTTAAATTTATAGATTATGCTCTAACAATCAGAAGAAAGCACAAAACAAAGATGAGGGGGTTTTCAAGCCTGTCTTCTCACACTCTGGGTGCCTGTGTCAGTCGCAGAGAGTCATCTAAAATTTGCATTTGAAAAATCAGAAAAATTCAGAAGGTGTTTATAGAAAGCTAAACCATGATTATCTAAACTGTAGCTAGAGGATCTGAGGTTTGGGTTATCAGAAAATGTCTTTTCTCTCAAAAAATAAGCTATCAGTCCCTTTCATCTTTTCTATTTCCATCACAGATGATAGTAAGAAAGAACCAAACTTGCTTCTAAATTGTTCCAGTGTTTAATTATTCTTTTTACAAAAAACCTTCCCCCCCGTTTCCAACTGTTTTAGCTCCAACTTCCAATAAAAGTATCTTTTTCCATTTTCATCTCATCTTACAAACCCTCTCTGCAGTACACTGTTTCTTCTTGTCCATACCTACAGATCATATTCCAATAACCACATATTGTTGATAAGCTAAAAAAAAAAAAGAGTTCTTAAATCTCCAACAAAAAGGTACATTTGTCACTCTTTTATAAGATCAAAACAATTTTCAGTGTTGGTTAAAATAACTTAATTGTGAAATCAGCCTGAGTGTCCCAGCTGAGCTCCCAAACACTTCTATTTTCTGTGCTGCCACAGCTGTCTTCTGTCTTAATTTGTCATCAGAAAGACTAAGTTCATGCAATTTATTTTTTTTTTAATAACTAGTGGTTAGCAAAAGAATCATGTTTGATAGTTTCCAACATTGAAGGGTTGATCAGAATATTTACATGACACATTAAAAGATAGACAATAAGCTTTTTTTTATTTCAGGCTACAAAATGGCCTAGGTGAACGTGTAAGAAAAAAAAAACAAACAGTAAAACAGGATAGAAAGCTAGTGAGTGATTGTTAGTTCAGAATTATTTTAAGCACCTTTACACTGTTAACCACTTTTTTGATGCCTAAATGATGACCATTAGGACAAATATCTGACTATCATTGCAGAAGAAGAAAAGCTAGAAATGGAATTCAAGCCTGACATTTTGTTTTTCCTTTGATTACAGAAGAACAGTATACCCTCTGAAAATTTCAAAATGCTAATTAAGTTCAGAAAATATTTCACACCGAACACATAATTACCAATATATGTAGAAAAAGAGGTGCAGTGTTTCTATTCTAATATAACAGCTAGTTTTATCAAATATCACATGGTGATATGGCTTTTTTTAGTTGTTTTTTTGTTTTGTTTTGTTTTAGAGACAACTGTACACTAGAATATGAAAAATATTTACTATATGGAAAATGACTGGAAGAAAAATAGGACGTTTAGTAAATCATATTTTAACAACATTCATTATAGGTTCCAATAGACATGAAAAAAATTTTGCAGTTCACATGGTAACATTTTCAGTCTGGTACAAGATCTTAAATAACATAAGTTTTATTTTAGGCTACAGAATTTTTCACTAACTGCAGCCCATTTGAGGATTAATAGGATTTCCTTACTATATACCTTCCTCAAAAATTTGAAGGAAAGCTGCCATTTGCAAAAAAAACCCCACAACCAAACAACCAAAAAAAAATCTAAATACCAGAAGCCCCACCACCACCACCAAAAAGTATTTAATTCAAAAAGCAGTTAATTGATCTTTCGTATGCAGCAAAACTTTGGTGAGTCCATACTAACTTTAATGAATCTGTGAACTAAGGTGTTCTATTTTGGACCTTTGCTTGACAAAACGGTAATATAACTTGAATAGTTCCACTATTTCCCTAAGGCATGATTCAGCTCTTCCTGAGATCATCTGGCCTAGGAAACTTTTCTTTGTGAGGCTGTTGTGCTTATCAGCATTGACACAAAAAGCGATTGACACGAAAGCTGCAAAAGAGAGGCCACACAATGACACAATCTTTTGCATTGAGTGGTCCTTTACAAATGGGTCTTAGGATAGTAAGTCTCTGCACTATGAAGGATCTGGCCTCTATGTCACGAAGCAGGAATTCTACATAACAGGAAATATTTCCTGAGATCCTATTTTTAAGTAAGGTATTAAATTTTGACAGATAAAACAGAAAGAATGTGCTCCAGTCATTAATCTTAAACTTTTAATATAAGCATGATTTGAGCTGTAACTCTCAAATTCTTGCAAATATTTACACTAAATAGTCATAGCTCAAGTTTAAACTGAAGCACCTGCCAGAATATTACTGAGATCACTAAAACACTGGATATAGCCAGAGTAATATATTTCCTTTTGTTCATTAAAACAGCCCAGTTTCTGGAATATGAGGGCTATAAAGAGTTTTGATTTGATTATTGCACACCAATATCCTGTCTGCAAAACCGGCCAATATTATATATCTAGAGAACAAATACGAAATTAGGTAAGCATAAAATGAGCCTTCTCCAGCATCTTCCCAAACTAGGGACTTTCTGAGCCAGAGATTACATTTGATAGCATGTCTCATGGCCCCTGCCAGATTTATTCCATATGAATTTGCCTAAAGCTTTCTTGAAATCTCTTATTCATTATTCCCCACAACATCTCAGGAAAATTCATTCTACACGTGAATAACCCATTACAGAAAATATATTGCCATTTGTAAGTTTCAAGTGTAAGTCATGCTAATTATATATGAACTTCCTAAATTCTTGCATTAGAGAAACGAGATAATTATTTCCTGTTCACATTCCCCATACCATTCACAGTTTCATATTATTCACATGTAAATGACATAGATTTACAGAGTGGTATAATATTTCATGTTTTATTCTCAGTTCTCCTTTTTACAAACTTTTCGTGTGTCTTTTCATAGTCACTGAGCTCTGAACTGCAATTTTGGGATAAGTATCAAAATTATATCAAAATCACTTTCTTGAGTAATAAAAATATTACAGAGGCCATTATTGCATATGCATAGTTCTGGATTGGGTTCTTTCCCTCTCTGTGTTAATGGTTCTTCGTTTATCCACAAATTGTCTAGTATTTGTCAGAAATCATAACATTGTTTTCTTTGCTCATTTTTAGCAAGGAGAAGAAAAACGCTATTGATTACTTCTAGCCTGCTCTTCTAATTCAGCCTTTTCAGCATTACATCATGTGGATTTTGTTTCATTTGGCATTCCAACAGACTTTCACAGAACATGAATGTCTGGTCCTCGAATTAGGAAAACCTTGATTGTTCGCTGTAACCTATCTCAAACTGATATCAGTTTATTATTGCAGTATTAGAATTTAGATCTATTCCTGAATTCTGATCAGTTATTATAGAGTTTAAACTGTGTATGATTCACTGATGCATTATTCACAGAAGTTTAGAAATTATGCTTTTTTATAGTTGTACAACTAAGTTTTTAATGAAAGACTGTACTTCATAGAAAAATTTAAATTTACTTTGCAAAAACACTAGATACATTTTAAAAAGTTTGAATTGTGTTCTCTGAAAATAGAAGTACAGCAGCAAATGTAACTGAAGCTAAGCAATGCAGTTCTATGAAAAAATGCTGACTTATGAGATTTTTACAGGACAGAGCCTAAACCCCTCAAATTACAAACTTTTCCTTTTCTACCAACAGTATTGGTATTTTAAAATTACACAGTTCAGGAGTGAGACTGTCACGGGGACAACTGCAAGCAGCTTACCAGTCCTCATGGCATTTCAGAAGGTAAGGATCCAAGATGGCTCTGTTTGGTGACACGGTACCCTAAGCAATGATACTGGCCAGCACACCCCAGCTGGGTAAAATATTATTGCTTCTCCCGTTCAACAGACAAGAAAAGCAGTTGTCCACAAACTCTGCTTCCCAGTTATTATAGAAGAGCTTACAGTTAGAGGTAAGAAGATATACACTGTCACTATCAAGAAAAACAGACCACTCCTGGGGTCAAAATTTGAGCTGCAGCAGAGAATGAAATCAAACAGGAAAAGAAGCATCCCCTGTCCAGATGTCCAACAGCAGAGAATTCACACTTCAGGTAACTAAGCAGTGTTAAATTCTTGCTCAAGTATTGTGCAAATGGTGTGGTCACAGCAAAATTTCCTCACTGTGAACTTAACTGTGCTAAGGCATCTTTGTGAATCAGTTAAAACTTGACTTAATTATTTGACTGTTCTGAAAGAGGTTTTGGGGCTGGAGAGGCTGATTGTTCAAGAGTGTTGCTAAAATTAGCAAAGGCTTACACAATTCTCATGTATCAAATCAACATCTTTAATATAACTTCCTCTGTCTTTTGAAAGACTTATGAAGACTAGAGAAATTAAGGGGTAGTTTCTAATAGTTTTAAGATATACAAGTTGAGTGTAACAAAGCAGCTATTTTGTACAAAAAAAATCTAGAAATTTTATAAGAGCTTTGTACCTTTCTGAAGGTACCTTTTCTGTAGCAGGCTTTCTGAATTTCATAAATAACTTGTGTCAGTGTGGGAAGTTATACTGAACTATGAGGAAAACAGAAGGAAAACAAACAAGCAGAAATATAACAAGTTCTATGACAAATATGCAAGACATTAAGTAGGAGCACAAGTGTAACAACAGAACATGACAGAAAGATTTCATCTTACACTTGTCTTCAGAAGTCACACTAACATTGTTCCTGCTCTCCTAAGATAGTGAAATAGTATCCATGTATCACTTCTGAGATGGGAGATTAATGACATTAGGAAACCTAACAAATGTTTTCTAGCATTAGCAACTTACTGCTTGATATTTTTCACACTAGAAAGTAACATTATGTCTAAATATTTTAAAAAATAATAGGTCAGATCACATGAAGACCTTTGTATAAGCCAAAGTCTGGGAAAAGAAGACTACAACAGTAAGATAAAGGATAAAAGATTTAGTACCTCCTTATTTCAACACCATGCATCAGTGAATCCTCACGTGTTAATATCCCACAGAAATAATAGAGACTACAGCTACATAGGTGCAACCTAGCCAACCTTTTTTATGTAGGAATGCCAAACCTCCTGGCTTCTCCAATTGGTCTCAGCCAAGAAATTCTCATGGTACTAAGATAGTTACTAGCATCAGTGAAAGAGAGGCACACACATAGGTGAAGATAGGATCTGGAAAAAGGAAAAAGAAGGGATGGTAAAGATGATGCCCAAGTATCTTGTTTGGAAGGCATTAAAAAAAGAACAGAAATTCCCATGAGAAATTCCAATATTTTGAAAAGAACTTTCACCATGAGGGTGGTTAAGTACTGGAAGTGGTTGCCCAGAGGGGCTGTGGAACTGCCATCTTAGGGGGTGCTCAAGGCTCAGCTGGACAAGTCTCTCAGAACCTTGATCTTGTTTGACCACATGACTTTCAGAGGCCCCTTCCAACTAAAACTGAAGCTCAATGACTAACCAACAGCAAAGTACTGCCACCATGGAAAAAGTTCCATTAGCAAAGCTGCGCTTTGCACTGCAGTAGGTTGGGACTTTTCATTTCTAATTAACTTGAAAGTTCTTTTTTAAAAATACTTGAAATCTGCACATTTCATATTGTCTCCAGTAGCAGGATATAGATGATATAATTTACCTGCAGAATTCATTGCTGCAGGATGCACTTGATTTAATTATGCTATTAAGATTTTTAGAAGATTTAAGTATAAAAAATAATGACAACTGCTATTAATGTAACATAGGATACAAATAAAAAGGTTAGCAATTTTCAGGCTTTAGTCAGATCATAAGCATATCAACAGATGGAACAAAACCAAAATTATCTTGTTACAATAAGACAAAATCCTGGCCAGGTATATCTAAAACACAATACTATCTGAGACAGAAAATGTAATTATTTAACTATTTTACAACATATTATATACTTCTTTCACTATTAAGTATTTGAACGTCTATTTTGTGTATTTGATTTTTAAGGATAAGTAACAGACAATATGGCACATCGGTAATCATTTCTTTGCCTTTCCCTTTACTAATTTCTCCAAAATATAAAAGAACAATTATGACAGTATGCAAAAGACAGATAAAATACTGAATTTTTCACTACTTACAAATTACTATTGAAACATAAGCATCTATTAAATCTATGGTTTTGTATACAAAGGTACTAAAAATATATTTAAAATATAATATTCAATAACCCAAAGTATAATGGTTCATTCAGTCCAAACAAAGGCTAAAAACATTAAAAAGCCCAAGTCTGAAAGACTTACCTGCTTTGCTTTAAAAACACATTTAAAATGAGGAGACTGTAACAAATTTAGTCTGCTATAGCTGACATCACTTCTGAGCATCAATTCAAATTCCAAATTTAATTTCAATGAAACTTTAGTGAAAGTAATGCCTTCTGCAGATTCAGACCCATCTGACTGACATTATCTACTAATGACAATAAGAAGTATCTTAACCAAATATGGTTTCTGTAAACAGTTCTTAAAAATAAGGATAGAGGAGATATATGTTAAACTGGCTTGGGACATTCTACTGGATGTTGCTTACTGTAATAATTTATGCCATTCTAAGCAAGTATCAGCAGAGACTTTAAAGTTCTTTTGAATGATTTTTTACTTTTAGATAGATACATACTTTGTGCCACAACTTGATGACTTCGATATATTGATATGGTGAAAACATATTACTGAAAAGACATGTATGGCATGGTGAGCAAAGCACAGAATAGAGAAAAAGAAAATCCAGCCTGGAAAAAACCTCTGTCATGGACCTACCTCCATCATATTTAGCAAGATTTTAGATTTGTGACAATGGTAAAAGGAAGATTAAAAACAATTTTATTTATTTTACTTTTTATGGTAGATATCGAAGTGTACTTAGCTCACCTCTGAAACTGACTTTGCAAAATTGGCAGAAAATTGCATGAGTTGAAGTTTTCCTGATAAATTTTTAGATTCCAACTTTGCTTATAAAAATTATCTGAAAGTACACTTGGCAGAGCCTTCTATAGTTTCATAAAAGACCACATTGGAATTTGCTGGGGATTGACAGAGCTCCAAGCACACATATTTGCATATGCAAAAAACATTACTTGCATGAAAAAAATTGCATTTATTCACACAGGCTGATATTTAGCCATATCAATTAAATACTAACTTACACAACATCTCATTAATCCTCATTAGTGTGCATTTGTAAAGTTCCTAGGATTTCCGTTTGTAAGTATTTGAGAGGGTAAATATTTTTCAGTTGCAGTGAAACAAACACACACTCTATTCTACATATTTTTTTTAAATTACAGCATTTAAAAACAAGCCCATAAAGGTGCCAAACACATAATATTAAAACTCTTCTCCATTCCCTTCTCATGAAATCATGAAAGCTCGGAAGCTCCTGATGGTAGTTGAGAATGAGTTTCAAAAGCAAACCTGACCTGCTTTGTCAGAACTATTTAAATTGGGTTATAGTCCTTGCCAAAGGCAAATAAACCCCAGAAAGTCTTCTTCCAAATTATTTTTTCAGAAAACAAAGCCCAACCATGTCAGACATGAAACAACTGATTTCCTTTAAAAGTTGTGGATTTAGAGTTGTAAGGTTTTTAAAAGATGATAGCACCCACCTTTTAAAAGTTTGGCAAATACAGACTTCTTGGCAGCTGGAGGCGTGTGGAGCAGCATTTTGTTACATAAGAGAAGGCAGGGGCAGCGCCAAGCGGACACAATGGTAGGCCATAAATGGAGAAGTTAAACAAGGCCATTACGGATAATTTCATCCCATCTCTAATTTACTGCTTGTTTGTGCATCTGTAAGACACAGTTCAGGACACAGAAGAGTATAAGTACATCCTTTCAAAGTCTTTTCTAATGCTCTTTCGTATCACTCATTGCAGGTGAAAGTTTATTATTCTAATCTGAATCTTTATGAATGTGAAACACTTAGTATGCCATAGTTTATATAAAGCTCAGACAAATTTAAGAGATCATAGCATGTGATAAGAGGGCTGTTATCTCTGGCACAAAGTAATGCCGAAGAGAAGAAATGACAGCCAGCTTTCACTGCATAGCCCTGTGCAGTAAACTAACACCAGGCCAAGGCACTGAGGACTGCACAAACAAAATTACACTTAGTACTGGTGTAAGTTTCAAGCAAATATGGCCTTTTTAGCTAACAAATATTTTTTGCTGTGGGATCATTTTAGTCCAGAATTTCTGATTCTTCCTATCCTCCACACACTTTTAATAGCAAGTATCTGGTGGATTAGCAGAATATTTTTGCCAGAATATTAAAAATATAGAGGATCTCAAGTTTCTAATAATCTCTCTGTATTTTTCAAAGCAGCCACGTTTCATTTTGTGTACAATGTTTCAGCCATCTGGATGAAGACAGCAGCTTAGCAAGATCTTTTGTAATGCACCAAAAACAATAGGGAAAAAACTCTGTAAGGTTTTATGTTCAACATTCATGCTGCAAATTCGGTGTAAGTAATAATAAACCTAATCCAAAATCAGTGTAAACCCACGGCATCCGAAAGGATGCCGTAAAGTATTTACAGACATGTTGAAAAGCTCAAATTGAAAAGAAACAAAGGAAAAATAAACTGACAATGGCAAAAAAAACAAACAACAGGAGACAAAACCAAAACACTCATCACTCCAATCACACTGACAGAGATAATTTTTTACCCATAATCTGTTCACTGTCAGTCAGTTCAAAGCTGTCTTCAAAATCCCAGAAATAACATGGAGTTTAAGTCTTAAAAGAATTCCCCAATGAAGAATTTATACTCTCTAAATAAAGAGCTTTTAATCAGACTTGGCATTTTTTTAAAAGATAAGAACAGCATCAAGAATAACAAATGAACTTACAGGACTGCCACTTTAAAGAAATCGAATTTTTGCATTGTATCTTCCTATTTCTTTCATTTTTGTCCTTTGCATATATGTACATTTAGGAGTTAATTATGCAGAAAATACAGTTATTTGGTCCCTAGCCAAGAATCCATTTGCTGAACAAAAAGTGTAAACAGGAGAATAAATTTGAAAAACAATGTATTTTTTAATTAACTGATATACAAAACATCTTGGAAATTTGCATAAATTACACACTGAATTTTTAGAAAAGCAAATAATAAAAGCTCTAAGTATGGTCCTACTTCAAAATATTTAATAGAGAGCATAATTTGAAATACATTAATATCCATTTGAAGATGCTTATGCAGACAAGTGTCTGCCCATAGTTTGAACTGCAGATCTGCAAGGCAGCGTTGCCTACAGCAGATGTTCAGGGTAGTTTTTAGGTGAGCTATCAGCAGGCTGCTGCAGGCACCAATAGCCATTAGCTACCACTGCAAGGACTGTGCACAGTGACAGGTAAGTGAGCTCGCACACATCATCCTGATGCTACGTTCTGAAGGCATCTAGTATTTCTGCTAGTTTTTCTGAAGTTATGAGCATCTTTATGCTCTGCCTCAACCTACAATGCAATCAGAGCTGATTGCCATGGGGTGCAGATGCTGGCTTCTACAGAAATCAAACAGGGAATAAGAACTAATCATCCCAGTAGCATTTCAGTGATTGTTCATTATGATATCATTGTAACAATATTACTGGTATTATTGCTAATCATCTAATTGATATGTTGTAAAATTAGAAAGTAGAAATTCTTTAGAATTAGCTGATTTGGTTTTGAAATTGTCCTTTAAATCTGAAAGAGCTATATTTTTCTTGGAACAAGTCAGTTCTTTCATGGGCCACGTTATGAACCTGTTTCTCCTTGATCATTAGGCCCTCAAGGACAGTTAAAAGGATTTCACAGAAACACTAGCATGGGAGCATAATTATGTAGTGCACTCGCTTGAGGCTGGTTCTCTGCGACAGACATTGCACATGGGAGTGAAGCTGAAGCTGACTTAGGTTTCCCTTCTGTTAGTATAGAACACACAAAAAAACCCAACAACAATAAAAAAGAATTGTTAAATGTAATATGTAGCATGCACATTCTGGTTTTTTAAATTCCTATTTTCTTAAAAAATATTTCAAAATATTATGTTAATTCAAGCCATAGCAATCTGGGTCCTTAGCTAAACCTTTGATTGTGGGAAATAATGATTGAATCTCACTGATTTTAGTTACCACTGAAGATGCTTTATACTTCTCAAAACTATTAAAATTGGGCCCTACACTTCTGCTTATTAATTTTTCTGTATGAAAAAATAGATCATTCTGTTGTTATCACATAGAGGGAAAACTGGGAAGGAACAGGGAAGAAATCTCAAAACTTAATTATAGTAAAGCATGGAATATATTAGATGTATCTTTATCGTAAAGATGACCTTTAGGAGTCAGGTATTAAATTAAATGCATTCTAGCATAGTAATGAGACATTGATATCCAAGTTTATTTTAACTGCAGACTTGTCAGTCTTTCCATCTTCCTTACCCACAGTCTCATTTACATGAAGGAATACAATCTCCATGTTTTCCAGCTACTAATATTGCAATACAAAAGTTCCACAAGCTTGTCCTTTTCAACAGCAGATGCATCCTATTCAAAATATTCTCCCCTTTTTAGTCTCTGGTGAAGACCACAGATAGAGATAACATTTGCTTACCTTTTATTACAGAGCAGAATATTTAATAATCAGCGTGTTGGGGCACTGTTCATTTTGCCTTAAAATAAGTAGCTTTCAAAAGAAATAAAGTTCTAGTGATTAAAACTAAAAGAATTTTCTTTTCCTTTAAATGCAGCATGGAACTTCAATAAATAGGAAGACCAAAACCCCAAAGGATTGCATTACAGATACACTGTTGAGGTTTAATGAGAGTAGAAATTTAACACTCATTTGACAATTGGAAGGTGAACAAACTGATGCACCTACCAATTGATGAAACTATTCTGTAAGAAGTGACAGACAAGGAAAGGAATACAACCAGGTGCTATTTTCTTTGTACACAGTACACAAAAATGTGACTCGAACTGGCACTTACCCTGTCTCTGCTATTGGACTGGATGATTTTGAAGGTCTCTTCCAATCTTGATGATTCTATAACAATAAAATCACAAGACAAACTAAAATGAACCTCTCTTCCAAACAAACCATTAGATTATTTTTTTCTACAGCAAAAATACTTTGGCAACATTTTAATACTATGCAGGAGAAGCAATCTGGCAAAGGGAAATTAATTCTAAAATCATAAACAGCTGCACATAGCAAAACTCTACTAAGCAAAGCAGCACAAATAATAAAATATGTCCTAGATTAAAAAGTCATTTGTATACTCCACATGCTCTTCCTCATCTACCTGCAGAAAACTCCCCATAGTAAAAATAAAGACCGAAATGGCTAATGTTGCATTTTAAAGGACATTCATGTTACAGGGCACTAGTGTTTTGAAGTTTGACTATACAGGGGTGTTTCAAAAAGATGGACCCATTTGAAATGGACCTTTAATTGAAATTGGGTCCATCTTTTTCAAACATCCCATTTGAACACCCTGTACATAGTTTGCTGTATTATCACCTGTTTATTTGAATTGGTGCAGTATGCAGCCTTCTGTAAATACAAACCCAAAGCCACCGTTACAAATTGATTACACTCAATCAGGTCATCCCAACAAAGCCTACTTGTCGTCGGCAAAAATTTCATGTTTTTGCTATATTGCACACAAAAGCATGTTCTGCTTAAGTCCATTCTTTTTAGGGGCATTTTTTAATTGTGATGCATAGTATAGAAAGATAATATTTATTAATTTCAGTTGGTTTATTTTATCACATACCCACTCAAGCCACTCTTCTACTTCACAAAGAAATAATTCTGGTACACAGAAGCATGGGCATTGAGCATACCTGTGAGGAAAATTTAAAAGAAATACATGGGATACTTTCTGTATCCGCTCATACTTGAGAGAACATGAAAGAGTATTCCTATTATTTTTAATAACTTTTTGTAATATTAAAGTCAAATGATTTTGTAAGTAAACTTTTTGGGGTTTTTTTGTAACGGCACTGTTTGTGTCTTCACAGACACAAACCATTCAAATACTATTATCTTCATGTAGCAATTTTAATTTCTTTTAGAATTAATCTAAAGGCAATTAATTAATATAAATATGATTTAAAGCTTCTATTGGGACATCTCCTTAATTAGGATATGGCAATTCACAAAAGCATCAGGGTAAAAAAAAAAAACCAGATGCAATGATTTGCATAAATATAATTTGCTACAACAAATTTTGATTGGAATGCAGTTAAAATGTTAGAGTTCTACATGCCACACATTGCTACATTCCTTTTTACACCAGCAATGCCCCGAGTTTTGCTCTGAAGACAGCTGCTATGATTTTTAAGACCACCCAACCATTTTTCTTGAACATTCCTCAAACATAAAAGCTATTTTCCACACTTTGTTTCCATAGATACAGCAATTTATTTTTTTTATTAATCAGAATGATAGTCTGCAAATTGCTAAGCAAATACATCATCAGCAAGCAGTTAATATTCCACACTGTGTCTTTTTAAGCTGAGTCCCACTCTGATCACATTTGATTTTGGACAGTTTAGGCAGGGTGGGATGGGACAGTGTGACACTTTCTAAATGGAGATTTTGACACTGTGATTCAAGACAGAAACCTAGGTCAGTTATCACTTAATACCATGGTTGCAGAGCATACTGAGAAAAGCAGTCAGTTGCTGCCTAGGGGAGGAAAAATCCCTGTTAGGGAGACCAAATTAAAAGCATCATTTCATCCAAGTATCTGACTAAATTGAATTTTAATCCAGGAAACCTAAACAGACAGACCGAATAGCAGAGGGGAAAGGATTCTCTCAATCTTATCGAGTTAAACAGAACAACTCTGGAAACGTGCATCCAAAGAAAAGGCTCCAATGTCTTTTGCAGACAGTGATTTGTTGGTTTGTTTTTTTTCTGTCTGAATAGGACAGTGAAGCAAAACAGATGGGCTAATAAATATTACTCGGCTCAAGTTGCTGCATTAGCTTTCCAGGGTAGAAAAACCTCAATCCTACAACTTTAGCATATACATTAAAGTATCTGAAAGACTCTGATGGGAAGACTCAGAACTATTCAGAACTCAGAGGTATTTTGAAATAAAACCAAATAATTTTAACTCATATCCACAAACTTTTTCTCTCTCTGCTTTATCTTCTCAAAATAACTGATCTGCTTAAAAAGGAGAATGAGATTATCTCAAGAACATTTGCAGCAAGTTGAGGAAGTAAAATAAAGCATGGTTTCATATCAAAAAGAGGTAAAAGGAAGTGTGTTGCAGAAACCCAGTATTAAAACTGGTCCTCCCTGAGTAGTGTTCACACGACACAGGTATTTGATACTCATGCTAAGAGTTCAGTATTGAAATATTCCACAGTATAAAGCACAAGTTTAAAGTGCAAATCCACTCAACTCTAACCAAGAGGAGAGGGGCATCATGTCCCAAAACAGACACATAACTAGGAATGATCCTAAGCAAAATTATGCTTATAATTTCTAGTTTCTTGGTGTTGCTGTGGCTAATGTATCTGTCATGACGTTAGTCTGACAGTTGTTTTTATTTAAGCAAGTCCACCACCAGTGGGCAGATATTACTATGGCAACTCCGCACAATTGGAGAAACTGTCCTGAAGTTGTTAGGCAACACAATGCCACCAGCTGCTGATGTTGCTTAAGCTCAGTGCAGTTCATGCTGTCTGGAGTTATCTAATTAAATACACTAAAAAAAAAGAGCACTCACTTGGGAAAGTGATGTGGAAACAAGCTGTCTTTGTGATAAAAAAATAAAAAACTACAGTACAGAGTGAAAAAAGAATAAAACAGAAAGGTGGCTCTTTTTTTGTAAAACTCAATATAAAACATAAAATGGGTTTATTAGGTTTCTAAAATGCAGGTATGTAATTCTTAATAAAGTTTATGTAATTAAGTGAAAAATCATATTGCAGATTTTTTAAAAAAATTCTGCCATTTTTTATCTTTTTTTCAAAAATTATATTAACTTTAGAACACTGTTTCAGTTCATATCTCTGCAATAATTTTAATTTGGCCTGCATTGGTCGAATCTTAGTAGCTTTCCTGAGGAAGGAAGTTCTTAACATAGTTTGGGGAGTGCAAATCATCAGTAGAGCAGCCCTTCACTTTGGCTATCTACAACGTTAAGAATTGATGGCTACAGAGATAAGCACTTTATTTCACACAGGGGATAGCTCCTGCTGAGGAGTGAAGTACATTGCCAGAGCAATGTGGACAAGTCAACGCTGCTGCTGCCTGCCATGTGCTTGCTACGTGGGAAAAAAAAACAACAACAACCTTCATCTTTTCTTTTTGGCATGATGAATTAATAAATTCAAACTCAATTTTTAAAACAAAGACTAATCAGTGAACTAGGAATTATTATCCAGTGACTTACTGTTCTGTCTTCTGTATAGCGAGCTGAGTATATGCTTACAGGTTTGGAAGGAAGACAGAGACAGCAGTAATACCTTGGAGAAGCATTTCTCTACAAGCAATAGGAAATCCCTACTGACAACACCCAGTTTATTGCTAATTGTCAAAGGAAATGGAGAACAACTTAACATCACAACGATGACTGGAAATAATTACTTGAAATGAGCAAGTGCAAAGGACCGAATTAAGACTTTGGGGTTCTGTTGGGGCTTTTTTAACCTACAGTTCCAGACATGCAAACAATTTTAAAATGCTGTAAGACACACCAGGTCAAAGTATCACACAGAAACTTGCTTTGACAGTTCTAATTAAATATGGAGGGATTTCTTTGGCCTAATACAGCTAAAAAAAGAGTGGTTTATACCCTGAAGGATGCTAACACTACTGTTCTGCAGAGGTAAGCACAGAAGTACCAAGTAAAGACAACCGCAGATGCACCTGCTTAACTCTTCAAAGTAAAAATGAATTCTTAAAACTTGTAACTGATCTATCTCCTAGACTAGATGTAACTCTCACATATCTGAAGCCCTCTGCCCTCAACACCTTGAGGACTACAGCTCTCCAATGCCTCTAGTTATTTATATTACTCTTGCAATATTACTTATGATAACTTGTGTGACTTCACCCAAAATAACCAAGCAAAGCTCAGATGTCCCTGCCTGAACAGCTGGAGCTCTCTAACACTAGTACCTATGCCTGATAAACCTCCACATTTCTTCAAGGAAAGTGACAGTTTACAGAGATTTTCTGTTGTACTATTTGAAACAGAGTAGCAGGACAGAGACAAGTAATCATGAATCCAAAAATAAGCATTATGTAAGGTAAAAATTATTTCACGCTATAGATCCTGAGTAACATTCACTGAACTCTAGCTCAGCTGCACCTCATCTCTTCATTTCACATACTCCATGCACTAGAGAACTAGATACTGATATTTTAGTTTTTATCCATCACTCCGCTCCTCCTTGATAGGTAATACTGATGTGCCTTGTTGTTAGTAATGACAATTTAATTACTTATTTCCCAGAAACCTAGCTGGGTTCAGCAAAAACATGGCCTTACAAACTTGGGGAAGTATGGAAAGAGAAGAACTTCAGCTACCTTTCTCTTTAAGCAAAAAAATAACTTTTAGAAGACTTGGAAAAGTATTTTGAGCTAGAAAATGATCCAGAGTATAGATATCAATTCACTTGTAAAGTCAGACTCCAACAAACCATAAGGAACCATGTGGAAAGTTTATTAGTACACCAGAGAAGCTGAGGGTCAGTATAAGAATTGTAAAATAGCTAATAAACCAATGACAGGAGAGAGAGGATGGGTTTTCATGCAAGTGAGACTATCAGGCTGCAGAGGTGCCCAGAATGTTACTATTTCAGTAACTACTTTTTAGTTCATATGTCACTAGTGATAGTAGTTATAATGTGAAGCACGTAAATCTGCATGTTTCAATGACGACAAAATAATTTGGTTATTAACCTGACAAAATGCAAAAATGATGACAGTATTGGCCTCATTTTTTTATTGCATCATTTCTTCCAGCAAAACAAATGGAAGAAATTCATGTAATAAATCTTTTCAAACTTAATCAACACTGAGTCTAAACCTCTATTACATTTTGTTTAGAGTTCAAAATGAATCCAAAAGGATTCACTGGCATAGCCTGTTGCTGGACACTCTCCAAATATTTATTTTACATATGTATTTTTACTTGGCAGCTTGTGCACTATTGAAAATATAAATGATGAATAAGGAATAATATGCAGTGTCTGGTGCAATTAACTGTTTTCTCCTACCTTTTCTTCTAATTTAAGTAAAACAGCAATAACATAGTTCCGAGATCTTTTTTTCAGTTGCTTTATTTGCAGATCACTTCATCAGAGAAGATAGCTATTCTTGGTCAGCTCAGCACACCAGATTTTCCAAAGGCATCTACAAAACACTAGACACTAATAAGGATATGCTTGGGTCCCTTCCCGACTCCATTAAAGTCAGTAAGAAATGTAGCTCAGCTTAGTGCTAGATAAATCAAAGTACTTAGTTGGAAAACTACATTTTAGAGAACAGCACCTTCTTCAAGCTGTAAAATCTACAACCAATAGCATTATCTCCAGTGATGCAAAAACCATCTCTGCAGTCACTAATGTCATCGGGTGACAGTTACAGAAGCACGTAATCCGCATACATTGTTTAGCATGCAGAATTGAAAGGCTATGGTTTGCATACTTTTTTTTCGCTCTGACAAGCAAAGCTTCAGTGTGCTGAAGCATGTAAAGATTAACCTGCCCCTTGTTCAACAGCACTGAACCCATCTTTGTTGGAATGACCTCAGCCAGTATGCTCCTAGGAACACATTTGCTTTTTTCAAGGTTACACATTTGCTTGTGCCTTGTAATCAACTAACAGTCATTATCTTCTCCAACACTTCCAACTGATGGGCCTCCAGTTTCTAATAGAAATGTCAATCCACAGAAGTAGAGCCTTGCCTCTCCCTTTAGTAAATTTTGTATTGCTATTATTTTGTTTCACAAGCATGCAATTGCTTTTATGCACTATGTTTATGATCACCCTCACGATTTAGTACCTCCTGACTTTGTGGCATGAATAAACTGACATCAGTACATTCCTACTTTTTGCGGTATAGATATTAGTAAGACCAAAGTCCAAGACCAGGCTGTAAGCTGATGTTTGGGAGTATTACTCCACACTGAATGTTTTTCCTTTTGTCTTGGCTCATTTTTGTCTCTCTTTTCCATAACTGTTTGTCCCCAAATGTGATTGCTTAATTATTCTGTCCTGCAAAAATGTGTTTAAGAGGACTTTATTACTATTATTATTTTGATAACAAAGGGGTCTGCAGTCTGTCTGTTCCACTCCCTTTCTTCAAATTCAGTTATTCTAAACATTATTCTCCAGTTTTCTGGTGTCAACTAAATTAAATAAAAAATCTTTCACATTTCATGGCTATCAGATGTCTGGAGATATTTTTTTGCCTCTACATTCTAAATTATCAACCTTACTAAAAACTGAAGCAAAGTATTCACTTAAGCTTGAATTATCTTTAATCTCCAATTAGAAAATATCTGCTAACAGAATTAAGTCAAGCAGAAAATTACATTATTATAAGGCATTTAATTACAGATATAGATTGTGAAGCAAATCCTATTTCTGGTGGTGAATCCTTGAACAATCACAGAGCCATCAGGAACGGATGCTATTTAGATGTGATTTTAGTAATTAGTGAGGACATAATAAAAAAATTGCTTTAGGGGCAAAAGAATGAGCTGAGGAGAAACTTCTATGTAGTTCTAATTAAATGGAAAGATAAGTAAAAGAAGGCATAGTTTAAAGATTCAGCCTTAAGTGTAAAAACTTTGATTATTGACGGAATGTTTTGGAAATTAAAAAGCTCCGAGATTCAAATATGGAAGAAACTTGAAATTTAATTCAACTAGTGGTTCCCAAACTCCTTTTCCAGTGAACTGCCATGCAGCAGTAAAGCGTTACATACAAGGCGCATGTATAGGACTGGCCATATGGTTGGGGAAACAGTAAGAGACATAAGCTGCTATTTGCATCTCTAGGATGCACGATCTGCATTTTTCTCTATGGCAAGTGCACACTTACATAAATTTTTAGCTGCAGTATGTCAAAAAACCACATATAAAGATAAGTCCACCAAAAGTTCTCTGCCATTCCTTTACCTCCTCTTACCTATAGACTTTACTAACAACTTTAAGAATATTATTGAAGATCTCTGCACCAATGGATACTGTGGTTGCATACTAGCACATCAGTTTGCCCAATTTTTCTTATTACAAATGTGGCAGTACTAACCATTTTCCAGAAGCCTATCACTGATCAACAGCCTGCCAGTGACTGTCAGGAGCCTGCCAGCAGCCTGGCACCTGCCTTTCCTCACTGTGTCTCTTGGGTTAGAGTACAGTCATCTGTGACAAGGATTTATACTGAACTTGTGCTCCAAACACAGAGCCAACACACAAAGATCTGCCTAGAATTAAGACAGATCTAGTGCAAAAGCCTGGGACAACTTTCTCTATTGATTGTGCACAAGGGAAGGAATAACAAACTTGTCACCCTAATTGTCTCCACTGAATGTCCTCCAGCTGAAGGCAAGCCTGTACACATGCTGCTGAGGCACTGGACAGCCATGAGCATGATCATCTGTGGGCATAGCCACCAGAAAGGCCCTGTCCCTGTATGGACACACCCTGCAGAAGCATTGTGTGTGCCACAAGCACCTTCAGGAGGTCCAGTACCTGGGCTTTAAATACACTGTCTGATTCAGTACAATGTGTGAGGTTGACCTCCACCTCACTAAGTGACAGTACTACAGACAAAGCTGAAAGTCATACTTAAATGGCTCACTAAAGCAGCAATTTCACCAATCCTGAGTTTCAGGTAAAAGGATTCTGCTCTGTAAATTAGACAACAGCCCACAGTATGTGACAGATACAAAGATGAGTGCAGTAGAGGTGAAGGGCTCTCCAACAGCAGGAGTCCCTGAAAACATTCTATCTGACTCATTAGGAATTATTCTTAAGCTGAGCAGAAAAAAATGAGTCATAAATGACTCATCCACTCACCAGATGGGAAGAAAGCATATATATGAAATTTGGGACTGCCACTTGGTGTACATCATGAGCCACTACTGCTTGAATTGTGAGTCAGCTTCACTGCCTGTCACACAACAGGGAACATACAGAGTGACAGATGCAGAAGCAATACACACCTTCACCTTCTGTCTAGTCCCCTTATTGAAGTGTATCACAAAGGAAAGGTGTTTAGAATAGGACTTCCATCTCCATTTAGCTACTGAGCAAACACAGATGTTAGCTGGACTTACCCAAATCAGGTTCATGTCTTAACTTTTACACAGCTGTAACAAGTAGTCAATAAAAATTCAGGAAATGAAAAAGATTTTGTCATGTCTGCTCTGTTGCAGGTAGCTTCTTAGCCATTAAATATACATAGGTATTTTGCTACCAAAGCAAAAGTGCTCATTAAGTCTTGGCAAGTAATGCCAGAAATCTGTAATTTTGCACATCATAATTGTTCCAATAAAAGAGGAAAATCAAGGCAGAGAGAAGGCAACAGCTACTCACCTTCAGTGGCACTTGCCAAATTTCAGGATTATGCACTTTGCCTTTCAGAATCAGAAATCTCAGACAGCAGAAAGATTAACATCAGAGTGTGGATTTACATCAATCCCTTAATTTGACCTCCTATTTTGCATACTGAAAGCCTCTCTGAGCTGCCTGTGTACATGCTGGAAAGTTCGTAACATTCAATCCAGGTCTTGAAGCCCTAGGCATTTTGCTCTGAGACCGGAAAGCTACTACGCATCAGCTTCAAGCTGACATCTAGAAACACAAAGCACATAGTCACCCATCCTTTTTCTGGCCTGACATCTGACAGTTCAAGGTTAGTCAAGGGTCCATCTTATTTACTTATTAATGTCATAAGCAGCATGGTCAGACGTATTCCAGATTTCCACCTGAGTGACTGCAGCAGCCTCCCTGGCACTGCATTATTCTGCAGCTTTAGCAGAATATCCACTTGACAAATACTTGCATTGGGAGCTGAAGGTGCAGCTTCTATGGGAACGAAAAGTTTCTGGACACAAGGTCTGCGAGGTGCCACTCTAGACCAGAACTCCATAGATGGGTATGTACTTCCAGCCACAGTACAGTCACCCTATTGTAAGTATGATACAGATTTCCATAATTCCACAGGCAAAATCTCAGCATTATAACTTGTCACAGTCACAGAAATCAGTTTAACAGGCATCCCAGTATGACCTCATGTACCAGAAAGTTCACAAGCTTTTTGCAGGAATACCTTATGCAGTTTCTGATAAAAGTATCATGATCTAAATAAGCTCAGCTACAGAAGATGTTTTCAGAGTACCTAAGAAAAATTCAGATTAGAGTTTTTGCTGGTCTGTAACACTAAATAGCACTGCATATATTCTGACAAATCTAAACTACTTCCCAAGGAACAGGAGCCTTGTTACATGCCATTTTTATCCTCTTCCTTTGGAACACACGCAGAAAACTGGTATTGTATGTGTTAGTTCCTTTGGTGGTATAATACTACAGCTACAAGGCGGTAGGTTTCCTTATGCGAGAGCAACCCCCTCATGGTATCAGGCTTTCATCGTTAACATCTAACAGGCAATTTGTTTGAGAATTTAAAATAAGGGATTAAATATTACTAACCATAAAATTCTTCTGCCTGGAAAAGACATTTGAAGTACAAGTATTGCTTCTACTTCACATTTAATAAATAATGATTGATGCCTAAAAACCACATTAGTATTATTATCAGAGATCCAGTCACATTCTTGGGCCTTCTCTTGCCTTTCTTCCATTGGGAAAAATCCAAACTTCCATGCTAAATATTTGAAATATTTGAGTAAAGTTCAATTCAAGTCAACCCTCCATATTTTTTTATGCATGTATTCATCCTGTGTGGCAAAAAAAATAGAGAGATTCTCATCCAGAAGTGCAACTCTGTTAAGAAAAACATAATCCTGGCTGAATTATTCACTTTCATCCTTGAAAGAAGATCCCTTACTACTAACTAGAGTTCTCTCAACCCACTTCTTCGGAAGGTGGGATTTCTCTGTAGTTAACAATTGAAAATATGAAGCTTAAGTTGCCCTTTAGTAGTCCCTCATTTCCTTGTGAAGACTAATTTAAAAATGCAATATGTGAAGTCTGATGGGAAGAAACATCTATAGTTATAGTACTCAAACACGGCAACCTTGATGAGAAAATTCCCAGGTAATTTTTAGTTTACAGCTATTAGGTTCATTTCAGTCATTCACACCAAGTCTTTCTGGCCTGGGACACACAAAGAAACATAGAAATGGGTCACACTTGTCAGAAGTTTATTTAACCACCAGACTAATAGGGACAGGTGGCCCCAAGCACTCATTTGGTGCTTTTCTTTAAAGATGTTGCATTTTTTGCATTAGAGAATGAGAAACAGAATGTACAAAACAGCCTAACTTTATTGCCAAGTAGCTGGCTAGTGTCCTAGGAGACAGACACCTGCACTATCACCTGTGTTCCAACGCTTGCTTCTGGTATTTTGTAATAACACAACACAGCAAAATAAAACATGCTGTAACATTAAGAAATGGAAGAGATTTCAGGCAGACTTTGATTAGTCTTCAAAGGACACTGGAAGTTCCTGCTGACCACCTGAAATGTGACTTTCCAGCCATTACCATTGTGTCAGCACTATTGTCTCACCTTGTGTTAAGCAAACATTTAACTTTTTAACCTAAAAGATTTGAAAATCAACCTGCCAGATGTGAACCATTAAAACGTTTATTCAGCCCTGGTTTCAAGCCATAAGGTCTCCTGAATTTGAGTTTGCTTAGCAGCATACTGCTAACTTACCCAGAAGTATGGTGTCTGATTGAAGAACAGTCCTGGGGGGCCAGAAGATCCAGAAGGGATTGCTTTTGTACTCTCCCATTGAGCCCTACATTAAACAAAGAAGCCAAAGCACAAACATTATACTTTATACGTGAAAGATTGAACTGGAAAGCAATTCAAAACTGTATTCAAGAATTTCAAAATCCAGATGTAACTCTTTGGAATGGAATACAAAGAGAAATAGATAACATTGCTTTTGAACTGTATGTTTATAAATGTTAGAAATAATAAGATTCACAGAAACTGGAATAATAACGATTTATCTTTGACTGCTAAAAAAGTTAGTCTAGTTAAAATCTTTAAAGATTCATTGAAAGACATAATTTACATCACAAAAGTGACCCCTCTGACAGAGCAGGGGACATCAGAAACTCCAGAAAGAACTGAAGTCTGGCTTCCTGATTTAGCCTGTTCCTCTCTCTTGTCCCAAAGACAAGCCAGTAATTATTGAATTTTCCCGACTTTCACTTTAAGATACCAGAAACTGAGTGACTGCAAAATGAACTGGAGTTTCGTTAAAGGGTGGAGTAGGTTTTACTAGAGAACAGATACTACAAAACCAGCCAGTGGGAGCCAAGTCACCTCCTATAGCTATCTGGAATGAACATGCGCTGCTCAGATTAAATGCAGTCCTTGATATGGTCATAGAAGATACATAAAGCTACAAGAGGTTCTAAGGTCTCCTACTGTTGATATGACTCATATCCTGTATTTTTCACATAAGACAGCAAGTTCCAGCTATTTATGGTACAGCTCATTAAAAATTTCTTTTCATGAAGAAAAAATGCTGTCAGTTGCCATTCAGGAGTTGATGTAGGAGGCCAGCTAGCATGTTACAGAAATTACCAGAGAAAAATACTACAATCACAAAAGAGCCAAATGTTTCCTCTTGAGCCCTTTGAGACAGCAGATGCATAGTCATAAGCAGAATCTTTTGTCTCTGAAGATTTTGTTCATACACAGATGACCCTAGAAAAAAAGAAGGGTGGAATAACATGGTACAAATTATTTCAGTCCACTCAGTTCTATGCCATGTATCTCACGGATGTATCAGTTCTTCCCCCAACTTTGCCCCAAAACTCAGGATGTGAACGTACCTACACCATTGTGGAACTGAATGGGGAAGGAGCAGAGTGCATGTGTGTGCCTGCTGCTAACTCACATTATACTCAACATCTTGCAGGCAAAAGGGGGAATACTGCTTAATGCAAAACTATAATTTACATCAGTTTAATTAAAGTCTTAACAGTCCAATCAGGGAATTATTTGTCCAGTTAAAATGTGATACTAACATTTATAGTTCACATTCCACTGAGTCAACACTGATATACACACACCTTCTACTATCTATCCATTTTTCTGGTGTTATGCTCAGCTTTTCACTGCCCCTTTGGTCCTAAGGTCAGTCACTTCAGCCTACAGAAACGCTGTAGTGAGACCTCGGTATCCCAGATCTTCACTGGGAGGAGCATGATGGTGGTGAGGTGATGTTGATCAGTGGGAAGAAAGGGGACTGTACATTGATGGTTTCTTCTTCCTCACACTACAGACCACCTGGGGCTATTTTTATACTTTTTATAACATGTTTTTATACCTTGTTCTTTCACCAGGTGTTTCTACCATAGTGGGGAAAAAATCAACTACAGAATTACTACGCTATAGGAACCTAAAATAAAACTCACAGTTATTGCTGTCAGATTTCAGTTGTGAACTGACTCAGCAGTCTATTAAAAAGATTAGAAGACATTTCTAGGTAAAAGTGCTGACTTTTCCCCATGCAAGTAAAATAAATTTTAATAGATGCCTTGTTTTTTCAGTTTAATTTTTGACTGATTTATTGTATCCAGATGCTAGATACTGTTCATATTTCACTACACATACAATGAGAGTTCCCAATTGCACAATGTAATTCATTTCAAAGTGGTCCCTGATTGCCAAGGGATGGTTTACAAAATCAAAATGGCCCTTTAAAAATATCACCAGGCAGTAAATTTTACAAGTGCTGAGCTTCAGTCATGTAGGAAATTGGGTGTTAGGAGATTTGAGTACGATATTGGTCTCTCCAGAGTCATATTCTGCCATCATTCCCCTTGGAATCAACAGAAATTTTGAATGGAAATCAATACCAGGATACTATGATGTGATTAAATGCCTTAAAGATGATGTATATAGTGAAAAAAAGGTTGAGATCATTCAGGAGAGGATTATTGACAACATAGACACAATCCAATACAGGTACTGCAGTTACGCAGTTGCAAGGAAACTCTCACAGAATCACAGAATGGTCAAGGTCGGAAGGGACCTGTCAAGATCATCCGGTCCAACCCCCTTGCTCAAGCAGGGTCACCTACAGCAGGTTGCCCAAGACCATGTCCAGTCAGGATTTGAACATCTGTATGGACAGCAACTCTATAACCTCTCTGGGCAACCTGTGCCAGTGTTTGACCACCACTTTCATGACAGGAGTGCTTACTAAACTGATTCTCCCTATTAAGATTTGATCATATAAGTAACGCCAAAGTGAGAACAAACTAAGGTACTTTTCAAGTGAGATAAACCATATATGTCTGTGCTGTCAGATCTTTTCCCACATAGTTTCAAAGGGGAAATTTTGATTCTTCTTTGTGAAGTAGTCTAGGCCAGTTCTGACATGCTGGTCTTCAGGGGCATAAAGGGACCACCTGCAACCTGTATGCACGACCTCTGACCAAAATATTTATACCTAGAAGGAATGAAGATAGACAGGAGAAGTCACTACCTGGTTATGGGTTCCAAGGGATGGTTACTTTATAAGCATAAAACACATGTATTGCTTTTATCAAAAAAGATACACAGACTTGAACTACAAACAACAGGACAATGTAGAAAATGCCAGTGGGTAACACCAGGTCCACTTTTCTGACCATGGTTCTAAACCAAGATTATCCATGTCAAAAGCCGCAATGAAAGACCAAAGGAAAAGGCAATTGCACTATTCAGTGGAACAAAAATTTCCATTGCCAGAGGGAGCAGAAATCAGTTTTCAGGTCCACCCACACAACCACTCCAGTTTCTGGTACTCTGCAAGATTCTTGACTGTGGAATGGTCACAAAGGGAAGGATTTCATAAACCTGAATTCCTGCAGTCCCATTCTGGTAAATAATAGATCAACAATAAAGCAAAAAATAAAAAAATAAAAAAATGGGGGTGGCTTCAGGAGGTCTTCAGTTCCAATTCTTGCTCAAAGCAGAGTCAGCTATGAGGTCAGATTGCTCAGGGCTTTATCCAATTTAATTTTTTCAAAATTAAATTTGCAAATTACTCCTCCAAGGTACATGTATATCAGCAGAGAAACTAGCGAACTGCCAGAGTACAGCTGATTTACAATCTACTGCTGAACAACTGGAAAAAATATGTTGAAACTTCCAGTACCAAGGTCAATGGACAATTCAGGATTCAAGACACATCTGACCTACTATGAAACTTCCTGAATCATTGTTACAGCACATAAACGTGAGACAATGAACCCTAATTAATCTGTGCACAATGCTGGACTCTTTGGGAAGTATCCGAAATGCCAGTTCTGGGTGTTAAAGAACTCCATCCTCTGCCATAATAAGACACTTTACTGCAGCAATAAAACATGGTTTAGACTTTAAGGCTCAGACCTTAAGGTTTCTTGCTCTAAACAGATGTGTGCTCCAGCCCATAGGGACTCTCAACCCAATACTCTTCTGCCACACTGGTATTAATCACAGTAATGTCTCCACTAAAATCAACTTTTCCTGAATCATGTGTTTGGCCAAACTACATTTTGCACAAGAGGAACATAGGGCAAAAAGCAAGAATGGGACAGAGGTGTTCTGCCCAGGGCCAGAAGTGCTTCTGCTTTTGGTCAGATGATTCTGGAGATGTAAAAAAAACCCCAAAACCAACATCTGGGAATCCTAACACATATCCATATCCTACCGAAGAATAATCACAAGTTTCACATTTGGAAAAAATTAAGTGAGAAAGAACAGTAACTAATCAAGAAGCATTTAGTAAAAATCCTCCAGAAACTGCCAAAACTTACTTTAGCCCCAGTATGAAAAAATCAGCTAGCACCTCAATGTTTGCAAAATCAGTAAGACAGGAAAATAAAAGTCAAAACTGTTTCAAAAACAACCAACCAACCAAAAAGCACCCACCCTCCAAAAGAAAAGAAAAACAAAAAAAACCCCAAATCAAACCCCACAAGACACACCACTCCAGTCACTGCAATCTTTCCAGATGCTGGTTCTTGTAACCAGATTTACCTGAAGAATTTAAAGTTCTGATGTTAAAAAGTGGAAAATAATGATGAGCGAATAATTGATTAAACTATTTATTTATTTATTTTATTTGTTCTTCATTCCATGTACTTCATAGAGGCCATTATCAGCATAGACTGGAGATTAATTATATAGTTTGTAAAAATGTTATTGCATATATGGGATTAGGGGTTTCTTACTTGAAAGAATTATCAAAAGTTACATGGAGTATTGCATTAAAAATACTGCCTGAACAGAAGCATATCTAAGGATGATTTGTATTGCTCCTACAGTTAAATTGAGGCCCTATTATTCCAGTTACCGAAACACAGCCATCAGTCTTTCTCACCTTCAAAAAAAGGAATGATTTTATCCCTGAGCAAGCTCAGGTTATAAGAATAAATATATAAATCAAATGAACTGTAGTCTTGGCAAAATATCAGGAAGTCTTAGAGGATTATCAAACAATAAATTGCTGGTTAAAAAAAAAGTCAGTCACAAACTTGTATCACATACATGTTTTGACAGAACAAGCATAGTAGATACTTCCTTTCTTGTAGTATTTGTTTGTTTTCTACCTGTTCTTCACTTGGAATTACAGTTCTCCCCACATTCAGTCACGTAGGGATGAAGATCTCCACAAAACATCCAAACTTTTGCACATTAAAAAATAAAACAACTCACAAATAAGCACTAAAAAAACAATGCTAACTCAGCAACTTCTTAATTTAATATATACTGAGAACAGAAACAGCCTTTGACTTTAATGACTAAAAGAAACCTTTCAGATTCTGTTCCTGTTTGAGAGCTACAGGATAAAAAATTTCAACACTTACCTGAGACACACACACCCCTCCCAGGGTCCTTCCCCCACTGCTGCCGCCTGTGCTGGAGCAATGGCAATGGGGGGCAGCAGCTGTGACTGTGGGGAGGTGAGGATGGGTCAGGTGACCCAAATGGACCGATCATAGTGTTCCTTCCCATAGGTTCAATATTTGCATATTCATTTAGATATCTGAATATATTTACATGTTTGTATATGATTCACCATCTGTATTACTATTATTTTTATTATTATTTTCTGTTTAATTAAAACTGTTCCAGTTGTTTTCCAACCTCAAAGTCTCTCCCTTATTCCCCTGTTATCTTCCCCTGGGAGGGTGGTGGTGGGATCACAGAGCATCTGTCACCGGCTATTGGCCAAATCCATGACAGCTTCTTTTGCTTCTCCTAGGAAATGAGCAGCCCAAGCAAGGAGTAAGCAACTCTGCCTGACATTGCCTCTGCCACAGGTAAGCATCTGCAAATAGATGCTATCGCAGACCAGCAGGAACATGGTAATAACTCTGCTACAGAGACAGCAGCTCTTCACTCCCAGACCTGCTCCATTTCATCATACGTCTGGCCACAGGTTAATCAGATTAGATGCAGCACTTCTCCATAAAGAGATGTTCAGGAGGTTGGGAGGTATCAGTTTGAGTGCTGGAACTGGCTAATGAGCAAGTCTGTTTTTAAAAATAAGGAGGCTCCACCTCTAGATCTTGCTTGGATCTATCTTTTCCACCCGTAAAGGCTAAGTCAATACAAAATGAAAATCCTGCTAAGAATATCAAGAAGTTGGGATAAAATGCTTCTGAACAAAAGAGCAGCGGCAGCAAGAATCTTTACTGGCAGATGGACTGAGAGCCCCGACTTGAATGTGCAACTTAGATCATGGAAGAGAATTTGCATGCCTAAAACACAGACATTAAATTATTTCCTTTAAGAGCTGGATACTTTTAGAAGAGAAGCTTACTGAGGATGGCAAAGAGCAAGACAGGAAAAATGTCTAATGTAGGAAATCGTCTGGGTAATAGCTACCAATAATTTAACTACTGATATATATATAAAAAAATAGTATCTACAACAACACTGCAAACACTAACATTGTCGATAGCAGTGCTTACCTCTCCTGGAAGCCAGCTTGCATGATTTCACTTAAAGCTCCACCAGTATCACTATATTAGTGGCTGTTTTTTCAGACATAGGGTAAAATGCCTATGCACACAATACCCTTCTTTCCCTTGCACAGCAACAACAGCAGACCTGTACTTTTAGGAAAGGAGCTTTCAACTGCTCAGTTTCACCATGCATCAACCCTATAGTCCTGTTATAATGGACCCCGTGGGGAAAATGGAGCAATGAAACTAGAAAAGGTGAGACACACTCCCAACCCTTGGAAGGACCCTAGACATAAGTGATAACAGTCACGTGCGTGCAATTGCTTTAGTTTAATTTCTTAAAGCCAGAGAACAAAGAATGTGCTTCAATGGACTACATGAAGCTGATCTAATATCACACTGCTACCTAAAGGGGCAAGCTCCTTGCCCTCACCCTAAGCAGTGTATTACCGCTGCTCCCCTGGTATTAGCGCAAGCATTTGCACAGTCCCATGGTGAGCTTACCAGAACACTGATTCGGCTGGATCTGAGCCAGCAAAACAAAAAAAAACAAACAAAAAAACACCATAAAAATTAGTTGATTTTCAATCAGCATGGTTCCTTGCTCCATCATACTGTGTGCTCCCCTGGCAACAGTCCAAAGGACAGGGCAAAACACATGGCAGGGGATGAAAGGGATGGCAGGATTTCTCTTTTCAATAGAAGCCTGGCTGAAAAACACCAACATCAGAGACATGGTATTAGTTAAACAATCTGAATGGAAATTCTAGCCATGGACTGTACATCTTCTATCCTCAGTTAAGATGTACTGAAAAAAAGGCCAATAGTTCCTTAGTAATTAAAATCAGAGATACTTAGTCCAGTAATGCATCTTTGATTATAGAGGAGTGCCTATGATTTTCTTTAAGCATGTAAGTTTACTGAAGTTAAAAGTAACACTGTTTGTGCCACTTTAGAGGTGAAACTTGGTATAAATGGTGCACACTCCATAAAACCAAGAGCCTGCTTTGGAGACCAAAATAGTAGCTCTGCAGTCAGTGCTCCAAAACATGAAAGCAATGACTAGGTATGCTATTGAATGAATCATAGGTGGGGAGTGAATTAATCAGTGTAAAAACCTCAGTGCATAAAGTAGAGAAATGAAAGGATCTGCAGTTTGGATTGTTAATTTCATTGTCTTTTCAATGTATTTCCATGGTACAGCCAATCTTTCATATCTCTCTGAGGCATCTCTGAGCACTGCTCAGAGTTCTTCAGGGAAATTAACCACATCTGAACTGCTTTAGTTTCACGTAATTTGGATATATCTGCAACCTAAGCTTTTCAATTTCATTATTGATCAAAAAGCACAATCTAATTTCTTCAATTCTATTTCCTCTGTAGTCACATTTTTATGTGTATTCAAGACCAACATAATAATTTATTATGCAGAAGTGGTTATGCAAAACTGTCTATTTCTACCATAAGAGGGGGGGGGAAGGGAACTTATGCCTTTCAACAAGAAACTTTAATGCGGAAAACCAGTTTATTTTAAAATGTCATTCCTATGACATTTTTGCCTTTTTTGGAGACACGTGGCTTGTTTAAAAGATACAAGTACTTCAGAGCCCACA
Organism: Aegotheles bennettii; assembly: GCA_013398125.1. Taxonomy (NCBI): domain Eukaryota; kingdom Metazoa; phylum Chordata; class Aves; order Caprimulgiformes; family Aegothelidae; genus Aegotheles; species Aegotheles bennettii. Next base: position 324,899 of record VZRW01007625.1, on the reverse strand, counting down.
GTTCCCCAAGGAAATGGAAATGTTAGTCCAATTTCTTGCAGTTGCATAAAAGCACAAAAAACTCAAGAATTAAATCTTAACTTTTTGTTTCATTATTGCTGAACAACAACTTCAGGATCTTTATTTCTTAAACATTTTCCTTTCCTAAAGTATCCTACCAACTAGATTTCCTATTAAGTAAAACCCATCTTTTACTACTGGACTTGAAAAAGCTGCAATGAAAAAGTATTCTTGAATCTGGTAGCTGATTTAGATTGCTAATAAAAATCCTTTCTCAAATGTCACAAAACCTGTGATTACAGCAACTGTGTTTGTAGATGCTTGATTGCAACTGAAATTAAATTCAGGAGGTATTCAATTGTGCATAAGGATTTAATTAAATCCTTCAAATACTTGACATTATAGATCTTTCTAACGCTGAATTTTGATCCTAGAATTTCTTGTATTTCAGCTCTCTGTGTCTTGAATGTAAGTTCAGTTACATATCCAGTATTCGACATGAAAGAAAACAGGAAGAATCTTTGGGTTGTATTAGAAGGGGGGTGGTTAGTAGGTCGAGAGAGGTTCTCCTCCCCCTCTATTCTGCCTTGGCGAGGCCACATCTAGAGTACTGTGTCCAGTTCTGGGCCCCTCAGTTCAAGAAGGACAGGGAACTGCTTGAAAGAGTCCAGCGCAGGGCCACAAGGATGCTTAAGGGAGTGCTTATGAGGAGAGGCTGAGGGAGCTGGGGCTCTTTAGCTTGGAGGAGACTGAGGGGTGACCTCAGTAATGTTCATAAATATGTAAAGGGGGAGTGTCAGGACGATGGAGACAGGCTCTTCTCAGTGATCTCCAGTGATAGGACAAGGGGGAACGGGTGCAAGTTGGAACATAGGAGGTTCTGGGTGAACATAAGGAAGGACTTACAAAAATAATGTCTCAAAAAGAATATTAAACAATCAGCATAGAGTAAATAATTAGTTAAAACAAGTATATTTTTCTTGAATTAATCTTTGACTATAGATATATAGTGAAAACATTGATCTGTATTCACACAGACTTTGAAATACAGCACTGGACATTTTGTTGTAGAAACACGTGTCCCTGTCGCTTGGATTAAACAAAATCCTTCAGCAAATTTTGTATCTAGTTTGTGAATCAGCTAGAATAAAACAAGCACTGGAGCAAGGCTCATCATCTGTTTACCCATTATTTCATGCATGCTGGCCAGCACGTTGCTCTTCTTTAAACAGAGCCCATTCTTGAGAAGCTGATGTTTAGTCACAGCACTAAAAAACCAAAATCCCTCATCAGAGTCCAGCCAAATAAATTCAAGCCCACATAAGCTTTCCAGCTACTACATGGGGCAGTACAGGGCACAGGACATGCTATTTCCACGGCACAGGTTTCCGTAGCTATGCTTAAACACAGATTTTCATTAGTGTATCATTTCTCTTTCCACACCTTCAGGTCAAGATAATTAATTGTAATAACACAAGATTCTACCAAGAGATCTCTTATTGCAGCTGCAGCTCCACCCTTTCACATATTTCACACAACAAGAGGGAATGCAAACAATATATTGCTCAGAGTAATCGTAAACACATAAGAAATGTCTTATTCTGAGGTTTTTTCTTCACATAAGAATAGACTGGAAAGTACATGGAACAAGTAGGCAAGTACATGGGACTTTTTCCCCCCTTTGGGGCAAGTGCAAAAACCCTGCTATGGTTTATTTCCACAAGATAGCAATCACTTTTATTATAAAAATGAAAGACAATTTTGTTTGAAGGACACTTCAAGATTTTTATCTTCAAATATAATCATATACAAGACTAAAAGCAGGTTCACCAATTAATTTTCAGTAATTTTCTTTCACGCTTTTTATTCATGTAAACAATTACAGAAAGCTAGAATTATTTTCTAAATGCATCAGTATGATGCAGGACTAGTGTATACTTATCTTTGCTTTGTCTAATGGAAAGAGCTTTTAGGCTGTATAAATGCTAGTGACGAAATTGTCAATCATTCAAACAAGTAAATAGCTTTTTTCTTCCAAATTATGCTTTCAGAACATTTTCGTAGCTACTTAAACTTAGTCCCTCACTGCCTGTGAGTTGTTACTTCCATTAAAGGTTCTTTCTCTCACTCATGTCCAGAAATCTTTATCTCCAGCTACTGGGAAAGTTCTGAGATCCACAGGTCTTCATATTTCTCCAGACTCTTTGAACTCAAACTTCAGACACTGAAATCTGGAAAGTTCAGCGTTCCACCAACACCTGAATGATGTTTAATAATCTATTCCAGCCAGGTCAACTGTCATCTGAAGAACTCTTAGAAGCCTACAGTCTGCTGGCTGTAATGCAGGAAGCTCCCTTCTTCATGTAACACAAGAACCTGCCTCCACAGCCAGTCCTTCAGAGAGAGACCACCTCCCATTTAAGCTCTTTATACTCCACATCTAACAGAAAGAGCTACCTGAACAGAACTATCAGGTGCCTTTTAGAGCTACACCCCCCAAGAAAATAGGTAAGCAAAGGCTGAGAAGGCTGGGCAGGGAACTGACAAAAATCAACTGGGATTGACGTGGGTTTGGGGGGCAAACTAACACATTATTTTGTAAATGGAAGACTAGTAAGTGTTAGGAAGTTACAAAAGATTTCCTAACATGACAGAGTGTTAGGCCACAAGTAACCTGCTAACCTGGGACTATACTCTCTTCTTGGAGTCACTGTGTCAGCTGAAGAGTTTAATAAGTAATTCTGTCCCTAGCTGCTTATTGTTGTCCTTCTTGAAATGGGGCGTCACACCTTCCAAATCTGCACCTGTTTGCTTGTATAATAATATACCCTGGCCCATTTTAGTAAGAAAGAGAATGTCAGAACTATACTCCAACTGTTTAGACTAGCCCAGCTTATTTTTACTCTAATGGGTAATAAACCACCTGTGTCATGGATCTTCAGGTAAACAGGAATGCTGGTAACCTCTGTCAGTATAGGTGGAACTAGATCGAGGCATGAATCTAGACTTACTTACTGTTCACTTCTGAAGGCTACATAGTTTTTGCTTTTTTGTTTTCCTTAAAGGTGCACATAAAATTACTTGTTACTCCAGTGTTAATCTGAGCATTATATTGCCAGTTTTAAAATGAGAATAGAAATATCCCTTTGCTTCTGAGGACTATGGTGAAAATCAGCTGGTTGGTATTTACAAACCTTTTGTACCTCCATGCTAAGCACCACAAAAGCCTGTAAAATTAACAGTTCTGTGTTCATTCTGTGCTAAGGACAGAGAGCAGAAAAAGCACTGACTACTCTTCATGAGTAAATATAAATAATAGCTTTGCACTAAATGTATACAATCTTTCAATTAATATATTTTGTAACATTAAAACACATACACAAACAACCATAACAGCTGCTAATTTAAAAAAAATTGCACAAGCAGCTGTGATTTCTTACTATTAGGAGTAATTTCCTATTAATCTTAGCAAATCTACTTCAAGTCAAGTTCTTTGCAATTAGAAGGCACCTTAGACTAAACCACACTTACACTCTGGAATAAACCACAAGTATAGTGCACAGTGACAAATGGCACATACACTGAGGAACGAGGTTAGTATTTTCTGGATATTCTAAATTTACGGAGCATTGTAAGAGCACAGCATAACAGACGGATGGAGAGAGCGTATCCTGATAAATTACATACATCTCTGTTACTATTTGCATTGTAAATACCATGTTGATACTAGTTACCCTCTGAATAAGTTGCAGTACACACTTACACAACCTTCTGCTAATGTGAAGTGTTGAAAAAAATGCTTGCTGTTAGCTAGAAGCATGACAAAGTGATTTGAATGCAAGTAAAAAGCAGTTAATACTGAATACTGTTTTTGTAAACAGATTTTGATGGATTTAGCGCCATCATTTATAAACCAAGAGACAACTTAAAGTGCAATTAGGATATTGAATGTCTTCAGTACCAAACCCCTTGTGAATTGTTACATAAAATATGGAAGCTGTCACTCAGAATTAATAAATACTGCATTTTAGTACTTTATAAAGACAACAGTTTTTCCCCACTATTCTCTATTAATACAACTTTTGGAAACATTCCATCCCCCAGTTTCTTGAAATTAATGTATCCATCACAGTGAATTTCAGGCTGGGCAGTTGAAACTAGTCTGCTTTTAACTCTGATCCAGACTTTCACTCTCATTTTGGGTGAGTCCAGCTGCATCCAGACTGAAACTGGGAATGCTCCCCATCTTACAGATTTGAGTGTGCATCTGACTACATAATGGGAGGAGACTGGATGGGCACCATCACCTGCGAGTATCGTGGGCAGGAAACCCAGTCACACAGGATGGAAACAACATCATGCAGTGCAGGTGCAGCCTTAAGCAATATGCCTTGGACAAAAACCTTCCTAAATTCTAATGCCTCTTTTATTTAGTGAGGAAAAAATGCAATTAATAAGGTTAAGGACTAAAATTCAACAATCACTATAGCCATGAACCCTAAGCTGCTGTCAGTCAACTGACACACAGCTAGCTAGCTAGAAATTGTGGGTAAAAAAGTTATTACTGCATGACCCATATTTTATGTGCCCACTGCCATGTGGCAGGAAGTTCAAGGCAATATACAGGCTTTTACAAACAAACCTAAAATCTGATCTTTTCTCCTCAAAAACAGCTTGTGTTTCCACACTGCCTGACAATGCCTCAAAATGCACGTACTCAAATCTTTCCTCTGCATTACTGCACTCACAGGGTCTTGAGAGTTCTTTAAAATAGAAAGGTCATAAATTTCCTTTTAATATGTAAGCACAAGAATGAAAATTCCTCTATCATACACCTTCCATAGTATTCAAAAAATACAGATAATGGTAAGGTAGAATTGACTTTATGAGTTGAGAAATTTCTAAAGATGTTCGCAAATAAGCGTCCTACAGTACTATGACATTTTCTTTTGTATCTCAGAGCCAGAACAGATTTTACTTTAAATTACTCAGAAATAGTTTTATTATCTTTGTAAAGCCACTTCTCTTAATGCAGAAAACTGTGAGATGGGCTCCCTCTAGAGTCTTATCTCTGATACAACATTGAATCATAAAAGATTGCAAAGGTCATTTATATGTGCCAACATCCTATTTAGTTCCCTTCCAAAAAAAAGTTCTGAGATGCCAATAGTGAAAAAACCCTTCACATTCCCAGTTAAATAGGTTTATGTATTGGTACAGATTAATTAAAATCTTACTGCAGTGCAGTAAATTTTGCTCTTCCATATATGTCTGTCACAAGATCCAAATCAATGTCAAGATATTTCAAAAATCTGAAGCTAAGTTTAGAAGTGGAATCCTCTATCTGCATTTAAAAATAAATCTTTAAATAAATGTATTATGTATATTATAAAAACATCCCTTTCCCCTTGAACACTCTCAAAGTCATTTCAGTAATTTTAGTAGAACTCTCAGCAACATGGAATTTGATCTTGTTTGATTCAAGTCAGTGGATGCCTTCCCACTGGCACAAGCAGAACATGCAAGCAGATTATTAGCTTCACAGTAAATACAGAAGGTCATAAAAAATGTGGGTGGACAACTTGCCATCAACTAGTGAACACTATAACCCATACTCATGGAAGATGTATTCTTGTCTTCCATCCAGAGGACAGTGAGTACGGAGGGGAGATGGTGAGCAACAGAGCGAGTCTAGGCTGTGTCTTCCTTCCCCTACCACACAAGCCACGGCAGCGGAGCTGAAGCAGCACAAATGGGGGAACCAGGAAAAAGACTGGCATCATTAGTTTTTCTTGCCTAAACAAGGGAAATCATATTGTGAATCTCAGGATACAGTCCCTGACACATTTTCATGAGCAGCACCATGCAAATATATAATACCCATTTCTTCACTTAATACAAGCAGTTGTCATGAATCCTAGAGACAAGGAATACAACAATTTTACAGCAACAAGCTGTTTAGATTGGATACCAGAAAGAAATATTTTCACTGAAAGGGTTGTCAGGCCCTGGCACAGGCTGCCCAGGGCAGTGGTGGAGTCACCGTCCCTGGAGGTATTTAGAAGAAGTGTAGATGTGGTGCTCAGGGACACGGTTTAGTGATGGACTTGGCAGTGCTGGGCTAACGGTTGGACTTGATGATCTTAAAGGTCTTTTTCAACCAAAGTGATTCTATGATAATAAGCTGGTTTGTTTAATTTTCTATAAAGTGGTAAAATAAAGTAAACAAACAACTGGAAATAAAACAACAACAAAAAACAAAACCCTTTTGAATGTGTAAAACTAGCACCTTCCCAGCCTTGTGTTTTTATGTTATTTTGTTTCTCACTTGGAAAACAAATACAAGACTTTGCCTTCAGAAAAATACATTATATTGTAGATGTGACAGCTTCTTCTAGAATGAAGACATTATTACTTCCTCATAAACCTGACAATTACAATTATGTAATTAACACAGCTGCACACACATAAATTACAACCAAAATAAACATGTGGATTAAAATCTGTCATTAACAGAGATACAACAGAAATAACTTCCTTCACTTCCTACTGCTAGGATTCACACTTTTATTTTGTTCTGCAGTTCGCAAACTAAATCTCATACTGTACTTTAAAAAGAAACAAAAAAGCCAACTAGCACACCACTAGATTAAGATGACAATTAAGTATTCTTCAGAACAGTTAAGAATAGCTTTTAGGGTTTTTTTACCCCCCCCCAGATTACCAGTAAACTAGTATTTTCCCTTTGCAATATAGTTGCTGCATTGCTAGGGCTGATACCATAGCCATGCTCAGCATTGTCTGGCAAGGGAAAGGTAAAACGAGTAAAAGTCTGATGCCTTGACTGTCTCAGTCTTCCTTAAATTCTTAGGCTGAGCACAGAAAATTGTCTGTATAATCTCTTAAAAACATTGGCGCTGCTTAAAAGAAGAATACGTTGAATGGCATCACATAGTCCCTTAGGCTTTTGATACGTGTATGCCAGAGTACAATCAGTTAATAGGACTACAGGCTTTGACAGCAACGATATTCTAGAAGAGCTTCTCATTTTTTAAAATCACTTTGTATTAGTCAGTAGGCACCAGGAAAAATAGAAATAAAGGCATTATGTCATATTTTCCTTTCTTTATGCTTCAGTGCAAAATTACATGTGCAATTCCATCGCACAAATTTTCATTACTAACGCAGTTAAGACTTCCTTCTAGTTTTACCTATTAATAAAACAAGCTAGCATCTGTTATTATGGGCTGGAAAGGATTATCAAATATTACATACAACAGCACGTAAGTCTTCACAAACGAAATTAATTCAGGACCTTTTACAAAGCTCATTCATATTAGCTTCCTTTCTTATTTCACAAGTCCTACCGCTCCCCACAAGCTGAGTAAAAGATGGTTTGTGAGGGTTTTTTGGCATGTTTGGAAGGTAAGGTTTTGAAAAATAATCAAAAGAACAAATCACTATCAACATAAATTCCTTCAGGGAGAATCCTTTTTTGGTAGCTCCGTATTTTTCAGTCAACATGCATCCCAAAATCTGAATATACTGCATCCTACAATGCACCATCAGGAATCATAGTAACATTTAGTCTGTGATTAAAATAATTTTATGACAACATCCTACAAAAAACATGTTCAAACACAAATAAATTAAGCAGCTACTCTAAACCACTTGTCTATTGATTTCCTTAGGAAATCAGCAGCCACAGCAGCCAACCCACTACCCTACCTTTGGCAGGATAACTTCGCAGCTCTTATTGCAGCTAGCCCAGCAAGCTGTTTGGCCTGGGGCTGAGCTGAGGTTAGGCACTTAATATTCCTAACCCAAAACCACGGCAACACAATTCCGGGAGCTCTGATTTGTAAAGTAGATGGGACAGCATCAAAGCAGAGGGATCTGGGCATTAATTGCTGCATCCTAGGTGAAAGAGCACCACGTTTTCTCCCTTCCTAGGAGGCAACAGCTAAAAACATCCCTTTCAGCTAAACCTGGTACCTTCTGATCCAGCACTCTTTGTACCACTACTACTGCTAATCCATCCTGCCTCTGAGATCAGCGCAATTGCCTGAGCACAGCTCCTCTGTGCTGCAGTCCCTTTCACACAGGTGCTTGCAGTCAAATATCCTTTACCAGTGGCAGCCCAGACTGCAGTAGGGAAGCAGGTCCAGGTGGGACACGGGCCCCCCATCAGCAGGCCCAGGTCCCACTGCAGGGCGATGCACACTGGCAATACCTTGTCCAGCAAAACTGGGATCTGCCCACATCTCAGCTCTGCTGAGATTGTTCAGGGCAGGACCGACCTGCTTGGGTGCAGGCCCACAGCTGCCCACACCTGCCATCCCCCAGCACAGCCACGCAGCTCGGCTTCAACTACAGCAGTAGTTGGATACTGATATTAAAGTTTACTCTAAAAGCAACTGCAAAGCTCTTAGTAAAGTATCACATTTTTGAACAAATGCCAAGCAGTTAAAAATTGCTTATGTATTTACAATAAATATCAAATACAGTCAGGGTTGATGCATGTTGATTTTCAATCTATGTATGAATGCTAGTTTACATAACAAAAACGAATCACAGTAACTTTGGCTTCCACCATATTCTGACAAATTCTTGGATCACGTTAATACATTATGGCATTTCTACTGCTGTTACATCTATTACCTCGATTGTACAGACTTAAGTTCTGCAAACATTCGCACACCCAAACATCCTCTTTTTTTATATATGTATGTATATGTATATATATTACATATGTAGCACACTTCAGTGCAGTCACGGGTCTTTTTTTAAAAAAACAAATGCACATGAACACAAAGTTCCTACAGAACTGAGACCATGTGTGCTAAAGTTTCCTCTTACTTTGAAAAGTATTACTTTCAAAATACCCCTAATAATATCCTTACAATTTGCTTATAAGAAATCATGTGCCATTACAGCCTTTCACTTTAAACATAAATTGAGGACAGTGTTAAAATCAAACATAAGCATTTTTTTTCTTAATTCAAATACCACTTATTAAAGAAGCTCAAATAAGCTGAGATTTCCAGAGTTGTGAAGAGGACACCGTGCCAATTCCCTGTGAGTTCAATAAAACTACACCAGTTCACACCACAGGGAAAGCAGTTATCTGTTCAGGATCCAGCCCAGCAACCAGAATGGGCATTTAAGACACTCTGTATTACTACTTTAGTACATACACTTATTGCAAGAGTCTAAAGTGCAAGCTGACTGGATTGATAGATGCTTTAAAAAGCTAGTGTTTATTAGAAATCTTCCTTTTATTACAATTTCAGCATAGAACTTGAAACTATATGATGATTCAGAGCACGAATTAGGAATCTATTTATGGATCATGAATTTTAACATGAGCACAGGGAACAATTTTAAAGGCATCTAGATAAAAATAATGCCATTAACATCAGTTATAAATTAATGAGCCACGTTTAGTTGGCTATAATTCCTCAGGCTCATTAAGGATATCTCAGTGTGAATCACAAGAAATTTAAAATAATATATTTGGTTGATCCATCAGGTTTTTTAAACATTTTCTTTTTCATAAGAAATTATAAATACAAAATAAATAAATGGACAATGCAGATAAATCAGTTTTAAATTCTCTGTACTATCTCAAAGGCTTAAGCTGCAGCACCCTGTACAGTCAGATGTATAAACAATGATACATGCCATATCAGTGGAAGTGAGTGTTTCTGTTCACAATGTTGCCTTCAGAAATCAAACTAAGCATGGTATCTAATACAAAAACCCCATTGTATGTTAGGACAGCTACAACATAGGTAGAAAAGGGCGTGTTAATACAGCACATAAGTGTATGGAATTTGATGTTCCAGTTATTCTAGAACACGACCATAATGCATAAACCTTTATCTACTTGCAAAGTGAAAGGGGCAGCATTGTCACTGCAAACAGCAGCAGTCAAACACCTGTTTCATCCTTCAGTGGTAAAATACTAAATAAAACCAAAGGAATTACCTATGTGCCCCAAGGGAGGATGATTTTAAATCTCAGTGACAACAGAACAGTTGTGCTTCTAGTCTGCAAACAAGCTGCCACACAGCTTGCTCCTGTGTATGAGAATACGTAGAGATTTGTTGAAGATGTATGGTTTCCACTACATGCTGCATGTTACGGTTAGAAGTAATGCAACAAACCCCTTGCTATGAAGAGCATTTACAAGAATAATGCTCATGATGTCAAAGGAACAATTTTTGTGAATAAATGTTCATTAGTGAAAATAAAAGATCACAATCTGAACCATTAATATGAAAAACATTAATCTTTAAATAACTAACCCAGTATGACCCCAGCAGTCACTTTCACTGCCTTTGAGAAGCATGACTTGATATCCTCTAGCTTAAAACCATCCAACTCTGCCTCCTCCAACCCAGTTTGCTTAATCACTGACTTTTCTTTCTCCTTTTTAGCTTTTGTCTCTGCTTCCTGTGAGTAGACCTTTTCCTAGTGCAAGTAGCTAAATTTGGACTAAAGTGACTACAGGGAATAACTGTACTCTCTGAAGATCACAAGACCCAAGCATAAACCCATGAACGGAGAGTGGGAAACCTGGGCTTCAGCCTGGAGCAAATCGTTCAGTCACACATACACACACCCATACTAGCAGACCTAACGCTGAAGAATGAGAAAGCTGCACAGTGAAGGGAGGGAGTAGGACACAAATACAGACTTGTCTCATTTCATCCTAATTCATATCATGGGATTAAATCTGAACAATTTGACTTGCTGTTCTTGGGTCACAGCTGTAGTACGTAGTTTGTAAAGATGGGAAATCTTAGTACTGCAGTATGAATAATTTGTTTTGTTTCCAAACAGTGCCAGACAGCTCAGAATTGCTGAAAATGGGCCAGTGCAGCATGCAAAGAGGCAGTATGTCAGAATTAGAATAGAATGCTAAAAATCTGAAACCCCCAATGGGAAGTTTAAATGATAAATGAAAAGAAGCAAGCCCATCTTGCATATTGACTTTAGAACACAATAATCAGGCATTCAAAAGATCAACAGCTGGCAGACCGAGTCAGACAGAAAGTACATTTTTGCATTCAAGGTCTGTAAAGAAACCCTTAAACTGTGAAGTACACATTACAGGAAACTTCTGCCCCCACAGTCATACCTCATTTTATCTCCTCATCTTTTGTAAACTGTCAGAAATTGTCCTTCTGACAAGCACCTTGCAAACAGCGTTTCAATTGCATCTGAGAAACTCCAAATACACTTGAAAGTTACTGTCCAATAAAGCTCTGTCCTGTCTGACATGGACCACACTCCATTTACAGAAGATTTTGGAAGTTTGCTAACAGGCCTATGGAATTCCTGGTGGGCTCCTTTGAATGTTTAGGGTTTAGTTTGGATTTGGCAGGTGGCTTTCACTTGTACAAGCGTTGCCCAGGAATTCTGCCACCAGGAATGACTGAAGAGACATATCCTTCCTGCTCACGGCCCTTCTCCTGCGAGCTCTGCGTAACATGAATTCATGTTGATTCTTCAGCAGCCCGCAACAGGAATTAGTCTGCAGACACCATGGCCTGAAAGACCTATGACACTTTTGGCTACTAAGCATCAATGAAATAGTCTGCAGGAAAAGGCCCAGCTGATGAATGGAAAAAAATAAAACTCAATTCCTCCTAAATTATCTACCATGCATCATAGAGAAACATTGAAACTGAATTTCTGTTCAAAATCCCCTTCATTAACAATTACTGCATATTTTACTGCAGAAAAAAAAAGTCCTTGGAAAAGCTAATTCCAATTCTAAAGCAATAAAAAATGCATAGATGTTTTAAATTACAAGAAATGGCTCTGTAACATCTTGACTATTTAAGCAGAAGCAGATGGTTTATATGGCTTTACTGCTTAATTAAACATTTTATATATTCTATAAAATATCTGATAGCATTCTTTCCAATTGGCTTTCTAAATGTAGATTACAAAGTAATTTTATGTACAAATCATATTAACCAGAAAATTAATTACAATATTCATATCCAACACTAACTTACCAACCTAGTTTCAATTTTCTAATACATGTAAAAAATCTAATTGTCCATCCTTTCCTATTCCTTCTTCATGAGAGTGCCAACATTTTTTCATAATTCTACTGGGTTCCTTTATTTTAAATAGTCATAATTTAAAAGCCAATATTTTTAGATTTTTCCTTCCTGTCCCTTTTGCAAACACAAAAACAGAAAAACAGGAAAAATAAGATGGAATTTATTTCATGAAGACCTTAAAGCCAACTCCAAACAAGATACAGGTATGGATGCTATTTTAAGAGTAAGATACAACTACTGATGAGTGTGAAAGATCTGAGAGAGATGATGATGAAGAAGGTTTTTAAAAATTGCTTAGAATCCATGTCATGAAAGAAAGACAATTGGGAAAAGGTACGCTGTCCTCAAGTTCCTCAGGGGAAAATAAAATCAGGCCACATAGTTCCACAAAGCAACAATCACCTGGTTGGAAGAAAAGGACGGATGCAAAGAAAAGACTGAGCATATTGCATAAAGTTTTCAGAAAGTATTTACCAAGTACAAATTTGATGTGGAAAATCCAGCAAGAGGAAGGGTTTCACAGTTATTATTTAGAGTTACTGGCATGACTTTTTAAAGCTGACTCAAAACAAACACAGTAAAAGGTAGAAATAGACAAAACGACAATATAATCCCTGAGCCAGGGGCTTGTTTAACTGTGGGACTACTAAAGACAACTTTAGATTAGAAGAAACTTCATTCTGTTCTTGTGGCTTATAGTTCAAATTGGTAAGAAAAGGTAACATCACTCCTTGTGTGCGTAAGTGGCCCTGCACAGTTACACTTCAGTACGATTCTTACGTAACCAGATGACAAATGCCTATCACAAAAGGAAGCATGAAGTTGCTTTTAAGTGACTTGTGAGTCATGTAAACTCGTCAGGGTGGCAAGTCGTTACACCTTTCATGTAAATCAAAAGCTCTAGCATTCGGGTATGTTGCACATTTTAATCTACAGCAGCTTTTCCTGGTTCTTCCTGGACACTTGTTCAGCACTCTGCAGCTCAGAATTTCACAAAACTTTGGGGGCCTCACCTGCTTCTCTTGAACAGAAGCCCACACACATGAGCAGGAGAGCAAACCAAAACATTAATAGATATTCCTTAACTGATGAAATGAAGCTGTGTCACAGCATAGTTCTTTATATATGACCAGTACAGTGTAGAAATAACACCATTTTCCCATCTAGACGTGCAGACATGTATTTTGATCAAAAATAGCAGCTGCAAAAAAACCCAAAAAAACCTCCAAACCCACTGGCAAAAAGAAAGTAGAATAACTTCTGAAAATCCTACCATTAGGTGTTAAAGCAAATATTTTAGTGACTATTTCCAGACATGCATTGTTTCAAAAAACACAACAATAATTTAAACTAAGTTAAAGTTATTATTAAAGTTTCAATCATGGCTGAAGATCAAGAAATGCCTATTCTTATATTCCTCTAGCTAAACAAGAGAGCTTTTACACTTTTCCACAATATATCACGCGTTGCCTTCTAACTGCATATGAGTTCAGAGAGAACTGAACTGATTTCACTTACCTACCAGTTGCTTACATTCCTCTAAGTGACGCTTGGGCTAAAAAAAAAAAAAGGAAGAAACACTTGAGTTAGTTAGACTAAATCAAGTTACAACTGACACATTTCATATGTTTTAGCATGCCTTATTTCCTTAATACCCCTGAGAGACTTTACGTATCATCACATGCTAAATAAACTTCCAACAATTGTGAGACAATATCCCCATCCCATCTGAAAGATCCCAAGTCAGTGAATACCACACATAAATAGATAAATGTTGCAACAAAAGTCAGTCCTATAAAAAGGTCTCATTTAAATTCTGAAAATTGAAAATTAAAAGCAAAGAAACCATCCACTAACCTGCTTGGTCACATAACCACCAGGAAGGAGATATGTTTTAGTGGGTATTTGTTTCACTGTAAGTTTGACAGATGTTTTGATTTCTGTAGGTTTGTAATATTGTGAAAATGATAAACTAATTTCTCAGGTACACTCCCCTGGAGTATAGTAACTTTTGTCTTTTTGATTAAACAGGTCTTTTCCCCAAACATGTCACAATGGAAACACTCGTTCAGCTGAGACTGAGAAGAAAACAAACCAAGCAGGAATGCATTTACTTTCACCAAGCAGCCTGCTTCCAGGTCAGTTTCACATCACTGAAGTCCCTAACACACATTTGGTTTTGTCTGAGCAAATGAAGCAAGTTCAGTGAACCATAAAACTACTTGACTTCATTTCAAACAAAGCAAGTGCGTGGAGGGGCACACTGTAAGAAATTCTGGATTAGAGGCATTAAAATATAATCTAGAATTATCTTTAAAAAATGCAATTCTTGCAAAGATTCCTTGCAATGTGTATGTATTCAAGACCTGTTTTCCAGGCCCTGTTCACAAAACCACAAATAACAGTAACTGGCAGCAAACACAACTGTTCTTAACCATACTTGAACTTCCCAGAGAAGTCCTGTGGCCAGCCAAAGCACACTGCCCCTGCCCGACCCCCTGCAACCCCACTGCCACTGCCCGACCCCCTCAACACTGGGCCCGGCGCTCAGGGCCGCGCTGAGCCTGCCCTCGGTGAGGAGCGGCACTGCGGTGCCCTCTGGGCCGCACCAGCACCCGAATACACTCAGTGTGCCCCTCGCCCTGCTGCCCTCGGCCCGGCGGGAAGTCTCTGGCCATGGCTAAGGCCTCCTTGTTCTCAGAAATTCACGCCACTGCAAACGTGTTGGGAGAGGCAACCGACTGCCGGGACCCCACCGCCCGCCTGGGGAGCCTCTCCCCACCACCGGCCCTGCTGAGGC